>OZ014551.1:31125497-31452997 GCA_963966155.1 Clivina fossor | reverse complement strand
ATTTCAACCATTAAACTAAAACATATTTTAATTGTAATAAATATATTATTATTTTGTTGTATTTATTTTTCTATAATTTAATGTCTACGAAATTTAACATTTAACAGTACTATTTGCCGATGTCCTGTGACTAGTTTGTTACTGCCGGTTAATGGGTTAATTGCGATTAACTTATTAATTGCGGATAACCGATTAATTGCACTTAACCGATTAATTCCGGTTAATTGTTTATTCGCGCTTAACCAATTAATCTCAGTTAACCGATTAATCGTGATTAATCAATTACTCGCGATTAATTAATTAGGTACTCGCAGTTAACTAATTAACCGGTTTTTATTTTTTTGAAAACCGTAGTATCTGTATTTTTGACAAGACTAGCAGAACGTAAATTATTTGATAAAATTAAAAAAAAAAGTATAAAAAAGAAGAATTTTTGAAATATAACAAAATTTTATTTATTAAGCAATTTTAAAAGATGTAAAATATTAATTATAAAAAAATAATTATTTCGAAAACAAACGTTAAAAATAATCTCTAAAATTGTAGCAAAAATTAATTTTAAAATCAAAAACAAATTTGCATTTTAAAAATTTTTCGATTTATTCAAGCTATTTTTGAAAGTTAATTATTAGTTTTAAATAAATTTCAAAAAAATTATTGATTTACAATTTTTTAAAGTTTCAGTTAAAATTAGGTAATATTATTTACTGGTTTTTTTTTTCACGAACACTAATTTGTTTTTATTATTTAACCCTGTCCGGTTATGTACTGTGATATTGGGCCTCAATTTTATGACTTAATGTCTACAAGATTACGAATTTGTTGAGAATTTAGTTTTACCGCACTCTTCCCAAGGTACAGATTTTGAATTCTACTTTTTTAAAGCAATATAATTCATAAGCTTAAATTTCTATGGCTGTCTTTGTCATTTATATGTTTTTGTCTAGCACAAAAAGTTTGGTTAATGTTTAATAATATTTTTTTTATATAAGCATTTCGACAAACAAAAATACATATGTAATTTATTTGCAAATTTATATTATTCGTTTTATTTATTAAACTATTTATATTTACATTATTTATCAATTTATTTGAAGATATTGTGACATTAAAATTATTGCAGTAAGTAATAAAAAAAGAATTATAGATTATATCACTGATATACGGAACGAAAGAAAACTTGTTCGTGATTCATTAAATTAATTCCATATTATGAAAAAATTTAAAATTTCTAGTAAAATTTATAAAATAGCTTAAATAAACAAAATTTGACATGACGTCTAAAGAAATGGAGGAAGAAACCTGATTTCTTGTATAGTTTAAAATTTTGTATAAATTAAAGTTACAAATGTTTGACTATCTAATCTCAATAATACTAGACTATTAAAACCCTCATCGCCGCCAGCACGATTTATAAAGCATTCGCTTTATCCACCACTGTAATTATGACCATAATAAGTTTTGTGCAATCCGTGCAATTTTCGTAACCAGTTTTACAAATGTAAAAACATTTAGGAAATTTTACAATTTAACATTACATTAAAAATACTTTGTTTTATATATGCCGGGTGTTTGTTCGTTAAGTTCGTATGGGCGTTTAACATGCAAATTCGATAATTTGCGATATACTTCTTTCTCGAGTTAGATTTGGAGAAATATTTAGAATACTTTTTGATAGACAATAAAAAGTTCTATAATTTTGTTTTAGTTTTAATTTGGTAGCATGTGCCGTTTGGGTGCTAGATTTTTTTTTTTTTTTGATTTTTTGGTTTTTATTTTTTCTCTCAAAAACAATGAGGTCTAGGAAAATAAGCATGATATGGAAAAATGCCGAATAATGAGTACGATAATTGAGTGATGAAACCATTATTCTACGATGCATCGTTTAGTAGAAAAAAATTAATAACTGAATTTTTGAAAATTTGTCAAGGGGGGTGGTACCCTTGGGATTTTTCAAAATTAGACTTTTTTCAAAATTTTTCAAAAAAAAAAAATTTAACTACATAATAGCTAAATAACTTTTTTTTCTAACTCATACGGATTTTGCAGGAAAAATTATTGAAAATTCTAAAAAACATTTTAGAATTTTCAATAATTCAGTTTTTAATTTTTTTCTACTAAACTATGCATCGTAGAATAATGGTTTCTTTACTCCATTATCGTACTCATTATTCCGCATTTTTCCGTGTCATGCTTATTTTCCTAGACCTCATAGTTTTTAAGAAAAAAAATAAAAACCAAAAATTCTAAAAAAAAATTTAGCGCCCAAACGGCACAAGCTAGCAAATTAAAACTAAAACCAAATTATAGAACTTTTTATGGCCTATCGAAAAGTATTCTAAGTATTTCTCCGAATTTAACTCGAGAAAAAAGTATATCGCAAATTATCGAAATTGCATGTTAAACGCCCATTCGAACTTGACGAACGAACACCTGGTATATACTGGGTGTCCGAAAAGTTTGGACTGGGTCAAATATCTCGAGAACGAAAGGTTGGATTAACACGATTGCAAAGGAACGTTGTTTTTGACACAATTATCTACCGAATTCTGTTGTAAAAAACCACCCCCACCCCTCCTAAGGGGGTGAGCGTAAGGGTAGTTTTAAAATTTTAAATGGAAACCCCCAATTTTTTTTTCATTTTTGGATTCCTTGACAAATTCTGTGTATGGCCCCAAAATTTCACACCCAATCCTCGCCACCCCTCCACAGGGGATGAAAAAAATGATTGAAATAAAAATGATACTGAACAGTTTAAATGCTCAACTAAATCCACAACGAAAATAAACATGTCAAAAAAAACATGTAACCCCACCCAAAATTTCACCCCCAACCCCCGCCACCTCTACGCAGGGGAGGAAAAAAATGAAGAAAATGATTGAAATAAAAATGAATCATTATAATAGTAATAGCGTGTACGTAAAAAGTATCCAAACACTAAAATTTTTAAAAATAGAATATGTTTCCTTATCAATGAACTACGCAATACAAACATATTTCTGAATTAAAGAAACGATAAATAAAATTCTCATTTTTCTTTTTAATATAAAATATCTTACATATATTCTTACATAAATTCAATACAAATATGTATATTTTTTTAAATAAATTATATCTTATAATTCATCAGTAGCGGATGTAAAACATTGATGCCAAAATTTTTTTAAATCAAACATATATTTTCTTAAAAATAAGGTAATCTTTTTTATATTTTGCAATTTCGGTCAGCATGCAAAAAATAAAATTTCCAATACATTCGATTCTGTTATATATATATATATAAAACAGAGTAATATAAAGGAACTATAAATGCACTTTTGAATATTACATATTAAAATTTGTCCGATAATATTCATTTGTATTAAAATCAGCACGATTAATTCAATTGTAGACATTAATTTTGTTGTTATTTATTGCATTTAAGTAGGTGTTTTTTTAATTGATTACGTATATTAATTTGTTCAAATAACTAAATGTATATTTTTTTTAAATATATAATTTTCGATGAGTAAATAGCGCTTAATGAATGTTTATGTTTTGTAAAAATATACATATTGAAAAACAAATCATATGCTTCAAACAACTAAAATACCAACAACAAATACCCTAAAGCCAGGTTACATGAAACTTAAGTTAACTTAATTAATTAATTGATCAAATTGTGAACTATCATCAAACTTTTTTATTGTTTGGTCAGTTTACAAGTTAGAGTTGACTTACAAAGTGTTTAACAATGCCTTATAAAATCAGGTATAGATGTCCGTAATTTAATATCTTTTACATATATTTATGTAGTGAAATAGACAAAGATTTTTTCTTCAAGCCTATGTAGAAAGAGTTCACTATGTTATTAGTAAAAAAATTACATTATTATACAGCAGTTACTTGATGTATACACTACTGGTGGCAGCACTAAACATGACTACATCAAATATATTTATTCTGATATATTCGGCGGTCATATTGAAAACTATTGCATCAAGTTAAATTAAGTTAATTGCTTATTTTCATTTAATTTTTAGTTGGATTAAAGAAAATATGTGACTAAGCGCTAGTAATACAAAGTGCATTGTCCAGGGTGATCAATAACTGCATATTTGACCAAAGAAACTGGTCAAGTTTATTTAATTCGACAGCTCTGACAGCTACATTAAAAATTATTAAGTCGAGTTAATTGACAATTATATTGTTTATTTTTGCGTAAATTTGAATACGATTATTGAAACTATATGAAGAAATGCAATATATATCGTCTAGGATGGTCAGAAATTGTATATTTGACGAAAGAAAGATTAATTCTTACAAATCACTTAACAAATATAAATAATATATACATATTACTCTACAAATGTTAGTAAGGTTAAGATTACTTGGCATGTACTTTTATTTATTTTTATTTTCGTTTCGTTTAGAAAGTTTGAAGAAAAAATCGTAAATGTCGGAATAAAATGCTTTTTTTGTGTTTCAGACAGATTGCGTGACTACTACTTAGCATCAGCTACAAAAATCGCTGATGAACACAATAATGATCGCTTTCTACACCTCATAATATAATATATACTGTTATCAAGATTTGGAGAAGAAAAGTATGTGAGTATAAAAATATATGAGATTAAGAAAAAAATTCGTTTACATTAATTTGACCAAATAAATACTAAAAGATAAAATTATTGAAATTATATTTTTATAAAAAATTAATTCTTTCGGCCGTTACTTTGTGAAATTTCATAATGAAGTAAATTAATAAGAAACTTTTTAACTTTGATAATTTCACTCTTTATTTAATAAAGAGTGAATTTATCAAAGTTAAAAATTGTCTTATTAATTTACTTATATTTTTATTTTAAATTTTAAATGAATTATTAAAATGAGTACCTTAAATTTATATTTTTTGCATAGCTATGACATAAAAAGCCATTTCTATCAGTTCTTGTTAAAGTGTTTATTTAATAACTTTAGGCAATTAGTAAGAAATTGGCTGGTATTTCTGTTTTATAAAAAATTATGTTTTGCTCTAAGAAAAAATTTGTTCTTATTCATTTCAATTAATCAGTTAATTAACTCAAATAGGCTTTAGTGTTTTGAAGTTAATTTTATTAGAATATTTTTAATAAAAAAATTAAATTTTTTATATTTTCTGTTTATTATATCGTACCTATAAAATATTGTATTATACAGGGTGATTTATAATGAGTGTAGTAAGCTTTAACAGTTTGTTAGGGTGATCATTTCGAGTAAAAAATGTTATATGAAGATAGGTCCTATTCTATCTAGTTGCGCAACTACAAAAAATTAAACTTTTATTAGTGGCATAATAAATTTACGAATTTAATATTAAGTTACCATAGAAAAATAAAATAAAACAATAGATAGCTCTGTTTAACTGTTTAAACGTGACGTTTATTTGGCTTATTTATTCAATTGTTGTAAGACGATGGAAGACGAGTGACCGCAAGCCCAACTTTAACTATCCTGATTGGACACGAAGATCTTGCCGGATATCCTCAGGTTTAAGTCTTTTGGATTATTATCTTTGGGGACATTTAAAGCAACTTGTATACAGTTTACAGTCTTGAACAGTTGATGGCTAAAATTATGGTATCATTAAATCAAATTCGTCGAATTATTAATATGGTTTGCATGAACCACACTCTGATTCGTCGGTGTCATGACTATATTTAGGTTCAACGAGCTCACTTTGTACATATGTTCATATGATATTTTTCATTTGAAATCTTTTACCAAATAAACTGTTAAATTTAGGTTATAAATTATAATTATAAATTATAATTGTTATAAATTACGATGTATATGTGAAAAAAATAACGTGTTTTTAATAAATGAAAATTCTAGTTTTTTTTTTTTTTATTAATAAATATTTTATTTTGAACAAACAATTTCAAATATTGAGAAAAAATGAAAATTTTCTGTAGAAATGTCAGGATTGTGATGGATGTTGTGAAATTTTATAATTCAATTCTGTTAATTGTATTTATATTTTCCGTCGTGAACAGTTGAGAAATGTTTTGCAAAATAGTCTATCAGTTCATGCTAAATTCGTATTTAAAATTTACTTACTTTTTCTATTTTAGTAATACGTGTACAAAAACTGTTGCTATAGATACTCCTAGTTTATCCGATCTGTTGTTTGTGAATCAGCTTCCACAATTTTATTTATTTACAAGAGATATGTATCTACTTACTGGTTCATTTCTAAAATTTTTATTTTTTAATCTAAATTTCTTAAACCATTACCGAAATAATTTACTAATTAGCAGTTCCGTACCTTAATAACAAATCAATTTCACACATAATCACGGGCTTATTTCAGTTTTTAGCAACCTAAGTTAGCAACTGGCTTCAGTTTGTTCGAAATAATTTGAAAATATGTTAATATCAATAATTAATTACTTTTTATTTTTATATATTAGTTGTAATAATATTTGATATAAATTATAAAATATTTAGGATAATATTGCTGTAATATTATTAATCAAAATTAATTAAAAGTTTTACATTTATCTAGTTTTTGTTTTGTTTTATGAAATGTGTAACTTGTAATTTATTTTTTATGTATGCATACTCAATTAATTTTTATATTCGCTACTAAAAATTTATCAACCAAGCGATATCAACTGCGTAGTAACAATTGCTTAATTTTGGTCGTTTGTGACAAAAGAGTTGTTTTGATATGAAGTTATGGATTTGTGACCATTTTTAGTTGCTAACTACGATTGGTAGAAACTAGAATAAGCACACACAATTGCATCGTGTCCAAGTTTGGCAACAAACAAAGTGTCTTAATTCTCATGAAGATAACATATTCTTTAAAGATGTAAAAAATTATTAATTTTTAAATATGTAAATATTAATATTTAATTACATTTAAATCAATATTTTTTGTGTAGTAAAAACAATTTAATGCAATTTTATAAGTTTAGTTTACAATTTTAATAATTTTATTTTTATTTTCTTTATAGTGGTTTTTTATAATATTATAAGTTAGTGAATAAAATACTGTGATCAATGGATGAATCGCAGTTTTTGGCGTTTCTCTTCGTTATAAAATTAAAAAAAAATTAAAAGGCCATGCATTAATTGAACAGAATCGGATACTATAGTTTGATCAATTCCTTGTCTTAAAATATCAGCAGATCATAATATTTTAAATAAACAACTGTATCTAAAATTAATTTGTTGCTTTCAAGAGTCATAATTATTATCGTTTAGAAAATTTTACAATAATACATTTTTGTCTGTCAAAACAGCCTAGACGTAATTATAAATTAGATTTAATAATTTTATTATCAATCCGGGATTAAAATATTTAATTATTTAATATAGGTATCAACTATTTGAATTATTGTGGTATATAATATTATATATATTATATACAAATTTTATCAATATCAGCTAACTACTATATATTACGTAAAAGTAAAAATTACTATGCGTTATACAGAATAAACAAATATTTGCTTACGAATTTTTTTTTAAATTTTATTAAAATTGTTATTTCCAAATAATATTAATATTTATCTAAAAACATATCATAGTAAAAATGAAGAAAAATATTTTGTTCGTTTTTCAAGTAGTAGAAATAATAATAATAAAAAATAAAATAATAACAAAAATACGTTGAATACACAATATACCCGGGAATATGGAATGTGCTTAATTATAAAAGTTTTCGAACTAACGGAGAAAACTAAATTTTTTTACCATTTTTTATTTATTTTTAAATATAGTCTCCTTGCAAATCAATTTATTTAGACCAACTACTTTCCAACATTTTAACACCCTCAATATAATGCGATTTGTCCAACTCTGCAAAATAACCGTTTGTATCAGCTTTGATCGCATCATTTGAAGTAGATCTTTTTCCTGCGACCTAAAATATTTTTTCAATTTTGCGAATAGCAAGTAATTTTTGGGAACCAAATCTGACAAACACCGTGCATGTGGAAGCACTTTGAAGCGTAGGTCATAAAAACAAGTGTGCAGGTGCGATGTTGAAGTTTAATCTGAATATCACCCTTCAGTTTGTCCAGTATTAAAGAGTAATATGTTTCTGTAATAGTCCTTTCTTTTTATTGGTAATCTATAAGCACTACGCCACAAGAATCCTATAAAACTACAGATTGAACTATTTTCGCTTTTTTGGGACATTTTCACCGGCCTTCCACACACTGTTTAGACTGCTGCTTCGTCTCGGCCTGTAATGGTTAACCAAATTTTATCTACTGTTATAAAACTTCAAAAAAACTCAGCGGAATCGTGTTTGAATAAATATGAACACTCTTGGGACGTGTTAAATCGAATGCGTTTTTGGTCGACTGTTAACAAACGCGGCACCAATCAAGTATAAGCTTTTCAAACCCAAAACATCATCTAAAATATAGTGTACGCGATCCATCTAACTGTTTACTATGTCAGCAAGCTCGCGTATCTTCAGTTGGCAAATCTTTCATTAAAATATTGTGGATTTTGTGTCAATTACGTCGGTCGTAGCGGTTTTAAAGGTCTCTCCGAACGTTCAGTTATCTTGTAAGGATATACCGTCACGTTTAAATTTAGAAGCCCACACTTTATTGTCGAAAATGAAGGAGAAGAAACTTTCAAAGTAGAATCTAACTTTTTTTATATGTCCGTCGGAGTTAAACTTTTTGAAATAGTCCGAACTTCAATTTTATCCATTTTGAAGAAAATATCAAAACGTACTTTTTTGCTCGATCGCCACAAACTAACAACATGCTAACAACTAAGCGCACTTAACTAAAACTTCTCAGCACTCAATCATAATCATTTAATCATACTTATGCCATCTCTGTGTTGAACCTGGAACATTTCGAACCACCGTCGTACATGAAAACTGAACTATATCAACAAACTTACTATCAGAAACGTATTTAATTTTTGGAGTCTTTGAGCAGCAAATTGTTACATTTAGAAACTGTTTTATAATTGATTGAATAACTAAAAATGAAAAATAAAACGATGTATTTAACTATTTATTGTTATATTTATTTTTTAAATATATTAAACAATATCAACTATAAAAAACATTATAATAAAAACATTATAATAAACGAACTTGAATATCAATTATATTTTTTCAGTACATTATTGTAAAAATAGAATTTTTTATAAACTAACAAGTCTAAGTTATTCTAACTTCTTTTATTTGGATGTGTCCTCTTGTTGAGACTTTAAATTTCCATTCATATGGGTTTTAGAAATATTACAAATAGTCGGATTTTTAATTCTGCTTTATTATCAGAATTTTTTATTTTTAAAATTGCTTATTTTAACTGATATAAATGAAGACAAGAAGATAAATAACTAGAACAATATTATTTATGTAGTAGTAAATATGTTATTTATTTGTTTAATAAAAGAAATAATAAAATGTATGTATCAGATAATGAGATTGTCTAATTTTTTCTAACAATATTATTTTTATACAATTTTGAATAAAGTTCAATTGTTTATTTGTGAAATTGATAATAATCAAATATTGAATTATTTTCTCTACGATTTTACAAGTTATTAATTAAATCATTGAATCGGCTTACAAAGCTATGCATCAATTATTGGCCAGTTTAACCATAGACACGTGTTTCGATCTTTAGATTCTTGTCAGTATGGTACTTTGAGCAGTGCCCGAAGGCGACTGATGAAGATATTAGGTTCTGGCTGGCTTTTAAAACCAAGTAAATAAGCAATTGACATGAGAAGTAAAACATTACTACTAATGCCATCTACACGATACTGCCGTAAACAGTAATATACAATTTTGAACAAATAAGGACAATCATTTATATCATTTTTATCATTTATATCATTTTTATTCTTTCTTGACTTTGACGTTTCGGCCTCAAAATTAGCACCATCTTCAGCTGATATAATATTAAAAACATTTAATAATATTAGATTTGATTTAATAAAAATTATTTTAGTATTATTTTCATATATAATTAAATATATATGAAAATAATACTACTAATTTATAACATATCATAATTGTTACAATAGTTAGTTCATCATTATTAATGGTTATATTGAATCATTGTTTAAAATACTTAGAACTAAATTAAAAATTATTATGTATATATAATATATAACACGTTTTTTAATTCTCTTTTATTACGGAGAAGAAAAAGTATCAACTAATTCAAATTACATATGTATGACGCCTCTACTATTGAAATAGGAAATACATATAAAACTAGCCTACGTATTCTGCTGGTTATTTTTGTCATGAATATTGACGTTGCTAGTAGTAAAGATTTTCAGTTATTATTATTTTATTTAAATAATGTTTTTTTTTATTTCTACTACGATATTTTGTAAGTTATGACTATACAATATAAACAGTAATTGCTAAAGTGCAGAATTATCACATTCATGTGTTATACGAATAGTAGACATGTCATAAAGTCATAATGTTGATAAAATGATGGCGCACAAAATATCGATTTCTTTAATACAGGGTTAGTACAAAAGAATCATCGGGATTGACGAAACTATATTTCAGTTAGTATTACAGATAGAATAGTAAATGACATTGTCTATAAAATACTCAAGTTTTAGCACATTGCAAATGTTCAATGTGGGCTCCTCGAGTCACACGACAGATGTCGCAACAATAGTCCAGTGTCAAAAAGCTTTAGTATTAAATTTTATATAGTATTAATATATACCAATAACATAATAATAAATAAACAGAAAGAATTTCAAAGTTCCCTATTTTCTAAACATTAAATTTGTACAAAATATTATTCCTCTTCAATCTTTGGTTATGTATAGAACTCCGTGAGAATGAGGTATGTTTATATTGAATAGAAACGTAGAACTGTTTCTACTAGATTGACAGAATTTAAGAGGCCAATACTTCTAAACCATCCCGATAAATCTGCTATTGAAGATTTATGATGTAAAATTCGAAGACACTATAATAATTTCAAGACCAAAAATAATAAAAGTAGATCGATAAAAGAAGCAATCAAAATTTATAGAGAAAAAAAAAAATTTAAATAAAATTTGGCTTTCTTTAATTAATAATTCATAAAATATATAATCTAGTTACTTATTTTGTTACCTATAGTAACTTTTATTTAAGGGGGTAGTACACTTTGAACGTCCAAAAAGTAAGGCATTTTCGTTAATTTTTTTAAGCAATAAAACACTAAGGGAGGGCAAATATGTTATAACCCATTTATTACTCATCCTTCGAACTACAATTTGTATTTTTTTGAACTCGATCGGCGGCCCCCCGTGGCCGGTGCACCAGGTCGCGCGGGCGTCCTCGCGCGGAAGTCGGAAAACGGCGTGGGAAAATACTCCTTCCCATGTGATCCTGGTACATAAATCGAACAAAATCTTGATTAGTAATGAAATTTGGGTTAGAAATACGTATTTCGATTTTTTTTAAATTGATTTTTTCAAAAGTTGTGGCCTTAGGAAAAAAAGTCCATTTTTTCACCCTAAAAATGCTTACAAAATCGTGGATTAAAAATCCATTTTTGACAAAATCGAAAATGTGGATACGTATTTCTAAGCAGAATTTAATTCTGAACAAGAAAACCTAGGCGACATCCAAATTTGATGATAACTGGTTAGAGTTATTTCCCACGCCAGTTTGAAAAACCCCGTTTCGAGATAAACGCAGTTCATTTTTCTCGTGGAAAATTATTTACCTTCAATCGGCGATGCCGGCTCCATACATTTTTTAGGAAATCGCTTCGTAAAGCGGTAAGGAATATTCTGGCGGACTTGGAGTCTTTTCTAAATTAAAGTATACATCCCAAGGAACATTTTAAGCCAAAAAAAAAAATGCATTTTTTTGAAAAGTCAAAGTGTACTCCCCCCTTAAGTTCTGTTTAATTATTGTATATGTCATTTGTATATTTTTTCCAGATGATGATGTATATAAAGTACGTCGGTACGTCGATTATTAAAATTTATACATAACTTAAATAAAGCCTTTTCATCTTACATATTTTTAAATTTTTTTATCAGCAATTTTTAGAAAAACGTTGAAAAATGAATGGTTATTTAAGTTTCAACTATTAATAATAATAAATTAATTTCGATTTATTTATTGTGCTTATTTGTTTTAATGTAGTGTAATTATCTTTTTTCAATTTCAATTATTTAAAAAAATCGCTAGGAATATACTTTGAAAATCGAAAAAACTTAAAAAGACGTGTAGTTATTGAAACAATAAAGACAGTATTTAAAAGAGAAAGCAATTTTCTTTTACAAGGAATAAAGAAATTAATAGCACTTTAAGATTAATTAATTAAAAATTAAACTTCTTCATGTATATACAATAGACATTTCACAAAAAATTATACAAAAAAAAAATTAACAGTACAAATAATTGTAAACTTTACATAAAAAAAATTGTATTCTATCAAAATTAAATATAAATAAGGGATTTGTCATTTAAAAAAAATCCAATCAAAAACAATTTTTTTGTCTTTGTTACAAAAAGATGGTTTGCTATTAAGAAAATAAATAGGTAACATTAATAAGAGCTTGTCAAATTTTTAACAAAGTACAAAATTTTTATGTTTTATCGGATGGTCGCTAGAAAATTATAAGCAACTCATATCAGAACGCGTATATTTTATTCGACAATAAAGAAACTTTTTTATTGAATTTTTCAATACGACATATTTACAACCACTTTATCACTGGTCTCGCATTTCCACTTCAAGTACAATAAAAATATATAAGGTGTTTTATTTGAAATTTATATCATTTTCAGTAAAATCCGAAATGATAATTTATACTTGCAAAATTTTATAACATAAATTTTAAAAAAATATTTACGATTGACGTAATTTCAGGATAATATCTTTTCGTATTTATCGGAATTGCCTATAAACAAAGTAAAAAAAAAATCCTTGCCAAATGCATATTTCAGGTGTCAAGTGTGTCTTTAACAGAAAGTCGACGTAAAGTCGAGAGTTCGACCATTGGTCGAGTAGTGTAGTAAACGCTATCGTTTTTTACTTGGTCTCTATTCATTTTAAAACCGTTTATTTTAAGTTATATAGTAAAACTTATTAAATAATATTTATTTGATATATCATTGTTTATTTAGGTACCATATACATTTTTATATAGGGTGCACCATTTGAGCGCATTTATATGCAACCTTATATTTCTTAAAATAAATATTGTTACGTTTACGATTCGACACAAGGTGAGACTCACAATCAGATATAAAAATAAACAACAAAAGATTATTATAAACGAAATATATTACAGTTACTTTATGTTACACCAACTATATCCATTTTATATTGTTTATAATTACAAGAACAAACTCTCTGCACGACTGACATCTACCGAACAACTACCTCGCACCGCCGCGCCGCTTCAACGTTCACTTTTTCAAACATTTGCCTCCAGCAAGGTCAACCACAAATCTGTCAAATGTGCTCACATGTGCCTATCGTTACAATATTTACTGGTTTTGATAGTAAATTAGATTTTCTTAAAAAAAAAAATGTAATATAAGAAAGAGTCTAAAATCATATATTAAGAAGTTATTTACGTTCATAAATAATAGTAGCTTATATTATAAATAATTATAATTTAATTCAGAAGTTTGATACTTTACATACACATTTTATTAATACGTGTGTCAGACATGAAACTAATTGTAAAGCGAAGAGAAATTGTACTATTAAATTAGAGACTACAGACTTAACTATACATCAATTTCAATTAATTTTTTATGAAATTAGTTTATATAGAATAGATCATATTAAGCAAAATGGTTGAAAATGCTTTTCACGGATTTTGCTTTTTCGTATAAACATAAACTATAATTTTTTTGTACACCCACAGAGAAAAATTTAGTAGTGTAATTTTGGGAGATTTTGCAGGCCATAATATCCGACCATTTCATCTGATCTACTTGTCATATTTTGAATTTCAATACTTGGTTGCAATTCTTGCATTGTGTAGTAGTGCACCATCATGTTAATAACCAACCTCATTTCTTAATCTTAAATTTAATATTATTAAACTTATTTTGCAAAAAATTTAGGTAATTATTTCGATTCAAATATTTCTCAAAATAAAATGTTTTAATTACATAATTATCTAATATGCCACTTTAAATATTAAGTGACCATAACACTTTAATTTATAATTTTGAAGGTAATCTAATTTATTATCAAAATCAGTAAATATTTATAACATGTTTAATTAAGAGATATATATTTGCATATTTTTGCCTTCAAATTATATATGGTACGTAGATAGACAATGATCTATCAAATAAACTCTATTTAATGCAATAAGTTTCACTCTCTTAAAATAAAAATATTTTAAAAAATGCAGACCGAATAGTCACTCTATTATACCGGGTGATTTATTTAACCTGGAATTTGTTATATTTCGAAAAATACGCATCGGACAGAAAAATTTGTCGAATCCAAACTTTAATATCTCAAAGAGGGCCATCCGCTAGTACTAAATTTTATTAAAATTGTTATTTCCAAATAATATTAATATTTATCTAAAAACATATCATAGTAAAAATGAAGAAAAATATTTTGTTCGTTTTTCAAGTAGTAGAAATAATAATAATAAAAAATAAAATAATAACAAAAATACGTTGAATACACAATATACCCGGGAATATGGAATGTGCTTAATTATAAAAGTTTTCGAACTAACGGAGAAAACTAAATTTTTTTACCATTTTTTATTTATTTTTAAATATAGTCTCCTTGCAAATCAATTTATTTAGACCAACTACTTTCCAACATTTTAACACCCTCAATATAATGCGATTTGTCCAACTCTGCAAAATAACCGTTTGTATCAGCTTTGATCGCATCATTTGAAGTAGATCTTTTTCCTGCGACCTAAAATATTTTTTCAATTTTGCGAATAGCAAGTAATTTTTGGGAACCAAATCTGACAAACACCGTGCATGTGGAAGCACTTTGAAGCGTAGGTCATAAAAACAAGTGTGCAGGTGCGATGTTGAAGTTTAATCTGAATATCACCCTTCAGTTTGTCCAGTATTAAAGAGTAATATGTTTCTGTAATAGTCCTTTCTTTTTATTGGTAATCTATAAGCACTACGCCACAAGAATCCTATAAAACTACAGATTGAACTATTTTCGCTTTTTTGGGACATTTTCACCGGCCTTCCACACACTGTTTAGACTGCTGCTTCGTCTCGGCCTGTAATGGTTAACCAAATTTTATCTACTGTTATAAAACTTCAAAAAAACTCAGCGGAATCGTGTTTGAATAAATATGAACACTCTTGGGACGTGTTAAATCGAATGCGTTTTTGGTCGACTGTTAACAAACGCGGCACCAATCAAGTATAAGCTTTTCAAACCCAAAACATCATCTAAAATATAGTGTACGCGATCCATCTAACTGTTTACTATGTCAGCAAGCTCGCGTATCTTCAGTTGGCAAATCTTTCATTAAAATATTGTGGATTTTGTGTCAATTACGTCGGTCGTAGCGGTTTTAAAGGTCTCTCCGAACGTTCAGTTATCTTGTAAGGATATACCGTCACGTTTAAATTTAGAAGCCCACACTTTATTGTCGAAAATGAAGGAGAAGAAACTTTCAAAGTAGAATCTAACTTTTTTTATATGTCCGTCGGAGTTAAACTTTTTGAAATAGTCCGAACTTCAATTTTATCCATTTTGAAGAAAATATCAAAACGTACTTTTTTGCTCGATCGCCACAAACTAACAACATGCTAACAACTAAGCGCACTTAACTAAAACTTCTCAGCACTCAATCATAATCATTTAATCATACTTATGCCATCTCTGTGTTGAACCTGGAACATTTCGAACCACCGTCGTACATGAAAACTGAACTATATCAACAAACTTACTATCAGAAACGTATTTAATTTTTGGAGTCTTTGAGCAGCAAATTGTTACATTTAGAAACTGTTTTATAATTGATTGAATAACTAAAAATGAAAAATAAAACGATGTATTTAACTATTTATTGTTATATTTATTTTTTAAATATATTAAACAATATCAACTATAAAAAACATTATAATAAAAACATTATAATAAACGAACTTGAATATCAATTATATTTTTTCAGTACATTATTGTAAAAATAGAATTTTTTATAAACTAACAAGTCTAAGTTATTCTAACTTCTTTTATTTGGATGTGTCCTCTTGTTGAGACTTTAAATTTCCATTCATATGGGTTTTAGAAATATTACAAATAGTCGGATTTTTAATTCTGCTTTATTATCAGAATTTTTTATTTTTAAAATTGCTTATTTTAACTGATATAAATGAAGACAAGAAGATAAATAACTAGAACAATATTATTTATGTAGTAGTAAATATGTTATTTATTTGTTTAATAAAAGAAATAATAAAATGTATGTATCAGATAATGAGATTGTCTAATTTTTTCTAACAATATTATTTTTATACAATTTTGAATAAAGTTCAATTGTTTATTTGTGAAATTGATAATAATCAAATATTGAATTATTTTCTCTACGATTTTACAAGTTATTAATTAAATCATTGAATCGGCTTACAAAGCTATGCATCAATTATTGGCCAGTTTAACCATAGACACGTGTTTCGATCTTTAGATTCTTGTCAGTATGGTACTTTGAGCAGTGCCCGAAGGCGACTGATGCAGATATTAGGTTCTGGCTGGCTTTTAAAACCAAGTAAATAAGCAATTGACATGAGAAGTAAAACATTACTACTAATGCCATCTACACGATACTGCCGTAAACAGTAATATACAATTTTGAACAAATAAGGACAATCATTTATATCATTTTTATCATTTATATCATTTTTATTCTTTCTTGACTTTGACGTTTCGGCCTCAAAATTAGCACCATCTTCAGCTGATATAATATTAAAAACATTTAATAATATTAGATTTGATTTAATAAAAATTATTTTAGTATTATTTTCATATATAATTAAATATATATGAAAATAATACTACTAATTTATAACATATCATAATTGTTACAATAGTTAGTTCATCATTATTAATGGTTATATTGAATCATTGTTTAAAATACTTAGAACTAAATTAAAAATTATTATGTATATATAATATATAACACGTTTTTTAATTCTCTTTTATTACGGAGAAGAAAAAGTATCAACTAATTCAAATTACATATGTATGACGCCTCTACTATTGAAATAGGAAATACATATAAAACTAGCCTACGTATTCTGCTGGTTATTTTTGTCATGAATATTGACGTTGCTAGTAGTAAAGATTTTCAGTTATTATTATTTTATTTAAATAATGTTTTTTTTTATTTCTACTACGATATTTTGTAAGTTATGACTATACAATATAAACAGTAATTGCTAAAGTGCAGAATTATCACATTCATGTGTTATACGAATAGTAGACATGTCATAAAGTCATAATGTTGATAAAATGATGGCGCACAAAATATCGATTTCTTTAATACAGGGTTAGTACAAAAGAATCATCGGGATTGACGAAACTATATTTCAGTTAGTATTACAGATAGAATAGTAAATGACATTGTCTATAAAATACTCAAGTTTTAGCACATTGCAAATGTTCAATGTGGGCTCCTCGAGTCACACGACAGATGTCGCAACAATAGTCCAGTGTCAAAAAGCTTTAGTATTAAATTTTATATAGTATTAATATATACCAATAACATAATAATAAATAAACAGAAAGAATTTCAAAGTTCCCTATTTTCTAAACATTAAATTTGTACAAAATATTATTCCTCTTCAATCTTTGGTTATGTATAGAACTCCGTGAGAATGAGGTATGTTTATATTGAATAGAAACGTAGAACTGTTTCTACTAGATTGACAGAATTTAAGAGGCCAATACTTCTAAACCATCCCGATAAATCTGCTATTGAAGATTTATGATGTAAAATTCGAAGACACTATAATAATTTCAAGACCAAAAATAATAAAAGTAGATCGATAAAAGAAGCAATCAAAATTTATAGAGAAAAAAAAAATTTAAATAAAATTTGGCTTTCTTTAATTAATAATTCATAAAATATATAATCTAGTTACTTATTTTGTTACCTATAGTAACTTTTATTTAAGGGGGTAGTACACTTTGAACGTCCAAAAAGTAAGGCATTTTCGTTAATTTTTTTAAGCAATAAAACACTAAGGGAGGGCAAATATGTTATAACCCATTTATTACTCATCCTTCGAACTACAATTTGTATTTTTTTGAACTCGATCGGCGGCCCCCCGTGGCCGGTGCACCAGGTCGCGCGGGCGTCCTCGCGCGGAAGTCGGAAAACGGCGTGGGAAAATACTCCTTCCCATGTGATCCTGGTACATAAATCGAACAAAATCTTGATTAGTAATGAAATTTGGGTTAGAAATACGTATTTCGATTTTTTTTAAATTGATTTTTTCAAAAGTTGTGGCCTTAGGAAAAAAAGTCCATTTTTTCACCCTAAAAATGCTTACAAAATCGTGGATTAAAAATCCATTTTTGACAAAATCGAAAATGTGGATACGTATTTCTAAGCAGAATTTAATTCTGAACAAGAAAACCTAGGCGACATCCAAATTTGATGATAACTGGTTAGAGTTATTTCCCACGCCAGTTTGAAAAACCCCGTTTCGAGATAAACGCAGTTCATTTTTCTCGTGGAAAATTATTTACCTTCAATCGGCGATGCCGGCTCCATACATTTTTTAGGAAATCGCTTCGTAAAGCGGTAAGGAATATTCTGGCGGACTTGGAGTCTTTTCTAAATTAAAGTATACATCCCAAGGAACATTTTAAGCCAAAAAAAAAAATGCATTTTTTTGAAAAGTCAAAGTGTACTCCCCCCTTAAGTTCTGTTTAATTATTGTATATGTCATTTGTATATTTTTTCCAGATGATGATGTATATAAAGTACGTCGGTACGTCGATTATTAAAATTTATACATAACTTAAATAAAGCCTTTTCATCTTACATATTTTTAAATTTTTTTATCAGCAATTTTTAGAAAAACGTTGAAAAATGAATGGTTATTTAAGTTTCAACTATTAATAATAATAAATTAATTTCGATTTATTTATTGTGCTTATTTGTTTTAATGTAGTGTAATTATCTTTTTTCAATTTCAATTATTTAAAAAAATCGCTAGGAATATACTTTGAAAATCGAAAAAACTTAAAAAGACGTGTAGTTATTGAAACAATAAAGACAGTATTTAAAAGAGAAAGCAATTTTCTTTTACAAGGAATAAAGAAATTAATAGCACTTTAAGATTAATTAATTAAAAATTAAACTTCTTCATGTATATACAATAGACATTTCACAAAAAATTATACAAAAAAAAAATTAACAGTACAAATAATTGTAAACTTTACATAAAAAAAATTGTATTCTATCAAAATTAAATATAAATAAGGGATTTGTCATTTAAAAAAAATCCAATCAAAAACAATTTTTTTGTCTTTGTTACAAAAAGATGGTTTGCTATTAAGAAAATAAATAGGTAACATTAATAAGAGCTTGTCAAATTTTTAACAAAGTACAAAATTTTTATGTTTTATCGGATGGTCGCTAGAAAATTATAAGCAACTCATATCAGAACGCGTATATTTTATTCGACAATAAAGAAACTTTTTTATTGAATTTTTCAATACGACATATTTACAACCACTTTATCACTGGTCTCGCATTTCCACTTCAAGTACAATAAAAATATATAAGGTGTTTTATTTGAAATTTATATCATTTTCAGTAAAATCCGAAATGATAATTTATACTTGCAAAATTTTATAACATAAATTTTAAAAAAATATTTACGATTGACGTAATTTCAGGATAATATCTTTTCGTATTTATCGGAATTGCCTATAAACAAAGTAAAAAAAAAATCCTTGCCAAATGCATATTTCAGGTGTCAAGTGTGTCTTTAACAGAAAGTCGACGTAAAGTCGAGAGTTCGACCATTGGTCGAGTAGTGTAGTAAACGCTATCGTTTTTTACTTGGTCTCTATTCATTTTAAAACCGTTTATTTTAAGTTATATAGTAAAACTTATTAAATAATATTTATTTGATATATCATTGTTTATTTAGGTACCATATACATTTTTATATAGGGTGCACCATTTGAGCGCATTTATATGCAACCTTATATTTCTTAAAATAAATATTGTTACGTTTACGATTCGACACAAGGTGAGACTCACAATCAGATATAAAAATAAACAACAAAAGATTATTATAAACGAAATATATTACAGTTACTTTATGTTACACCAACTATATCCATTTTATATTGTTTATAATTACAAGAACAAACTCTCTGCACGACTGACATCTACCGAACAACTACCTCGCACCGCCGCGCCGCTTCAACGTTCACTTTTTCAAACATTTGCCTCCAGCAAGGTCAACCACAAATCTGTCAAATGTGCTCACATGTGCCTATCGTTACAATATTTACTGGTTTTGATAGTAAATTAGATTTTCTTAAAAAAAAAAATGTAATATAAGAAAGAGTCTAAAATCATATATTAAGAAGTTATTTACGTTCATAAATAATAGTAGCTTATATTATAAATAATTATAATTTAATTCAGAAGTTTGATACTTTACATACACATTTTATTAATACGTGTGTCAGACATGAAACTAATTGTAAAGCGAAGAGAAATTGTACTATTAAATTAGAGACTACAGACTTAACTATACATCAATTTCAATTAATTTTTTATGAAATTAGTTTATATAGAATAGATCATATTAAGCAAAATGGTTGAAAATGCTTTTCACGGATTTTGCTTTTTCGTATAAACATAAACTATAATTTTTTTGTACACCCACAGAGAAAAATTTAGTAGTGTAATTTTGGGAGATTTTGCAGGCCATAATATCCGACCATTTCATCTGATCTACTTGTCATATTTTGAATTTCAATACTTGGTTGCAATTCTTGCATTGTGTAGTAGTGCACCATCATGTTAATAACCAACCTCATTTCTTAATCTTAAATTTAATATTATTAAACTTATTTTGCAAAAAATTTAGGTAATTATTTCGATTCAAATATTTCTCAAAATAAAATGTTTTAATTACATAATTATCTAATATGCCACTTTAAATATTAAGTGACCATAACACTTTAATTTATAATTTTGAAGGTAATCTAATTTATTATCAAAATCAGTAAATATTTATAACATGTTTAATTAAGAGATATATATTTGCATATTTTTGCCTTCAAATTATATATGGTACGTAGATAGACAATGATCTATCAAATAAACTCTATTTAATGCAATAAGTTTCACTCTCTTAAAATAAAAATATTTTAAAAAATGCAGACCGAATAGTCACTCTATTATACCGGGTGATTTATTTAACCTGGAATTTGTTATATTTCGAAAAATACGCATCGGACAGAAAAATTTGTCGAATCCAAACTTTAATATCTCAAAGAGGGCCATCCGCTAGTACTAAATTCCCGCCACCCCCTCGCCCCCTATGGGCGTGGCGGGGAGCAACTTTGAAATCTTAAATAGGAACCCCTATTTTTTATCACAGATTCAGATTCTACGATAAAAACTACGTACATTTTGTCGGAAAAAAAATTTTCTATTCTCGACAGATGGGGCTGTAATCGCAAAAAAAGAATTTAACCTGGAATTTGTTATATTTCGAAAAATACACATCGGACAGAAAAATTTGCCGAATCCAAACTTTAATATTACAAAGGGGGGCATCCGTTAGTACTAAATTCTCGCCACCCCCACCCCCTACGAACGGGGCGGGGGGCAACTTTAAAATCTTAAAAGTTTCTTGCAATTACAGCGCCATTTGTCGAGAATCGAAAAAAAATTTTCGGACAAAATGTACGTAGTTTTTATCGTAAAATCCGAATCTGTGATAAAAAATAGGGGTCCCTATTTAAAAATTCAAAGTTGCCCCCCACCACGCCCACAGGGGATGGGATGGTGGCGGGAATTTAGCATTTTCGGATGCCCCCCTTTAAAATATTAAAGTTTGGATTCAGCAAATTTTACTGTCCGATGCGTATTTTTCGAAATATAACAAATTCCAGGTTAAATCTATTTTTTGCGATTACAGCGCCATCTGTCAAGAATCGAAAATTTTTTTCGGACGAAATGTACGTAGTTTTTATCGTAGAATCCGAATCTGTAATAAAAAATAGGGGTTCCTATTTATGATTTTAAAGTTGACCCCCGTCCCGCCCACAGGGGGCGGGGAGGCGGCGGGAATTTAATACTAACGGATGCCCCCCCTTCAAGATATTAAAGTTTGGATTTGGCAAATTTTCTGTCCGATGCGTATTTTTCGAAATATAACAAATTCCAGGTTAAATGAATCACCCGGTATATATTGTCTCATATTTTTTTGTATTTGTCTATAAAGTAAAGAATTTTCTCTACCAAACTTTTATATCAACTGACTTTATGTTTTAGTCTGTCTTTGGATTTTTATTGCGTCGAGTTTTGAAACGGAAGTCGTTATCGAAATTTAACAGAAAGTCGCTGGTTCAGCCATTAGCCGAGTAGTAGCAATGTCTCGTTTAAGTTCTTCATTTGTGCAGTTCCCACTTTCGTGCTAATTATCGTTCCGTGTTGAGTACATATATTGCGTTTTCTAGCGAGATTTATAGTTTCGCTTTATACTCATTTCGGTTATCTGCAGATTAAAGAACATAAGTTAGAGTTTATGGTGAGATATATAGTGAAAAGCAAAATCATCATTTAAGTATTGTTGCGACGTTTTCTCACAAATGTCCTGGTATACGGGGATTCAATAAAAACTACATTGTCATAAATCAGACTAGTTCAGTGTAACTAGTGCATGTATCGTCATTTACCAGGTTCTGCATTCGATTGCATCTTAGAATTATCTTATCGTATTTCACTATTGTCCGCTGTTCTTGACGATGTATACCATTCATACGGTAATATACTCATTATCGGCACCTTTTGTAGAGCATTTTAATGTCAGTTATGTACAATATATCTGCTTTATTCCTTCGGTCATCTATGTTGAATTTAAATACTGCAAATTAGTGTGGTTCTAGTGTAGACTGTAATGCGCATGTGTGATATTTGATTCTAATTAACTTTGACTAAATGTCAGTGTCGTTGCTAGCTACCGAAATAGTACAGCTAAAATTCAAGTACAATTATCGATTTGTTGATTTATAATAATTATTTATGCAATTAAATTTTGTATTTACAATACACAGAGCGTCATGTCATATTTTTGTGAAAAATTATTTTATATAAATTATATACGCACGGCACTTGCTACAAATCTGAGGTCGCATTTTGTAGGGAATTTCGTATGCAACGATTTGTTATTATTTGTAATTTATTAGTATTGACATTTTTATTAATTTTTATTCACCATCACTAGGTTAAACTTATTATCATGAATGTTCTGTGTGTTTGACAACTATTGCAATATAGTGTCATTGTTAAAATTACGTTTAAGTATTATTTGAAATAATTGTATATTAAAAAAATCTGGATATATTCTTTCTTATTTACAAATCGCGATTATTTGGTATTTTATACAGAATAAAAATATACGTTAATAATATTAAAATACCTAGCCCACACTTTAATTAATAACAACTAAATTTATCAATTTTTTAAGCTCAGCCTCCCATCGTCCGCCCTTATTCGAGTTGCTATGTGCAAAATTTTGTTGGATGTCTAACATACTATCCATTTAAATCAATATTTTTCTTACGAGAATAATAATTGTATTATTGGATCAATTATTATTTGTTTGGCTGAATCTGAAGAGCAAGTGAGAAGGATGATTGTTAGAATTAATGTTGTTAGTAAATATTTGACTTTTGTGTTGAATATTGGTAAGTGCAAAGTTTTAGTTTTTGAGAAGGGTGACTTAACGATTGAATGTAATGCAAATATTGATGGTGCATGTTTAGAGTAGGTAGATGAATTTTTGTATTTGGGTATTTTATTATCTAAAAATGTTTGTTTTGATCATGAAATTGATAAAAGTGTTAATGTCTGTTGTAAGGTTTTGGGTCCTTTGGGTACTTTTGCTAGAAATGTAAATGTTTAAAAGAAGCCCGTTTGAGTATATACAACGATGGTTTGGTGCCTACTTTGATGTATGGTAGTAAATATTGGATTTCGCTGGAAAGCATAAAGGAAAAATGACAGATGTGGAAAAAATATTTTTACAAAGGGTATGTGGTGTAAATAGGAGAAATCGGATACGAAATAAATTAGTGTATGATGAGTGTTAAATTGAAAAAAATGTAGCAAAAGCTGATGTTAGTTAGTTAAAATGGTTCGGACTAATGAATGTTTGGTAATTATTTTGAAGGTATACGTTTACTTGGACGTCCGATGAGTAGTTGGAGTAGTGAAAGGAATTATAAATGTGGATGAAGCTAATTTTGCTTGTTTGGATAGGAATGATATGGAGGAGGCAGATTTCAAAATAACGGAAAGAGTTTTTACCAAATCCTTTTGGCTACTTGACGTGATTTTGTAGGTATGTATGTATTATTGTTGCTTTATTAGGTATCAATATAATTTTGTCGCATAAAGTTAATGTAAAGTACGTAATTAATAACTAATTTTTGAAACCTTTATTTATAAAACTTTTTTTTTTTCGTTAACGTTAAATTTTTTATTATATATATATATATATATATATATATATATATATATATATAATTTATTAAATCTATCAAATTAAACCGTAATGAAAAAAAAATTCAGGTAAACTCTTTTTATTTGTAGAAATTTTAAACATGTTTTAGAACAACATGTAGGCACCTGTATAAAAATTTTGTTTTTAAAACCAATTTAAATTTTTTAAAATACCTTAAAGAAACTTAATGTTTTAAATATGTATTTATATTCAACAAATATCAATTACGTTTAAAACACTATATTTTTTTTACCATTTGACATATATTTCATATTAAATATGACGAATTTAAGAAAATATAATAATCTTGCATCAAAGTGGGGACACTCTAATTGCAACACTTATTAAAATTTTTAATAACATTAAACTGTTTGATAAAAATATGCATTTTCTTATAAAAAATTAGATATTGCAAATAGAAGACCTTTTTAAAAATTGTTTCGTATTTTTAACTTTTAAAATGTATTCCAATTTTTTTTCAGTAACCTATTTTTAATTTTTTACAAATACGGAAAGTTGATTTGAAATATTTTTCATTATTGCTGATTTTGATCAGTCCTTGACATAATATTCGTGCTGCCGGCTAGTGCATTTTTTATTTGCTCACAAGCACCAAATAGTACTTTGATAATAATTTAAAAAAAATGCCGATATAATAACTGTTTCTTTTCGCGTACCAAAAATTATCTATCATTTTATTAATTATTTTTAATTTAATGATACAATATTTAATTATAATTGAATTAATTTGAATGTCTCCATGTCAAGATTCCATGTAACAATAAAAAAATTTAAACATTAACTTGATGTTGTAGAAAATGTATTATGTTCAATATTTTTGAATATTATGTTATTACGACAATTTACAGTACGTCATAATTTTTGTTATTTTTATATTACGCTGAAGTCTATGATACTGTATACTTATAATGTAATGATGTTTTAATGAAATAGATAAATATTATATTCTATTAAAAGGCCGATACGTTCGTTACAATTTTAACAATAAATATGAGATTTTAACTACTTGGCTACTTTTCAATTAGATCATCTTGCCAACAGGCGCGGATACAAGCAATCACTTTTTTTATTACGGCTCTAATATTTAAAGTAAATATACTCGGCAAAAAAAAAACGCGCCACTTGAAAAATCAGAAAAACTACCGATTTTCAAATAGGTATAACTCGGCCAATTTTGAACTAAATTGAATGAAATTTTTTGTACGAAAATAATTGAAATCTCGTCTTTAAGATAATGTAAGTTAATGGACTATTTGAGTCATTCCGCTCCCCAGCACGCCCCGCAGAAAAAATATGTTTTGACTGTAAAAATTGTCAAACTTTGACAACATGTATAGTATACAAAAAAAAATTTCGACTCAATTTACCAAGCGGGCGTAAAAATTCAAACATTTCTTCGTAAATTCTTCTTAATTTTAAGGACTTGCGATACTCTGGTGCAAAATTGTGATTTTTCGAAATTTACCCTGCATTTTACGAGTTTTTGGAACATAACTTGGTTAATTTTGAATGAAAATGGATGAATTTTTGAAAAAAAAAAAAACCAAAGCATCGAAAGTCCTTGAAATTAAGCAGAATTTACGTATACTCAAACGTATACTCAAATGGTCCATCATCTTACATCGCCTTAAATACGAGACCTCAAGTATTTCCGTACAAAAAATTTCATTCAATTTAGTTCAAAATTGGCCGAGTTATACCGATTTGAAAATCGGTAATTTTTCTGATTTTTCAAGAGGAGTTTTTTTTTGCCGAGTGTATACCGGGTGTCTACTTTTTTTTTGTTACATAGGGAATACAATGCTAAAATTTTCATTTGGTGATAAATTTTCCCCTAATTATTATAGAACAAAAGTACAAATACAAAAGTTGTTTAGAATTCAAAAATGCATCAAATGATGCCAAATTTATCAATATAGGATGTTCCGATCAAGAATTAGAAGCAAATTAAAATTTCCATTTTTGCGCTCTTTACATCAAAGTGCCATGGAAATTAAACAAATAATTTCATTTCTTCTGGAGTTTGAGTTTGACAGATCGTATTTATTTTATTGTTACGTTCTGTATTATTATTATTATTATTATTATTATTATTGAAAATAATGAATAAACTTAATGTAAATGAAAAGCTATTAAGTATAAAAAGTATTAAGTATTTATTATTTATTACAATGAAAGGGTATTTTACTCGGCTGTACACTACGTACTAGCTGTGGTTTTAAATTGTGAATGTCTCCATTATAATTTTAAGTAATTGTTTAATTTATTTATTAACTTCAAGTTATAAAAACAATACATTTGAATTAGATGACTGGCATTATGCCTAATATATTTATTATAATAATTTAAACTTATCCCTGAGGATGCTGTAAGTTGTGCAGTGAAACGTCGGATAAGAGTTTAATAAATAGTAAATAGCTGAACTCCGTAAAACTTTCTTTATTTATTACAATATTCAATATACCTATAAAACAGAAAAATTCATGAATACAAGATATAGGAGAACAAAAACGAAACTAACAATTTAAATTAAATGTTCAAATAAATCGCCATTAACTGCCAAACAATAACCTAATCTGTTATAAAATTCGTGACGTACAGAGCTTAATTGTGTTTGTGTTATATTATTGCACTCTTCAACAATGGCATTTTTCAAATCAACAAGATTTTTGATATGTCGTTTATAAATTTTCTCCTTCAAATATGGCCATAAAAAGAAATCGCACGGTGCTAAATCGGGCGATCTAGCTGGCCAATTAATTGGACCACCTCTACCAATCCATGAATTTGGAAAACATTGATCCAAATATAATTTAATGTTGCAGCTGTAATGTGCCGGACATCCGTCTTGTTGATACCAGACAACATTATCTTGAGTTGCACACTCTTCTAACTGCGGACCAATATGATTTTGCAACATATCCAAATATTTTTCGTTGTTTAAATTATTTTCAATAAAAAATGGCCCAATTATACACCTGCCAAAAATTCCAGCCCATACATTAACTTTTTCTGGATATTGGGTACGTGTTGCTACCATTAAATGAGGATTTGTTTGGCTCCATATTCTAAAGTTTTGTGTATTAGGTTCGCCGTGTAAAGTAAACGTAGACTCGTCAGTAAAACAAATAGATTTCAAGAAGTTTCTGTCTAAATTGGATTTTTCCATAATAATGTTACTAAATTCGCTTCTAGCCATTTTATCCGCTTCAAATATCTCTTGGTGCGTGGAATATTTATAAGAATGATATTTTTCATTTTTTAGTACCTTATGTATTGTTGAAGGATGCAAATTTAATTCAGCACCAAGTTGACGCACACTAACATTTGGGTTTTCCGTTACACACAAAAGTATATTCAATGTATTTTCTTTAATTGCATTTTGATTTAAATTCTCCTCCTGATCTTCTGCGTTGATTTTTCTACAATTTTTACAACGTTTTAACACACTTCCAGTTTCTTCGAATTGTTTAATTATCCTACGAATAGTCATAGCGGAAGGTATGGGACGGTTTTCAAAGAAAGCGCTGAATAAATCTCTTACTCGTCGTATCGAATTTCCAGTAAAATACCATTTTACGCACTGAACTTTTTCATTTACCTTAAGTTTATTCATTATTTTCAATAATAATGATAATAATACAGAACGTAACAATAAAATAAATACGATCTGTCAAACTCAAACTCCAGAAGAAATGAAATTATTTGTTTAATTTCCATGGCACTTTGATGTAAAGAGCGCAAAAATGGAAATTTTAATTTGCTTCTAATTCTTGATCGGAACATCCTATATTGATAAATTTGGCATCATTTGATGCATTTTTGAATTCTAAACAACTTTTGTATTTGTACTTTTGTTCTATAATAATTAGGGGAAAATTTATCACCAAATGAAAATTTTAGCATTGTATTCCCTATGTAACAAAAAAAAAGTAGACACCCGGTATAAAGTCTAACTATATAAAAAGTAAAAACAAATATATAATATAAAATTAGATTCGACATTAAAAAACAGCAAAGACAAATAATTTTAATGTTCAAGTTTATAGTATATATTAATTAAATACTTTCAATAATAATTTTATAATAATAATAATAACTTTATTTAAATAGCATTTAGCTAATAAAAAATACATACATTACATAAATACATAAAATGGTACAAAATTGTGTGATATCTTTATAATAGTTTTCTTAATTTATATCTAAACTCTCCAACTGTAACTGAACATTTAACATTGTTTGGCAAGCTATTGAAAGCGTTCAGACAGTTATTATAAATTGACAAACATGTTTTAATTCTGTTTGTTCGGGGAATATATAAGTTAGTTTCTTGACGAGTATTATAATTGTGAATTTCATTTACATATTTTATGTTCTTTTGCAAATAACCTGGCAGTTTATTTGTTAATATTTTAAATATAAATGTCAATACATTGAATTCGATAAACTTTTTTATATTTAGCCATTGTAAATTATTCAGCATATTACTGATACTAGTATATTTATCACACTTCAGTATAACTCGCATAGCTCTATTTTGAAGTTTCTGTAACTTGTCTATTTCGCTATTATTACACATATATAGTATGGTGGAACAATACGTAAAATGTGGCAATATAATAGTATTATATACAACTATGGTACTCCAGGTTGTCAGATATTTTGAAATTCTGGCTAAATAATTAATTTTTTTCGAAATTTTTTTACACAAAAATTGAACATGTTTATCGAATTTCAATTTATTGTCTATTAAAATGCCTAAATATTTAATTTCTGTGGTTTCCTGTATAGTATCATTATTTATTTTAATTACACTATTAGGACAATTATTACATTTATCTTGTTGTAAGGATAAAAACATTACTTTAGTTTTGCTGGTGTTCAATTTAAGTCTGTTGTTATTCATCCATAAATTTACTAAATCTAAATCTTTGTTAATTAGCTCCACTAAATTATTTTTATCCTTACCTTCTGCATATATGAGAGTGTCATCCGCAAAAAGATGTATATTAGAATTTAATAATACATTTCGTAAATCATTAATATAGATAATAAATAATAATGGTCCCAATACACTCCCTTGTGGCACTCCCATATTCACATCAATATTTTCAGAAATTGTGTTTTGTACTTTAACACATTGTTTTCTATCCGTAAAGTAGCTTTCGAACCATTTCAATACAGTGCCTTCTATACCGTAAGCAGCAAGTTTATTGATTAAAATAACTCTATCTAGTGTTTCAAAAGCTCTCTTAAGGTCAAGAAAAACTGCACATATTATTTTATTGTCATCAAGTGACAATTTCCATTCATTAATTAAATAATTTAAAGCAGTTTCACAAGAATGATTTCTTCTGAAACCAGATTGTTCTGAAACAAGAATATTATTTTCAAGAAAATACTGAATAATTTGTTTATATACCACAAGTTCAAGTATTTTCTCACAACTGGGTAACATATTTATTGGTCTGAACTCTGTTATGTCAGTAGTTCCTGCAACTTTCGGTATTGGTGAAATAGTTGATGTTTTTAACGCTAAAGGAACGATACCAGTCCTTAAAGATTTATTAATGAATTCTAACAACGGGTAGCCTATTATATCAAAATAATCTTTTAAAAATTTAATGTTAACTTCATCTGTACTTGATTTATTTTTTTGTGAAAAAACAATTATTTTTAATTCTGTTATAGTTACAATCGAAAACGAATGGAATGTTGTGTCTACATTTATTATTGAATTGTATATATTACAAGTCGCCACAGGTATAGAATTCATAATATCTTCAATGCTGGTTATAAAATACTTATTAAAAATATTTACAATATCTTGTACATTATCATAAACTATATTTTTGTAAGTAACAGTTTTTATATTTTCTTTTTTATTTGTGGAAATTAATTTTTTCAAAGTTTTCCACATTTGCTTCGAATCATTTTTACACTTATCTATATTATTACTGAAATATAATTGTTTTTCTTGTTTAATAATATTAACGACAATATTTCTTTTCTTTTTAAAAAAAATCCAATCATTGGTATTATTTGTAAAAAGAAATTTTTTGTATACCAAATCTCTTTCTTTTATAGCATTTTTAATTTTATAATTAAACCACATTTTATTATTACTAAACTTTGTTGAAATCTCTGTACTATAGTTAATACTACTTAACATATTTTCGTACAAATTACAAAAATATTCATCAATATTTATAACATTATATTTCCAGTCACAATTAAAAAGTTTATCTATTAATGAATTACTATTTATTTTTTTAATTTATTAGTTTCAATTTCAATATTACTTGTTGACGAACAATAAATAATAAATTACTCAAAATCCCATATTTTACACATAAGTTAAAATACAAAATACAAGGAAACATATTAGTGTGTTTTTATAGTCAGCGTTTTACTGCACTACAACCGTAACCATTTCAGCAAAAATTAAGTGGCATGGAACAGCTGTGTAGACGCGTTCAGCACTGGTTACCGCACCGCTTTTGTATTATCAACCATCTAATCTATAAACCAATCATGTGATATGCCAATTCGACACAGCGTCAAGCATCAGTTCTCTCCTAACTAATCAAAGCAAGTTTTAGTGACCTAGCCTAACCTAACCTAACCTAACCCTAGAAAGACCACAGCGATTATCGAATGCTAAAGATCTGCACGGGCCCGGGCCTAATGTCGATCTTCAGGCCGGGCTGGGTCATAAAATTGACTAATGTTCTCGTACTCGAGCTGGGACGGGCCGGGTCTATGGAGTGTCGGGCTCAATCGGCCTGATATATTTTTAAATAAATTATTTTTTGTTAAACACAAATCAAAAATATACACTGTAAATGCAAATATATATATATATATATATATATATATATATATATATATATATTGTAACAATTTGCTATCTTTGTGCAACTTAAGATGACAAATTATACTTCTGAGTAAATCCTTTATCTGGATAAAGTTGCACTTGGATCTTGGTTATTGAATAATTACGATAGAACAAATATAATGAAATATATATATATATATATATATATATATATATATATATATAACTTTAATAAACAGACATTATTGAACAAACCCAAAATAATTGCATATAAATTTAACGATAAAATATGAATCCAAAATGTAACTTAAAACTGAATCATTCTTACTGCTGCTCGTAACTCGATGTTAAGCGTAACTACATTATGACCGTAGCTACCCGTGGACCGTAACTGACTCTCTGACCGTAACTCTGACCGTAACTACCCGTTGACCGTAACTGCCTCAGTCTTGAATCTAACCCCTTTTTAAGTTACATTTTGGCCATCAAACTGGACTCTGCGGGGAGAAAACGTAAACATAAGTAACTAGTTCACTGTGCAATCAAACTTTGAGCGTTATTTCAATATATGTTGAAATTGCTGACATTAGCTCAAAGTTCGATGTACTAAAAATGCTTAACAAACATTTACGTTTATTACAAAATAGTTGAAAATTTAAATAAAAATTTGTCAACCTATATCGTCTGGGAATCGAACCCAGGACCTTCTAGTATCCGGCTAGGCGCTCTTACCGATTTCTAAATATGATTTTTCGGTTACGTATAGACCAGTTAATAAGCATGCAAACGCTGACGCTCGGCTCTTACCATCTGAGCTAACGATACAGACGATTAAGTTGATAATTTTAGCTAGTCGAAAAGACTAGCTTATAAAGGCTGCATTTCTTTGGACGGCACCGTGCACTCTGCACGCTACAAGTTGCACTTTGACACGCTACACCGCAACTGTCAAGTGTTTCATTGGGAAAATTTTGTGCACCGTGCACTTACTGAACATCACCGTGCTATTTCAAATGCACCTACTCGTAAGCAGGGGTAGTTCGATGTGCACCGACGTCAAAATGGAGTTTTCTGACAATTATGAGATTAGCAATAAGAAAACTATTAACGAATTATTCGAAATACATTTTAAAAAATTTGTAATATTAATTTTATGTTTTATTTTATTGTATTTTGTACTATTTATAATTATTAATATTTTTCTAATAAAAAAATAGATATTTTTGTATATATATGCATAACTTCACGATAGTATTTAAAGTAATGAAAATACTTAAAGTACATATTTATTGTTACACATAAACAGTACTTATAAAACTGAAAATATTAAAATTTATTATTTATACGAATGCATTAAAATACGCTAGGTAATTTAAAGTTTTTTTTTTGTCGCCGTACCCCTTAAAACATCCGTAAGCAATAAGCGACAAATGAGTGTTCCATTGGTAACTTCTATGCGGGTCAGCGTGCCAAGTGCAACCTGCGCGGTGTAGCGTGCAGAGTGCTCCGTGCCGTCGAAAGGAATGCAACCAAAATCGTCAGTACGGCTGGCTGGCTGGCCGGCCGGCCGTGTCCGAAAAATACAATAAATACGAGTGTTAATTATAAGTATGAAGGAGAGCTCGTAGAAAGCTGAAACTTGGCAATTAGATAGTTTATACCAAATAAAAAATTAAGTTCAATTTTCAGACCGCAGTGTTGCCAACTTTCCGAGAAAAAAATTACTAAATTTTTTAAATTAAAAAGTTTTTTAAACAATCTCAAGTCACTACTCAGGCTATCGTGGTATCAAGCTTGGTTTCCTAGCATCCAATGACCGTACTACCGAAGTACGGTCACCAGTAGTGTTTTGAGGGCGTTATAGCATTAACACTCTTAAAACCGTATAATTATCTATTTATTTATTTAAGGACTCATTTAAACCGATAAAACAATCACTGTAATCATATAAATGCAATAAAAAAATTATAAACTATTATTAACTATATATAAAATTTATAGAAACTTATCAAAATTAAAATAATATCTCATGCTATCTATACGAATTGCCAAACACATTTTGTTATTCAAAACTATTATTAAAAATAATTAAACAAATTTATTTATTAAAATACGATGTTGCCAACTTTCCGAAAAAAAATTAATAATTTTCTAAAAATTTGTTATGCCCGCAATATTTATCCGATTTTAATGAAATTTTTACAGAAGATACCCTTAGCGCCTATAATATTATATATTAGCAAAATACAATGTTGCCAACTTTCGGTGAAAATTTTTTTTATTCTTATTTCTTATCATTTATGTGATAATGTCAAAGTGGTTTATATATGGGTTTACCCATATACTTCTAATCCTGTATTTTAGCTAGTCGAGAAACTAGCTTATAAAATCAAACCACATTCGACTAGCTCCATTCTCGCTTTGCGAGAATATTATTTAATCAATATAATCGATATAATTTTTAATTTATTTTTTAAATAATCATTGATATTTATTCAATTTAAACTATACTATGTAGCCTTATCCCGTTAAACATTTACTTATGTATTTATATATATATATATATATATATATATATATATATATATATATATATATATAAATTGGTTACAATGTTTGAATGCCGACTATACCATACAGCAAAACACTAAAATTGTTACAAACATTGCTGTATTTTAGTATAAAATCTGACGGACGGTAAACAGAACGGACGAGAGTATCTTCTATATTGAACTGAGTGTTATTTATTGTTATTTCATGAAATTAAAATTATTTTTGTTAAATTAGCTTTCGCAAATTAGGAAAAGTTAAAAGCCGACAAATAAGCATGTGTTTTTTTGTGCTGTAAAGATTTAGACCATTTTATATTGTTAGTGGAGCTGTACTTATAAATAATTCTTAAACTTTTATATAAAATAGGAACGCAATAGGGAAATTTGAACATTAGAGACTTATTGTCTCAGCCGACTATTATAACCCGGAATATTCGAAAGGAAGTCGAATAACTAAAAATGTTTTTTATTAATGAAATCTTTCCAATACTTGTTGCACGACAGTGCAGTACTTCTAGAGATATGTAGACAGACGATTATAAACATATATCTTATATCACACTTAATTTGCATTACGTTGACCATAATGGGAAATCGTGCTATGTGAGTTTCTTGTATACAGGCAAATAGCTGAAAATATTATAAAGAAATAACTAAATACAAAATTTATTACACTATAAGTTTTAAATCCGATGTATTATCCAAATTAGCGTTTGTAACAAATCAAGGTGCTAACATTAGTTGTGCCCTGCAACAATTTATGAATCTAAACTGTAATTGCCACATAATAAATACTATTTGAAGAAATACTTTTATGCAAGACTTTTTAAACGAAAATTTTCCGAATGCTAGACAATTGATAGAGAAAATTAAAGACGTAATTGCATAGTTAAAAAATACTGGTCTGGTTAACCGATTATTTAGTACTGTTCAATAAAAGTGCAGTACTTGCAGAAATAGTCGAAGAAAAATATATCAATCGTTCTACATTAATTTCGATGGCATTTCAAATATTCCTGTGGATTGCAGAAAAGAAGAAATAATGGTTAATATTCATAGTAATTTACTCAAATTGTTAATTAATTTTTAATGCCTCACGAAGAAGCTTCATTGCAACTTTAAAATGATAAATACTCAATATTACATTTTGTTTTAACAATAACAAAAAATTTTGTTGCTAAATTTGCAAGTATGAAAATATCTATTTATATATGAATATAAGTCAAAATTGACAAAAAAATATACAATTTTAATAAAGTAATCTTATAATAGTAAAAATGCAAAATTTTAATATTTATTAAAATTTTGTTTTTCTTTCGCTGTTTGAGCTTCGCGTTCGTTTGGGCCGAGCTTCTTCGAAATTCGATATCGGGCTTGGCTGGGTTGTTGGAATCGGCTTATTTTCGGGTTTGGCCCTGCACGTGAGTGCTATAGAGTTCTCAGCGAGCGTGTCTGCTTTGGAATTTCACACAATTATTAGGGTTACCACCTTTATATTTCAACTTACTCAGAGATTTCGATGACCGAGAGGGTTTAGAAAATTCAATACATTAAAACTACTATTTTTACAATCATAAAATTTTGAAATTTGTTTCAACGCTTAAACATTAAACTAAATAATATTTTGATTTGACTATAAATTTATCACTGATCATAGTAATAATTTATTTATTTTTTAACTTAAAACTATATGACTATATCTAAATTCAGTTTAATCCGGAGATTACAACAAATAACCCAGAGACTGGAGACTCCGGGTGAAAAACCGGAGACTCCAGGTGAAAACCGGAGAGGTGGTAACCCTACACATAATTATTGTACTGCAAGAAATTTATTAATGCATGTCTTTAACCGTAAAAAAACATATTTTTATTCAAAAGAACTTAATATTTTTTTCAAATCGGCCTGTAGTACAAAAATAAATATTGTAACAGCTAGATTTAAATGTAGTAGACAGAAAATTCTATTTTTTTTTGTAAATTTAAAACTATATAAATGCTTTCGAAAATGTTTAAAAATTTCTAACATTTTGTAAATATATGTTTTTTAAATTACGCATATAATGTAGACGTAAATTTCAATTGTAAGTTTTTCAAAATTAAAAGTTTATTTTATTTTTTTGGTAAAACGGATTTTTAATTTAAAATCATGCATTATTATTTTTTTTTATTAAAATTGTAGTAAAAAACATTTATAATATTTATACAGGGTAATTTATTAGTAATTGGAAATATTTTAACTGGAGTATCCTGGGCTCAGAATATGAATATGAATAAAATGTGGCTCTTTACTGAGCTACAGGGTGTTTTGTTTAAAAATTTAAAAACGATTTTTGCCGAGTACTTAAAAACTATTTGACGTATCTTTATCATACTTGGCAGGAAGTGTAGGTACCGTACACCATACTAAATTATGTTAAATAAAAGTTTCTGGCTACTGCCAGTGGCGCACAACAGGGGTTGATTCTTCTTAAATTCTACGCCACTGGCGGAATTGTCATTTTAGCACAATTTTTCGATTCTCCAATACTTTCTGTGTAAAAAACATACTCTTTCTTTGTAACGATAAAGTCACTATTTTTCGAGATATTTAAAGTTAAACAAAAGCTGCACCCTTGGGATTTTTTCAAAATTTGCTCAAAAAAATTTGAAAAAACTTAGTGAAATAGAGAAAAAAATTAGCTACATAATAACTAAGTAACGTTTTTCTCTAAGTCATTCTGGTTTGGCAGGAAAAATTATTGAAAATCAATATTTTTTGCATTTTAATTTTTAATTTTCAATAATTTTTCCTGCCAAACCAGAATGAGTTAAAAAAAAAGTTACTTAGTTATTATGTAGCTAATTTTTTTTTCTATTTTACTGAATTTTTTCTGATTTTTTTGAGCAAATTTTGAAAAAATCCCAAGGGTGCAGCTTATGTTTAACTTTAAATATCTCGAAAAATAGTGACTTTATCGTTACGAAGGAAGAGTATGTTTTTTACATAGAAAGTATTGGAGAATCGAAAAATTGTGCTAAAATGACAATTCCGCCAGTGGCGTAAAATTTAGGAAGGATCAACCTCTCACTTGCCCCTGTTGTGCGCCACTGGCAGTAGCCAGAAACTTTTGTTTTACATAATTTAATATGGTGTACGGTACCTACACTTCCTGCCAAATATGATAAAGATACGTCAAATAGTTTTTAAGTACTGTGCAAAAATCGTTTTTAAATTTTTAAATAAAACACTCTGTAGCTCAGTAAGGAGCCACATTTTATTTAAGTGATTTGCGTTAAATCTTTATATTCTAAGCCCAGGATACTCCAGTTAAAATATTTCCAATTACTAATAAATCACCCTGTATACGATAAATTCAATAATTTTATTTTTTAATATTATTTAAAAAAAGAATGCTAATAAAAATAATATCCCAATTTGACTGTATATTTGTAATTTTTATTTAAAATTTCAATATATTCGAAAATAAGGATTTATAGTTTAACTTTATTTTAAAAATAATTTTTATTATTGGTTGTAGTTATGACTATTATTATTAATTTATTAGGTAAGATCATGACCAAACTATGACTATAACGTAACGCAGTTCGACCAATACGTACGATTGTATTTGAGTAGCCATTTATTTACACAGCTAACTACTAAATAACAACATTTGGCCAAGTGAATGATAATAGTATTTACGCACAACAAACACTATTTATAATTAAAACTTACATACTAAGACTAACACAAAATTGATGTCAAAGTATATTTATAGAACTATATTTAAACCGCGCTACTGCACAAGCAACCTAGCTTGCACATAACTAATCTCGTAGTCCAATTACCGAGTTGCGACTCTTGAACTTTTTATATAGGCAACCGAACATTCTAGGTGTGCGCGCGAAGTAGACTCAATCGAACACTCGAGAATCATGAATAATAATAATAATAATCTTTATTTCTGTTGATCCTTGTAATAGGACATAGAAACAGTTAAACATATACAATTATGTAAATACATAAAAGTGAAAAATACAGAATATATAATAAATGATAAATTTATATTATAATTTATAATTCAAAAATTCATTAATAGAATAAAAACAATGTGATATCAACAAGTTATGTAAATGAATTTTATAAGACTTTAAATCAGTATTTTTAATATTGTCACGAAGTTTATTATACAGGGTGTTTCATTGGTAAACGGAAATACATAAACGGTGAATAGAGGTCACCGAGGCGGTTCTAGAAATACCCCATTTATTGGACCTGACGGTCTTTGTAACCGGGATACAGGGTGTTTTATCGATTTTGCTAATTTCTTCCTGAGGTCATAACTCTCGAACCACATCGTATATTTTTTTGATATTTAGTACACATGTTTCTTATTCAGAGCCCAAATGAGCCACTTACTATTCACAAGAAAAATCCAAGTCTGGATTAAAAAAAAATAAATAGCAATTGTGACCTTGAAACAACACCCTGTATATCGAAATTTTCAAAATTCGTTTGCATATTTGGAAAAAACACTAAAAACTAAATTAAAATGTGCACTTTAAATTTTTCCGCAGAAAATTTAACTATTTACATTTTGAACTTAAATTAAAGTTTTTAAGAACTTAGGGCCAAAAAAATAGTTATTATTAACATTTAATAATAAATTATAAAACTTTTAAATCCATACTCATTTTAAAATTATTGAATAACTATTAAATACATTGGTTTCTATTTTTATAGTTGTAGACCAATCCAGTGTATATTTTCCAGGTCCGTACTCGTAACTTTTGAACAATTTTTAAACACCTTGTATGCACATATTAAAAAATTCGTATTGTCTTAATGTTATTTTTTAATGTTTTAGTAAAAGAACTGAGAAAAAATAGGTCGATTTCATTCCAGTTAAAATAATTTAATTCTTTTAAAATACAACAATTTAACAAAACTAACATACCCTGTATCTCGATTACAAAGACCGTCAGGTCCAATAAATGGGGTATTTCTAGAACCGCCTCGGTGACCTCTATTCACCGTTTAAATATTTCCGTTTACCAATGAAACACTCTGTATAAAGAAATCCCGAAAAAAATTCGGATTTTTTTATGTAAATTTTCTGTTAATTTTAGGAATTATAATACTATTTTTATTTCTAGTTTTATAACAATATATATATCTTTATGTGTATCGAATAAATTCATATTATTTTTAATATATATTAAAAGGTAATATACATATAAACAGAGTATAGGCAAAATATTGTAGAATTTATAATAATTTTTACAAGAATTATACGGTTTAATATTAGCTAATATTCTAATTATTCTTTTTTGAATTAGAAAAACTTTATGTGCAGTGGTAGAACTACCCCTAAAGATAATTCCGTAGATTACAATTGACTGGAAATTAGCAAAGTAATAACTTTTTAAAACTGAAATGTCAACTACATTTTTTAATCTACTAAATGCAAAACAAATACTAGTTAATTTTTTACAAATGTGATCCACATGCTGATCCCATTGTAGTTGACAATCTATAATTAATCTAAAGTACCTCTATACTTAAAGGTACAGATTTATTTTTCATCTTTACTAAAATTGACGATTTATATTGTTTACTCGAAGTGGCAAACGATATTGCTTGAGTTTTAGCATGGTTACATGATGAATTATTTGTATTGAACCAATCAATTATAGTTGAGAGATAGTAGTTAGATTGATTAGTTACATCTAACACATTATTGTTTGATATTGCTATTGCAGTATCATCTGCATAAAAACAAGTTATTTTGTTTGAATCTTCGCTAGTTGGTATATCATTCATATAGATTATAAATAATAAAGGTCCTAATATGGAATCCTGAGGACATCCAATTTAAGGCCTGTCTTCTAACACCGTACTTTTCTAATTTCAATAGTAATAAATTATGAACAACAAGGTCAAATGCTTTGCTCAAATCCAAAAATAATCCTATTACTTTATTATTATTATTATCTAAGTTGTTGTAAATGAAATTTACAAAATTATTTATAGCATACATCTATGGTAGATTTTTTCTTTTTTAAAACAAAATTGTACTGATATAATAAATTATTTTTATTGAAAAAGTTAATTAACCTCTTTGCCATCAGTTTTCCGAAAATTTTAGATATATTTGATAGCAAAGCAATTGACCGGTAATTGTCAATCAAAGTGGGATCGCTTTTTTTATAAATAAGGATAATTTTTGCTATTTTAAAAAAAGTCGGGAAAGATTCTTAGCGATTCGTTAATTAAATACGTTAGAAGTTTACTAATCGAATAAATAGCAATTTTTAAAATTTTAAAGTTAATATCGTCAGTACCACATGAGTTTGTGTTTTTCAATTCAAGAATTGTTTCTATGACCTTAGATTCGGTAACAGGTTCTCAAAAAATACAATTACTTATCTGGATTGGTAACTTGTATTCAATATTTTTAATAATATTATTACTAGCAATATTTGTATAGTAATTATTAAAACAGTTCGTAACAGATAGTGGAGCTTTTACTTTTGAGTTATTATAAAATAATTAAATTTTTTTGTTTTTATTATTTTTTGTTGAAACATTATTATTTATTATATTCCACATTTCTTTTATTTTATTGGAAGATTTATTTATTTTTTGCAATTATATTTTTTTTTTGCAAAATGTAAAACTCTTTTATATATTTTTGATATGTATTGTAATATATGCACAACTCATTATTGTCTGCATATTTAATTCATTTATTAAGAAATTTCAGTTTACTAGCTGAAGTTTGAATACCAGATGTAACCCATGATTTTTTACTGTGATAGTTATTATCTTTAAAAAAATTTACAGGTATAGCTATATTTAAATTATATATAATAATTTCAGTAAATATTTTGCATTTGACGTTAAAGTCGGCAGCATTATACAGTTCAGAACAATCCGTAATTGTCATTAAATATTCGAAATAACGTATATTTGCTTCACTGCAAAATCGGCCAACTTTAATGTTTGCGCACGTCTCATTTTTGTAACAAAATACATCAACTACTTGACCAGCATTATCTGATAGAGCAAAGTTAATGATATTTAATTTATAAAGATTTGGATTTAAATTTGTGCAAATATTGTAGAACATATTGTGTAAAACATTCCATGTTTGTAAACAAGTTAAGCCACACACACGCGTACACACACACACACACGCGTACACACACACGCGTACACACACACACGCACACACACACACACACATATATATATATGCACTTATAACATGCCTCGAGGACGCCGCGTGCGTACAGGCACATACCTGTAACCAACTTTCATTACAATACTTTAAATACAAATACTAAATTATTAAATGTATTTTAAATGCTTTTACTTGTTCGTCATTAATTCATAAAACATGTCATTTATCATGAAAAATACGTATTGATTAAAGTATGTACTTTAATCAATACTTTTATACTTAATTATATTTATGAGAAATCTCTATACTAGTTATATATAATAAGGTAGAGGATATGTTGCGCTGATTTAAATATAGTTATTAATATTTCGTATAAAAATAAAATTGTTAGAATTTTTTTTTTGTATTTCTACAATTTATGTATTGGTTTAATATTTATTAAATATGTTATTGAATAAAATTTGTTATATTTTTTATCAATGTTATTTTAAACCATTTCAATTATTAAATAATTCATATTTAACATCCGCTTATATTTCTTGCATTACAACGGCGCCGGCGGGGGAAAGACATCTGGTGCGACGGCTCGTTTTCTTTACAATCCGAGTATCAATAGCTATGCCTCAAGCGGCGGTTTCTGCATCTGCATCGGTTCTTCTGCATATTGCAGCACAAAGGCAGACACGACTACTCAACCTATCCTAGCAACATTTCTTTTTAAAGCCAGGACCGGACGTTTTGCATCTCGTCTCCAACAACCATCTACTTTGAAGTTAGAACTTTGCGACGTTCTGCACTTTATCTCCAACGACATTTAACTACAGGCCAAGACGACGGCTCATTTCTAACGTTTGTCTCTATTCAATGTCTATCAAAGTCTTAAATAGTTTACCTATCTCTAAGTCTTTGTTTCCCTACGCACACCAATTTTAAACTAAAACTATCCTAATTACATCAAAAACATACTGTGTTATGTTATTAAGTTGAATATAATTTTCATAATTTAATTTTGTTGGAGAAGTCAAATTATTAAATAACTAAACGTGAATTTTTTATTTTACAAAGTCGACAAAGATAATTAGAAACAAACTTTCAGTAACGCCTAAAATTCTGAGTACACTTAAATCGTTAAATAATATAAGTCGAAATTTAAAGGAATATTTTTATAATTATTATTTATCGTTATTGCTATACGTGTTTTCTCTAAAAGTTTCAATTTTTCTATTAACAAATAAAATGTTGAATTATTTTCAATGTTTTTTGTCATCGAAATAAAATAGTAAAGTTAAAAATATTAAACCAAAACACAATTCCATTGTAAAGTATTCGGCAAAAGTTACGCAACACTGCTTCCCCTTAAAAAAACCAACAAAAAAGATTGATATATTTCAAGGCAAGATGGACATTCTCTTCAAATTTAAAAAAGTGTGTTATGAATACATTTTGAGAAAATTCCAAAAGGTTTGATTGATTTTTATCGGTTTTACTCTCGGGCAAATTCAAGTGGTTTGATAACCACTTTTCTGGATCAAAAAAAGTTAACATGTACGTTTGACAGTTAACTAGAAGATGAAAAAATGTATTCATAATAAGGCGCTGCCCTCCTTGGCAGATGTTGGAAATGAACATTTTTATGACAGCGCTTTGGTGAGGAGAAAGCAAAATTTGACAAAATCGTGTTGTCAAAAAACGAAACGCACTATTAAAATCGTTCTGCCCCGCAAAATAATGAAAAAACTAATGTAAGTCCTTAAAAAATAAATTTCCAATTGCTCAAACGTTCGCAATAAATACGGAATACCGAATAATTTATAGAATTAGAAAATGCTTGAAGTTAGGGTGTAATATTTACTGTAAGTGTTGGTCCGGCTTCGTTACTTTTGCCGTCGTCATGCCTGCCGCATGACTTGCTATAATCTAATTTTGATGAAAAATATGGTGGTAAAAATGGAATTGATATATATATATTTATACATACATACATACACAATCACGCCATGTACACGAAAGATGTGGCACAAACTCTTTTCATCATTTCGAAATCAGTCGACTCCAAACATTCCTATCCAAACAAGCAACTTTCGCTTCATCCACATTCATAATTCCTCTCATACATGCTCTTTTATTCCTACTACTTGGAAACTTTCGCTCAGGCAAAACACTCTCAATCATACCACTCCAACTACTTATCGGACGTCCACGCAAACATATACCATCAAAATCATTCAAATAAATATTTTTAACCAAACGTTATATATATATACCGTGTGTCGACTTGGACCGTCGTACATAGAGATTTAGCATGTAAAATCAGACATGTGCGATTTCCAGCTTTCCAAATTATTTTACAAAAAAACCTTATGATAAATGTTTTAGGGCATACTTTTATGCATGAAAATCAATTACTATATTTTTTTTTGGAACCTTCCTAACGTGAAAAATTAGGTCTAAAGTTGTTAAGATATTGACTGGAAAATGGCAGTAGCCGTGAAATAGCATATAGCATTTGTTTTATTTTTGTTCCAATTTCAAGGGCTAATGCCATTTTCAGTCAATTTCTTGACAAATTTAGGGCTAATTCCTGACGTTGGGATGGTTTCAAAAAAAATTTTGTTGATTGATTTACATGTAAAAAAGTGTTTCCTAAATCATTTATCCCTAAGTTTTTTTTTGTAAAATAATTTGGGAAGCAAGAAATCGCACATGTCTGATTTTACATGCTAAATACCCATGTACGGCGGTCCAAGTCAACACATGGCATATACGGCACCAAGTTTATGTACTTCACCATGAGATCCCAACGGGTTGCATGTTTCAAAATCGTCGAAATATAAGAACAATGGTAAAATGGTAACATCACTTGTCATAATTGTAATTTTCAATTTGATAGATTACAATGAATGAAATTTATTTTATTTGACATTTTTTTAAATTTTTTTATGTATTTCGTAACTACATCACGTAAATTTTTTATTGACTATAATAACTGATATAAAATTATTCGAAGAGGAATAAATTGTGCAGTTTTGTATGCAATAACATTATTTATTTTTATTATTTCTGTATTTTTTTGACCAATTACATACTGTACAAGTTTTACAAAATATTTTAATACTGATTGCTAAATTTTGTAAGTCCGCAAAATTACATTTAAGACTGACTGCTGAATTTGTCTGAGTCCGCAAAATTAAATTTAATATTGACTGCTAAATTTTTCCGCAAAATTAATTTAGAAATTTTTCCAAGTCCCGAAAATTTTAAACTCGACAAAATAAAAATCCAAAAACAAACTTAGATATGCGTTTGGTAGAAAAATTTACTTTGTTTATAGGTAATTTCAATAAATACAAAATAATATGATCATGAAATTAGGTCAACTTTAAATTAATTTTTAAAAGTTTATGATATAAGATTTTGCAAGCATAAATGATATAACTTTTAAATAAAGCACTTTCTATATTTTTACTGTGCTGTTAATAATCATCGAAAAGGCATGAATTTTGGACTACTAAAAAGCATATTTCATTAGCTTTTCGGTGATTATTTCGAAATATTTTTAAAGTGAATACAATAAAAGTTATATACCAAAATGTCTGAAAATGCGATTTCCCCATTTAAACTAAATGAAAATTTTGAGCCTTTAACAGGCACGGGTTAATATCATCTGACAGGTCTGCGAAGTGTATGGACATTTATTTTTATTTATTTGTAGTAATTTTGGCGAGTGAGAGCAACAAATTTCCGACTTTGCCAAAATAAGGGCCAGCCTAATATATATATATATATATATATATATATATATATATATATATATATATATATTTTAATTCTGAAAATGTTAGAGCATTTTTTAAGGTAAAAAACACAAAATTTAGCCAAAATAAATTTTTCTTGTTTTCTTGTACATATATGTATGCAAATGATTACAATTCTTAAAAAATTATATTTTTTAAAACTGATATAAATATAATTTAATTATTTTTACGTATTTTTTTATATATATATATATATATATATATATATATATATACTGGAATATCGATAACATGGAATATTGATAATATGCAGAATACTTCTTTCTGAAGTAAAATTCGGAGAAATACTTAGAATACTTTTCGATAGGACATAAAAAGTTATATAATTTAGTTTTAGTTTTAATTTGCTAGCTTGTGCCGTTTGGCCGCTAGAATTTTTTTTATTTTTTAGTTTTTATTTTTTTTCTCAAAAACTATTAGTTCTAGGAAAATAAGCATGATATGGAAAAATGTGGAATAATGATTAGTATAATTGAGTGAAGAAACCAATATGCATCGTTTAATAGAAAAAAATTAAAAAGTGAACTTTTGAAAATTTCTCATCCGGGTTAATTTGAACCAATCGGGAACCAATTGAAACAGTTTGGTGCTTCAAAATAGCCGACTTCCGTCGCACTATTTGCAAATGCTAAAAAGACGATGTGCTCCTCTTTCTTTGTTTATGCAATGTTATCAATACTATTTAAATTGGTAATATTTAATTAGCTTTTATCCCTGGGATTTTTTTCAAAATAAAACTTTTTTCCAAAATTTGCTCAAAAAGTTTTGAAAAAATACAGTAGAATAGAGAAAAAAATTAGCTACACAATAGCTAAGTAATTTTTTTTTCTAACTCATAGAATTTTTAGAATTTTCAATAATTTTTCTTGCTAATTCAGTATGAGATAGAGAAAAAGGTTACTTATGTAATAATTTTTTTTTTCTATTTTACTGAATTTTTCAGATTTTTTTGAGCAAATTTTAAAAAATTCTGATTTTAATTTTTTCTACTAAACGATGCATTCTAGAATAATGGTTTTTTCAGTCAATTATAGTAATCATTATTCCGCATTTTGCCATATCAAGCTTATTTTCCTACACCTCATAGTTTTTGAAAAAAAAAATAAAAACAAAAAATTAAATGAAAATTCTAGCGCCCAAACGGCACAAGCTATCAAATTAAAACTAAAACCAAATTATGTAACTTTTTATGCCTTAACGAAAAATATTTCTCCGAATTTTACTTCAGAAAGAAGTATATTCTGCATATTATTGATATTCCATGTTATTGTCCTATATCTACTTAGCGATCGAACATCCTGTATATATATATATATATATATATATATATATATATATATATATATATATATATAAAGTTGGCATCACCAGAAGGTAATGGTGAAATTGTCAGCTGTAAAACGTAATATCGTAAGTTTGGTAACAACATAACCTTAAAGTATTAGTGACTCTGTATCAGCATCACATAATTTTTTTCGTGCGAACATGTCAAGTTTTGTTCCGAATAAGCGTCATTTGCGGGAACTTTTGATTTGCTTCTTTAATTTGAAGAAATCTGCAGCTGAGGCGCATAGATTGCTTATGGAAGCATATAGTGAGACTGCTTTAAGTGAAAGAAATTGTCGTGAGTGGTTTCAAAAGTTTAAAAACGGTGAGTTTGACGTGGAAGACAAAGAACGTAGTGGAAGGCCGAAAGAGTACAAAGACACGGAATTGGAAGCATTACTGGAGGAAGATTCATGCCAAACGCAAGAAGAACTTGCACTGACTCAACAAGCAATTTCGCATCGTTTAAAATTGTTGGGAATGATACAAAAACAAGGAAATTGGGTTCCATATGAACTGAAGCCGAGAAACGTTGAACGCCGATTTAGCACGTGAGAAAAATGCTGCTTGTCAGGCATAAAAGAAAGAAATTTTGCATCATATAGTTATTGGTGATGAAAAATGGATCCACTACGATAACCCAAAAAAGAGAAATTCATCTAAAGCACCTGGACATACTTCAACATAGTTCCCGCAAATGACGCTTATTCGGAACAAAACTTGACATGTTCGCACAAAAAAAATTATGTGATGTTGATACAGAGTCACTAATACTTTAAGGGTATGTTGTTACCAGATGTCTAAACTTACGATATTACGTTTTACATCTGACAATTTAAACATAACCTTCTGGTGGAGCCAACTTTTGAAAAACGGCGGAGACTTATTTGTACTTTATATATATATATATATTTTCTATAGGTAGCAATAAGTTGTCAGTTAATAATTATATGCTATATTTTTACATAATACAATAATCCTGAAAGATTTATTGTATTAGTGTAATACTATTTATTAATTAAATATTTTTATCCTAATTAGTGCGCATAAGAATTTCTTAAGTATTTTTACCGCGTATCCATAGTCAGCGTCTTACCGCGCACAGCCTAGCCGTCAACGTAAGTAACAAGTGGCACAGAACAGATGTAGATGCGTGCTTGGCATAAGGTCCATTCACACATATCAGTGACGTATCCGCTCAGTGCTGGGATCCCAAACTGAAGTTGCTATCAGTTAAGCTAAGCTAAATCATAGCGTACGCTACGCTTAAACTAGCTGCAGCGGCAATTTATTTTACATCCGCTATCGTCTTCGGCCGATTTCGGAAGGTTACTACCTAAGTTAAAAACATGTGATTTTTTTTAAGGGTTTTCTATTTGAACTCACTACCGGGATTATTTCATCAATATTTGACAAACATAAGGAAAAATTTTACATTATTTAAAGTAAAAATTTTATGATTTTAGAACTGTTATAAATAAATTGACAAATGTATATATAAACAACCTTTTTTCCTCTTAAAAATATTTTGATATTTTAGCCATATTTTTACAACTACAATTTAGACTTTCATTTTATTATTTTATTATGAAACAGATGTGCAAATATTGCAGACTCAGTTTTTCAAACGGTTTACATTTTATTTTTATTTTTGCCGGAATCTATATTTAACTTCGATTGTGAATAGACATTTGTGCCTTGTGCGTGTAATTTGTTTAAATATTTTGTTAGAATTTTCAATTTTATTTATTGAAAATAATTTTATTTGAATCTTCAAGGTAATATATATATATATATATATATATATATATATATATATATATATATATATATATATAATATTTAATGTTATATATATGTTGATAAGGATGTTATTGGGATTAGAAGTCAATACAGAATATGATATTAACAACTCAATTCATTGTATACGTTGCAAGCTATATATATATATATATATATATATTAGTTTATTTATTTATTAATAGATATAGTTTCTTGCAAACAATTTTCTTTTTTTAAAAAAATGTATATTTCAAAATTACAGAACAAATAAAAAACTATTTCATTAAAAATTAATAAAATATTATTCAGCAATTTTTTGATAATATTTATTTTAAATTTCTTTAGATGCTACCCATTAATATGTTGATGTTTCGAGCATTACAAAACAGAAATTTGCATATGCAATATAGAATAATGAGAGATACAAGTGATCCATTTTCTCTACCTAATGCCAGATTTAGAGAATTATTTAGACTAAATAAGGATATGGTACATTATTTATTTATTACACTTTTACCTCAAGCAAGAATGCCGTTGAATAGAAATGCTGTTGCACCTGAATTAAAGATATTTGCAGCACTGCATTTTTATGCAACTGGTAGTTACCAAAGATCGGTCGGTCAATCTTATTTATTGTCTATGTGACTATGTCACAAGAATCAATTGGTAAATCAATTAAAGAAGTCAGTGATTTAATATATAATAACATGTGTGATCAGTGGATAAAATTTCCGAATACGGACGAGAAAAAACTTCGATTGAAGAGAAGATTTTTGGAAAAAACAGGTTTTCCAGGAACAATTGGTGCAGTTGATGGTACACACATTGCGATATTAAAACCAAAACAAGAAGAACACAACTATTTGAATAGAAAAGGATATCATTCAAAAAATGTTCAAATTGTGAGTGCTATAATAATTTTTTAGTAATGAATAATTAATTTTTTTTTAATTTATTATTTATATATTTTTTATTTATTGTTTATATATTTTTTATGTATTATTTATACTTGTTTTTATTTATTATTTGTATTTTTTTTATTTATTTTTCAATAGGTATGTGATTATGATTTACACATTTTATCAATCAATTCTCGACATGCAGGTGCATCTCACGATTCTTTTATTTGGAGAAATTCGCTAGTTCGAGAAGAATTAGCAAGATGCTTTCAAGAAGGTGACAAAAATACGTGGATTATTGGTGACAGCGGATATCCGCAAGAGCCATGGCTAATGACACCTATATTAAATGCTGAACCAAATTCGGCTGAAGAGAGATACACTACACATCATATTCGTGCACGAAACTGTATTGAACGATGTATTGGCGTATTAAAAGGAAGATTCCGATGTTTACTTGGTGAAAGAAAACTTCGTTATTCACCTGCAGACGTTGGTGTAATAACTGTAGCATGTGCTGTACTTCATAATTTATGTATAGAAGGAGATTTGGAAGAAGAATTTTTTGTGGAAAATGATATGCCAGAACAACAACAACAAAATAATGTAAATAATATTGTTTTAGATGAAGGACGCCGAATAAGACAAACTATAGTGCAAAATTATTTTAATTAATTAATTACGTATGTAATAATGTATCTGTCTATATAGCAAAATTTTAATTTTAAATGTATTACATTAATATTAAAAAATAAAATATATTTTTTTACCTGTATTTGTCCATTTTATTTTCTTGTCCAACAAATAATTTTTCTGAAGAAGGCCACAATCAATACTGAGCCGAAAATTAATAAATATAATTGTTAAATAAAAAAAGTTCATGACTCTAAATCGAATAAAAGCACATCATAAAAATTAAAATTCATAACCAACGAGTCAATAAAATTCAAATCAAACATTCTAAAATATATTTGAACAAATTTATTAAAACCAAAATTATTTCTATCTATTTTTGAAATTTATATATATATATATTAAAATGTAAAACTATATTTAAAAATTACTGTCAATCAGATATTATGCTAATATTATTGTATTAATGTTAATGCATTATTTAAATACTAAATAAAAAACAATACATTTTAAACAAATGATAAAAAGAAAATTATTTTAATTAATATTTAAATTTTATATTAAAAGTTTATTTAAATTAAAGTTTTAAACTAGACTTTGACATTTAAATTGATTAGATTTTATCAAAAATTATTTGTATGTTTAAGGTAATAATAATAATAAAAATAATAAATAATAATTAGAGTTTATTTAGTATTATTAAAAAACAAATACATAAAAAAATATTTTCAAAATGTGTTACAAAAAGTATAAGGAAAAAATCTTTAATTACTTATATTTACTTATAATTAATAGTTTTTCTTTTTTATTAATAATAATACAAAAATATATTTATATTTTATTTTTTATCACAACACATGCCAAAATGTTTTTGCAGACATTCTGCTTGAATATTCATAGCTTGATTTATACCTTTCAAACTAGCACTAATTTCTTTTAAAACATCTAATGTTTCGACATGCATACTTTGCATATCAAATTTTTTTGACATAGATGTATTATTATTTGTTGTTTTTGAAAATAATTTTCTTTTTTTAGGTCGTTCTCCACCAACATTAGAATTTAGTGGTGACATGATTGGAGATATTGGCCGTGTGTATGAAATGTTATTTATACTACCACTGGTGCTAGCAATAGGTTCATCAAATATCTAAAAATTATCAAAAATATAATTGTTATAGTAGCAAAGCGTAAATAAATACTTACATTATTTTTGATTAATTTGGTTTCTTGTTCAATGTTTTCGTTAGATTCCGACAACTAAAAAAAAATCAATATAAAAATAAAATAAAAATATCGATAAAAATACCTTTCCGAAACCGGCTTCTACAGTTTTATTGTCTCCAATCACACAACTCCATCCTTTCAAAGAAATTAATCTTAATTCTATGTCATTTAGTTCAATTCCTGAACTTGGGCCACCTCCAGTTTTTTTCATATGCGCAGCATTTAAATGAAATTTTGACTTCGTTTTTGTCGTCCAATCACTCAGTGTCTTTAATAATTTAACACAAATATTACGAATATACATATACATTACATATGATAATATTTATATTTTAAAAAAAATACTTACTCTTTGCCACTGCATTACATTTTTTTCTCCCATTCCCATTGAATTTAAAATATGGGTTAATTCTTCCCATAATTTATTGTAATTTTGTCTCGCCATCGGTTGGGAAAAATTACTATGTAACATTTCTGGATGATTTTCCAAAAAATCTATCATTATTATTTGTTGTTTTTTATTCGTTCTAGATGCTCTTTTTTTTAAATCCATCTACGACATAAAATATAAACTTTTTTAATATTTTAATTATGTATAATATACACTAATTATTATTATAAAATGAATTTACTTACGTTAAATAATTATTGGTAGATAAAATTTTTATCTTAGTTAAATATATATATATATATATATATATATATATATATATATATATATATATATATATATATAAACAGAATTAAACTTCACGAAGGCACATACAAGAATGATCACCCTCTGAAAAAATTTTTCTCAGTTTTTCTCTATCTTTATTTAGCACGTAGGTTAAAACGAGATAAATGACTTATCGGGTAGATTTTTTCAGCGCTACACTAGCGTATCACTTAGCATCTTAACGGGCGTTCAGAGTACCGACTTTGCTAAATTTTACTTAAAGCGAGAGTGGGGGATGGTTAGCGTAGCGTAGCGGGTGTTTGGGATCCCAGCACAGTTCCGTGCAGTGATATCAGTATCAGTGATAAATAATATCGTTGCTTTGAATCTTACCGACGTGTCTACACATGTCCGGTACCGTACCGTATTTTAACCTTCAGTGTCGTGAGGCATCCGTACCGTGCTTTTGTTATATCGTTGCCAACGATATTTTTCATATTTCACTGACGTATTCTGGTTGTGTATGCAAGTGCTCAGCAACATGGAGGACAAAAAACTAATAGAATTTGTTAGTAATTTATATTATATTATAATTATATTATATTATATTATTATTATATTATATTATATTATAATTATATTATATTATATTATAATTATATTATATTATATTATAATATATTATTTTATATTATAATTATACGTATTATATTATAATGGTGTAATGGTATTTTGATGGTATACGTTTGTGTGGACGTCCGATGAGTAGTTGGAGTGGTATGATTGAGAGTGTTTTGCGTGAGCGAAAGTTTGAAAGCAGTAGGAATAAAAGAGCATGTATGAGAGGAATTATGAATGTGGATGAAGCGAAAGTTGCTTGTTTGGATAGGAATGCTTGGAGGCGACTGATTTCGGGCTGATGAAAAAAAGAGTCTGTGCCACACTCTTTTGGGTACATGGCGTGATTGTGTATGTATGTATGTATGTATATTATATTATAATTTTCAGACAATCTGAAATACTCAAAAAATTTCGTTTCATCATCAATTAATTCAAGCAAATTCTCTTTCATTTTTTCTTTTTTTCCATGCTTAATGCACCGATTTCCGTTTCTTCACCTGATGCAATTCCTCTTCCTCTTCATCTAAAATTATGGCAATCATTCCCAAATGCACATCCGAATACTTTGCCATTTTAAAAAAATATGCACCAGGGATACGTCACAGATGGCACTGACACTGAGCTGAAGCGGCACTGACACGTCACTGATATGTGTAAATAGACCTTTTTTTACTACACAGTCGCAACGTCGAGTCGATATTTTGCCGCTTGTGAAAATTACATCTATATACAAATAACAAAATATGCATTTGCATTCAAAGCAATTTAAATGTATGCAGCAGGAAAACTTGACAAAATATAGGTTGAAAATAAATACAATGAAAACAAAGGTAATTGATAAATTTAAAGAACAACAAATAATGAACATAAAAATAAAACAGAACAGATTTAGACACGCGCGTAGCATCAGTTACCGCACAGTCCCAACCTCGAATTTATATTTTGAAGATTGTATACCACCAGCTGATTGATTTATAAATAAATCAAATAAAATGCCTATCTCCAGTTGATCTGGCGAGCACAACAATGCCAGCTACACCATTTATATCCAAAAATAAAAACAATTCCTTCTACATCCTAACTACATCAAAATCCTGTTATATCAAATGCTTTATTCGTTAATTGTATAAACGTTATCTGTCAAAAGAAGATAATTAATATATCGGTTTATTGAAAAAACTGGTATAATTAAAATAAATTTATACATTAAGTAACCCATAATAGACTACTACAACCATGTCAAATTGCATCTGTAGTTCGTGTACGTTCGTTAAGTTCGTATGGGCGTTTAACATGCAATTTCGATAATTTGCGATATACTTCTTTCTCGAGTAAAATTCGGAGAATACTTAGAATACTTTTCGATAGGGCATAATAAGTTCTATAATTTGGTTTTAGTTTAAATTTGCTTGCATGTGCCGTTTGGGCGCTAGAATTTTTTTTTTGATTTTTTGGTTTTTATTTTTTTCTCAAAAACTATGCGGTCTAGGAAAATAAGCATGATATGGAAAAATGTGGAATAATGAGTACGATAATTGATTGAAGAAACCATTATTCTACAATGCATTGTTTAGTAGAAAAAAAAATTAAAAACTGAATTTTTGAAAATTTGACAGAACATTTTTTTAAGCTTTCCAAAATATATTATTTGTCGACGAACCATTTTAAATGTGTGTGCCAAAAATGTTGAATAAAAATTAAAACATGTGTTAAGCTTGAATTACATTATACTTTATTCGTCATACTAGGTTCGTTCGTTCAAGTTCAGATAGTCAGTTCTAGTTTCTTTCAAGTTTCCTAGTATAGAAATATAATACATACTCTATTTTCCTATTCAAGTTCCTTAATAGGTACATTACGCGCATGCGCTCGCGTAGTTATGTGTAGGTAGCTGTGAAACATCTCTTATTGCAGTTTTTCGCTTTTTAAATATAATTAGCAATAAAAATTGTCAAACAAAAAATGGTCATGTTTCATTTCAGTATGTGTCAAATTATGTACTTTATATTTTTAAGTTGGCGTACTGGCAATGCATCGAAGTAACTCGACAATACACGGCCGATTGTGAAAAAGTATGAAAATTAAACAAAACTTGAACAAAAATTTAACAGGAAACCTAGTATAAATCTAGACAAAAAAAGTATAATGTAAAGGGACCCACAAACCATCGCGAATTATTCGCTGACGCTGCGAATATTTCGCGGTGATAATATTCGCACGCAGCGCGGCAGCGAAATTTTTTTGTTTATTCACACCGGAGCGTCAATGCGAATAGTGGTAAAATTGTTATTTTTTAAAATGTATAGTTCATCAGACGAAGAGGCTATTTTATTACTTATCTTGGAGGCCGAAGAAAATACCCAGTTAGTATTTTTTTTTATCACAACTTACAATTATTACAGCATTTTATGTGTTTTTTTTTTTTTTTCAGGAAAAAAAGAAAGTGGGTCCATGAGATTAATTTAGAACGACGAACAGTTTATGGATTATTTTAATTCTTGAAAATAAATAAATATGTACCTACTCGTATAAAATATTATTATTAGTATACCTTTTTATAAATTTGAAATTTATAATAAAATGGTCAATAATTGATACTTACCGCTTTCATTACATTCTTTTTCCTTTTCCCTCCATATTTTATCCTTTGCATTTATATTTTTGTACTCTGAATTGCTCTGATCGTATAAAATGGGATATTTTTGCACAATTGAAATAAATTTTTCAGTACTTCCCATTGTTCGAGTGCGTGAATTTAATTACGGAGCGAAATAAAACGCTGTCAGCAGCGAACTGAATTCGCCACGAATAAAAAGGCTGCATACTCACAGACGCGACGGCGACGCGAGAGATGACGCTAAAGGTCTGTGCTTGTCCATAATGCCCGTGTCCCACTGTAAAAATTTTTATAAAAACTTTTTATAAAATTTTTTATAAAAACGGTATAACGTCACCTACCATAAAAATTATTTTAAGATATGTCCCACTGTCAATTTTTTGGTAAAATTTTTTATAAAAAACTTGATCAGCTGTTTGATGCAATACTGAAAAGTGAGGTTGATGTTGTGAGATTGGTGTTTAAAAGGTTGGTGCTTAAAACTTTAAAAACTTTTGAGAAAGTGTGCTATTTTATTATTTTTTATCATGAAAAGTTTAAATACAAACTAGCATTTACTAGTGAGTGCGGTTATCGTAGGTTTAATTGGATATGTTTTGATTAGAAGTTTCGCGCGGCAATTCAAATCTCTAGAAGTTTGACGGGGCCGTTCAACATCCAATCAAATGCTTATTTTCGTCAAAATTATAGAAACGGTTCTATTTCAGAAGTTTTTATAAAAACATTTTACGTGACGTCATTAAAATAGAGACACCATAAAAATATTTTATCGTAACGTTATTTTTATAAAACTACGCGCTGTCACACTGTCCAAATTCTTTTTATAAAAATTTTTATAAAATTTTTACAGTGGGACACGAGTTTAAACCGCCACGTATATGCAGCGCTGCGAATTTATCGCCGCGAAATATTCGTAGCGTCAGCGGATAATTCGCGTAGGTCTGTGGGTCCCTTAATTCAAGCTTTACTGCATAATTTTATTGAGATTATTTAACACAGAATTTTATATAAGTGAATTTATAACTTGTCACATAAAAAATCTGCAACAAATTTATTTAAAAACAAAATAAAATGCATTCTTTTGATAACGAAAACAAAAAGAAAAAATTAATTGATTTTTGATATATGTTTTCGATCGCTACACATTACCGTTAACAAAATTGTCTGAAATTAAATCTCATGAATAATCTTCAAAAATCATGAATGATTTTGAAAACTATCGAATAAATAAAATTTGATATATTTATGTAATAAATAATGTTAATTAATAAAATAATTAATGATTTTTATAAATAATAGACTTTTAGACTAAAAAATAAAATTAATAAATTAAAAGTGGTGTTTTAGAAATTGTAGGTAATCGTCAATAAGAGATTTTGATATTTAAATACAATAATTAACTTTTATATCATACTTTCAATCAACAGAAATTATCGATACATAATTTTCAATTTAAAGAAATAAATACTACTTGAAAATCAAAAGTAAATTTTAAAAGATTTTAAATATATATTAAAATATCAAATAACAATTTTAAAGACCTGAATTTCGATTTAATAAATAGAATTTATATTTAAAATTTTTCAGACAAAATAAATTTAGTTATAACTACTAAATTTATTCATTAAAATGATAATATAAATTTTACAATAATTTTAACTATAATAATCTAATAAAATTAGCTAGGTTTTTTAAATAATATTTTGGCATTTTGTTCTTGCATTTTTTTAAAACAAACTTAATTATTTTTTATTGTGTTTTTTTTTGCACAACTTTTAATTAGGTATTTTTATAGGCTTACTAAAATTTGTACATATTGCAACAAATAATTAAATAATAATAATAATAATAATATCAGTAAATTTAATATGTGCCACTTAAATTTTGAAACGTGTTATTTTTGACACGCGTACCCAAGGTTTGCCAAAACTAAATTAGGTTAATAAATACTATTACAAAAAAAAATTATTTAAAAAATTAAGGCTTTAGTTATTGTATTTACATTCTACTTTAATTTTTTTTATAAAATAAAACGGCTTTAGGTTTATGTTCTGTATTAATATTTGTTACTAATCGACATTTCGACGAACTCAACGTCGATTAGTAATAAATATTAATACAAAACGTAAACCTGAAGCCATTTTATTTTATATAATACATTCTGAAAAATTGTTAACGGTTTTTTTTTTTAATAAATATATATTTTTTTTTTTGAAAATTACGGATTTTAGAAAGTTTTAAAATTTTTCATTAAAATTAACATAATTTTGTGTTATAACTTGAAATTTAGAAAATACATATTGAAGTTGTTGTAACATAATCTTTACGAAGTTATAACACAAAATAACAATTCAACAATTTTCACTTTTTGCAAATCATTTACAAACAGAAAAATTGAAAACCGGTTTGTTTAATTTGATTAAACTCAAAAAGTTAACAGATACATATAGACTACTTTTTTTTATATTACTAATAATAAAAGAGTTATTTGGGAATACAAAGATAAATAATTTATTGTCTAAAATTTCAAAAATAATTCTGTAAAATATGACAATAATAACAGCAACACAATAATTGCAAAAATAATAAAATTATAACATTAATTTATTCATGCGGTTTTTGGTGTTGCAGATACCTTAATTACTTTTATGTTATTAATAGCTTTAATTTACGTATATTTAACAATGAAAATATCAATATAAATAAAACAAATTTTGCTAAATAAAAGCGTCATTATTTTTTAGATAAAAATATTAAAATAATTACCTCGTCTTTTTAGTTATGAAACCAATCCCCATATTAAATTTAGGTTTTAATTAAAACCGATTTTAAAACAATGCTCCGACTATGAAACCAAAAATAATCACTTGAGTTAAACATTTAAAAATCAAGTTTATACAAAAAACCAACATAAATTGTTTATGTATAATGCATCTAAATCTCAAATATCAATAGAAATAATATGGAAATTTATTTTTTAAATTTAATATAATAAATTCTAAATGGTATTTAACTTTGTTTAAAAATAAATAAACACATTTATAAACCAATTATTATTAATTTTTTATTTTTGTAGTTGACAAATTTTTAATTTAATTTTCAATTAATAATTTGATGTTTATTCACTTAAAAAAAACTATATATATATATATATATATATATATATATATATATATATATATATATATATATTATTAGTTTCTTGGGATTTTCAGTCAAAAATAAAAACAACTCAGTTCAAAATGCAAGCTTTCGGAAAAATTTTGAATTGAGTTGTTTTTATTTTTGACTGAAAATCCCACGAAACTAATAATATAAATATTTCCAGTCATTAAAACTAATATACATATATATATATATATATATATATATATATATATATATATATACATACAGGCTTTCTATTATGTATGGAATATAGTATATATCTCGGTGAATATCGACTTTATATAAAAAAAATTGTATATAAAAGTTGTTTTATTTTCCATAATAAGATAGCATTCAATTTTTTTATTTCAGTAAACAAATGAGGAACGAATAACAATTTAATTTTTTTAAATAGCAATGTACCCTTTCATTAGACTCATTTGATAAAGATTTTCTTTCTCTTTTCGATGACGTAAAATCTTAGTACCCTTATACCAGAAAATTTTTGAAAAAAATGTAAAAACTGTTATAAAGTTAATTTCACCAATACCATGAATCTAGTTATCCGAGATCTCTTTCATTTGTCTTAACAATTGAATGTAGGCTATAAATGTGACAGAATCTTGTTTATTTAAATAAGTTGGTACATCGAAAAATAAAAATGGTTCATTTAACAGGAACTGAACGCATAGCAATTTTATGGTCGCTTATGGGGATCGCAAACGAACACATGGGACATCGCCCCACTATCATTTAGCTGTACGCCGATATTTAGATGTGGTATTTGCGGTGCGTTGAATAGGCAGAAGATGGTCTATGGAGTGGCCTCCCCGTTCTCCGGATCTTACACCTTGCGATTTCTTCTTCTGGGGATATTTAAAATCAAAAGTGTATACAAACCGACCTCAGAATCTGGCCGAATTAGAGCAACGAATGCAAGCTGAAGCTGCAGCAATTTCTCCTAGATCGCTCAGAAATTTTTTTCAAGCTTTTCGTGATAGGTTGGGCCACTGCCTTGAAGTTAATATCTAACATTTTGAACACTTATTACAATGAAAACAATTTTATTACTAATTTTGTTTTATCTTTAAGCTTTATAATTAGTTAAAAAACAAACACTATTTTTTCTTCATTTGCTTTATTTTGTTTTTTGTTTATTTGTTTTATTTTGTACAATGTAGATGCATGAGATACTTGACGATCACGCATATCTAGATTCATGTTATTGATGAAATTAACTTTATAACAGTTTTTACAGTTTTCTGGTATAAGAGTACTAAGATTTTATGTCATCGAAAAGAAAAAAAAATCTTTATCAAATGAGCCTAATGAAGGGGTACATTGCTATTAAAAAAAATTAAAGTGCTATTTGTTACTCATTTGTTTTCTGAAATACAAAAAATTGAATGCTGTCTTATTACGGAAAATAAAATGTTAAACAACTTTTATATACAATTTTTTTTAATAAAGTCGATATTTACCGATATATATACTATATTCCATACATAATGGGCACGCTGTATATTAAAAGTAATAATTAAATTTATTGAAGTTTCTGCTCTCGTTGTAGGTTTTACCATGCTATTGGTATATAAATTCAACGCATACGGTCCGTAAAACCCTGACGATTACTAAGATACAATTAGTTTGTAATTTTTTTTAAACAGAATTTAAACCAAAAAAAAAATTTCTTCTTTAGCAAATCGTTTTAACCATAACATCCTCAGCGAAGTGTTCTAATCTATAATGTTTTTGGCGATAGCAGAGAGATACGGACTGTTTTCAGCTAGTCGTCCTAACTCAATTCTGACTTGTCAACAAGTTGTTCCGGCTATATTTTTCTCGATGGTAGCCTAGAAATTCTCACTTGTTGCAAAACAATCGTTTGAACAACATTGCTCTTGGCACAAGCTAAAATAACTCGGTTATAGTTTTCGGTGAGAAACTGGGAGAACTTTGTTACCATTTTCAGCGAAACAATGAAAGATATTTTCGAAAAATGTAATAAAAACGAATAAGAAATACTGCTCTTATTGTTTACCGTTTACTCCGCGACAGAAAAAAGATACCCTGTTTTCCGAATAAGAAATACCGTTCTTATTGTTTATCGTTTACTTCGCGACCGAATAAAATAAACCTTGTTTTCCGAGTAAGAGACACCACTGTTATTGTTCACCGTGTATTTTGTTAGAGTCTTTCAGACATTTATACTAAAGTGCGATACATATTGGGTGAATCAAAAGCTGTTTTTTTTAAATTAAAGATCAGCTTTGAAATTACATCCTACTCGCAAAAGTAGAGAACGTCGGACTAGCCTTGGAATCTAACCTAAGTTACAACAACGACGTTGATTCAGTGTTATTCATCGGGTTCCAATTAGCAATTTTTGTTTCTTCTCTTTTTTCTTCTCGCTCTTATTTTTCCTATATAGATATATAAATATATATAGATATCTACATATATACAGACAGTGCAAGCCATACAGAGAGAAAATGCGGAATGTTTGTTAGGATAGTTAATTAGATTACTTTCACAAAAGTGTAATATAAGAAAGTGTCGAAAGTAATAAATTAAAAAGTTATCTAAGTTTATAAAAAGTAGTAGTTTATAGTATAAAATCATAATTTAACTCAAAAGTTTGATACTTTACATACATATTTTATAAAAGCATGAGAACCGAATATAAAGACACTCGGGATTATCTACAATAACTTACATCTAATACAAACAAAAGAATGTGAATTTGCAGAGGAGCTAGTAATACTTGGAAGCAGCGCAACAAATATTCAAAACAACTTATATGTATTCAGCAGGAAACTTAACAATAAAACATTAAATTTTGAGTTAAATTATGATTTTTACTATAAACTACTATTATTTGTGAACATAAATATCTTCTTAATTTATTATTTTAGACAATTTTTATAAATTATCATTATCAGTAAATATATATATATATAGGGTATATTTCAATAAGAAATATAAAGTTATATGTTGTTTTCAATGATATATCAAATATATTTTATTTTTGTTTTTTCAAAAGTACCGAATTGTGATTCTGCAAACCAAAAAACGCCTTTAACTCAATTTTTGTCGTTTTAAGCTAAGTTCACATGGAACGGTTTTATCGGTAAAGATTTCGTCCATACCTTACCTTCGGCAAACTTATCAGTTCGATTTAGATAACGCGGATAATTTTTCCCATATTATTATTATTTTTTCCATAATAAGTAAACAAATGTAATAAAAACAAATGTAAAAAAAAGATAAATGAACACAATGTCATTGCAAAAACATAGAGTTGATTATATTGCTTCTTAAATGAAAATACGCATACGTGCTATCAATGCCAACCAGTATAAACGGCAAAAATAGAATTCGGAAAATTACAACCAATCTTTCCGTGCCGGTATTACCGTTCTACAAAGCTTAACTTTCGTATACACATCAACGTTGCAATTTCTTTCGAATAGTGTGCTTGCATTTGCTAATTAATCTGCTAAGTTAACTCATATAATAAATTTGACATGTACGACATCAATCGTATTTTATTTCAAACTCTAAAATATTTTTTAACGCCGCCACCCAATACTCTTTGGCGCCCGAGGCAGCTTTGCGTCAGACTTCTTTTGTCTTATCTCAAGCTCGTTACAATACATATTTTTACACGTGTGTGGAACATTCTTCGCCCACAATTCTTCAATCATAATTATTTGCCGTCATAATTATTCGCCGCATACATGCATTTTGTAGACTAATTGCTGGGTAGGTTGGGACAAATGAGTAATTTTAAATTTTTTAGGAAAAGTAAATACAAAGGAAGATTTAGGCTGTACTCATTGCTAGATAGATCGGGTTAAAAAGTTAATACTTATTTTTTTATAGAAAGAAATAATACATTTGAAGATTTTGGTTGTGCTCATTTTTAGGTAAGTTGAATCAGAAAGTTAATTTTAAATATTTTTTTTTTAATAAATAGTTGCGGCAAAAATTATGGTGGCGAAGAATTTTGGGCAAAGAATTGTGGCGGCGAAGAATTGTGATTACATTTCCTTTTTTTTTCAAAAAATTACAAAATTGTTTTAAAAAATTACAATTTGTTTGTAAATTGATTATTTTCAAATTTTGTATTTATATATTTAATAAATTTTATGCTAACAATGCAAAGTACATTTTACTTGGAAAATAATAAATTATTTTTAATTATAAATTAATAAATTAAATATACTCATATTTTATTGCATCGTCTCTTATTACTAAATTCTATATGTGTTTGGTTTCTATAATTTTGCTGTTTTAATTAATTATTTTTATGTTATTTTGTTTTTAAAAAAACTTGTATGTGTTGGTACCTACAATGCATATTATTTAATCAATAGTTCTGCATAATATATTATTTAACATTTATATCTTTCTGGTAAAGTAATGGTAAAATACTATTAGATAGAAATTATTGATTATAATACAAATTTCAATTATTTATTAGATGTGTATAAATAAATCATTTAAACAAACTGAACAAATTCAATTTACCAGGTTCAATTATGATAACTAATATTTACACATAGATACAAATTGACTTTTGTCATTTATTTTTTAGAATATATGCTCAATTTATGAGTATATTTACAAAAAAATTTCACTAGTATATAAACTTTTATAACAAATTAGTTAATTTATATACTTAAGTATTATTTTAACAAGATTAGAAGCATATGGATAAATCCATGTAAATCTTTTGACGTCATCTTATAAATACTAAAAAATTAAAATAAAATGGTTTTTTGCTCAACAAGATTTTTAGTAAAATTATATTATTTATGTCGTCACTAAAAAACCTTTGTGAAAATTTGATTAAAATCGAATAAATAAGGTAGCCATAATGAATATTTAAATACTTCAGTAATTTTGTTGTTGTCACTGGTTGGAAAGTTGGCAACATTGCACTGTATGCGAGCACCAAACAAACTTTTGTAAAATTTTGGTTAATTAGGGATAAATAATATAACCATAATATATTTTTATTTCTCGAATAGTTGGAAACACTGTGTTTTAGTAAAGTTATATAACTTATAGGGAGAATTTTTATTGAAAATTTGGTTAGTTGCGGACAGATAATATAGCGAAAATTAGTTTTTTAAAATTTTAATAATTTTTTCTGAGAAAGTTAGCACCGAACTTTACTAAAAATTATATAATTTATGTAGGCTCTAGAAAAATCTTGTGTGAATATTTTATTAAAATTGGATACATAATGTAGTCATATAAAAAAAATAATTGTTGTATTTGTTTTTTGAAAAGGTGGCAAAACTAAAAAAATAATGCACAAGACCGTCTTAGATACTAAGTGAACTTATCCTGAAAATTTTATTAAAATTAATTGTACTGTCTACAAAGAGATGCAGTCACAAAAAACGAGCATGCGAACGATGCACGCACATGTACCTCCATAAACTAATAATTGTAATTTCAGATTCGTTATCTAGTGGGCTATATAAAAAATTTCTGTATATTTTGGATAATTTTATAGATACCGTCCCGAACTTTATACCCCTTTTCTTTTTATTCAAAGTGGTAACAAAGGTACAGTAGTCGTAATAAATTATTTTATTTTATTATAATTCTAGTTCCTTTATTATAAGAATAATATGAATTTAACTTTTAACTATTTTGACGGAAAGAAAAAGTATTATAGATTATACATGTTTATAACATTGTTAAATTTTTTTAAAAATATATAAAAAAAATTTTTATAACCAGATAACGAATCTGAACTTAGTTTGTGAGAGTATATGTTGGCTCGCTCGATTATCAGACAAGATTTCGGAGATTTTCTCCTAGTCAGTTTAACCAATTTTGATAAAATTTCAGGATAAATTTATTTATTGCCTAAAATAGTTTACTGAATTTATAATGGTTTATAATGTGGCTAACTTGCGGGAAAAAAAACAATAAAAAAATAAAGTAATAATTTTTGCAAAAATGATCTTTGTAATGTCTAATTATCTCTTGAAGTTGAAAAGGCACTTAAAATTAAGCAGTGCACGTAATATACATATTGAATAACAAAATAAATTATTATAACTAATCCTTATCGCCTGAAATTTTTTTTATTGTTTTATTATTAGTAGGGTATGATTAACATTCCCTGAAATTATTATTGTGTCACAGATAATATTAAGCGTTAATAAAGCAGTTCATATTTATTAGTATTATATTCATATTTATTAGTATTCGCATAAATATGTATTAAATTCATAAACTAACCATTATTCCTTAAATTTTTTTTTATTGTTTTATTATTAGGAGGGTATGATGAACATCCACTGAAAATATTATTGTGTCACAAATAATATTAAAGGTTGATAAGGAAGTTCATATTTATCAGTATGCATAATATACGTATTGCATTATAAAATAATCTATAATATTATAACTGCCCTTTATCTTCTAAAATTAAAAAAAATATATTAGCGGGATACGATTAACATCCCCTGAAAATAATATTGCGTTACACATAATATTAAGGGTTGACAAGCCAGTTTATGTCAATATGTTTATATCAATAAGAAAGTAATATATTTTAAATTTTGTGATTTTAAAGTAATTTCTCTTGGTGAAATGAGTCTCAGATATTAGCATAATATCTATTTTTTCTGAGTTGAGAAATACTTCTATTTCCTGACAATTTTGCGCCAGGCCGTTGGCATTCCATAGTGCAATTATTATTGACTTAGCCATTTTGTTTATTGACAAAGACAGTGAGTAGAATTATAATTGTTGTATTTTGTTGCATTAATTGGTTGAACATCGCTTAAAATTTTGTTTAAAAATTGAGTTGGTATCGTATTGTTTTCGGTTTGATTAACTTCGTGATTCGAAGAGTTTCTTGTTATTTGTGAGTAGCTTGTGTTGTCTCTTACTCTTGGAAACTGATATTTATGTGGGAGATTATTTGTTTTATGTGAATTGCTTAACGGAATTTTATTTCTTAATTTTTGTAGCTGTTGGTATACTTTACATCCTTTGTAGTTTGCTGGATGTGGGCTAGAGCAATGAATGCAAAGTGGTGGTTCTTTTTTATCTTTATTGCAGTCTTATAGTACAGTAGATTCTTGTATGCCCGTATTCTTGACATCGCATACATTGTGGTATATAATTTTTCTTTTTTGGTGGTTCTACAGTAATTTTTGTACTAAGAAGATTTGTTAAATCGTATATTTTTTATTATATTAATCTGGTTTTTGATCAATAAAGAACATTGGAAATGGAATTTTGGTTTTCTAGCTTTTTAGATTTGTTACGTTTCTTACAAAGAATCCTTTATTTTCTAGTTTAGTTTTAATTTTGTCAGTTTTAATCGAATGGTGAATGTTTTTTATTACCACTCTATATGCTTTATCTTGTTTTAATTGGTATGTATGCATTGCAATATTATTTAATTTTAGTAAGTGGATTAGCTTTCGATATGATTCAATTGTGTGTGTGTGTGTTAATTTTGATTGTGTTATCTGTTAGTGATTTACATATAAATTATGTTTTTTGTAATGTGGTTGTAATTGTTTCAATCATTGCTGAATAGTTGATTACCCTTTGGATAAATACAGATGGTGTTCCTAGTTGGTGTTTGTTTCCTGTTCCATTGCTCGTTGATCTGTACTATCGTTTAATAATGCATATCTATTTGTAGTATTTACATTGGAACGTTTTCACGCAGATTGTAACTGGTTTTCATTTTCTCTAAATCGTTTTTTTTTTGTACAACTTGCCACGAAATTATAGAATTGTTGTCCATGTTTTGGGTTTGACTAGCTATCATTGTGCTACAGATTGGGATTGATTGTGTAATTATTGAGTTGACATAATTTATTGTCGCAGTTGTAGTAGTCACTACATTGGTAAGTGTTGTTGCAAAATTTTAAAATCCTCCGCTGGCTGTTTGCAAGTTTAAAAAACAAATTTATTTGCACTTTTTGAATGCTACAAAGCACGTTTATTCACAAAATTTTATATTTAAATTTTTTTAACTGTTTATTTCACACTGATAAAAAACAAACTAACTAGTTGCCGCACCACCGTAAAGACACGTCCGTACTAACTGGTAGCTACAACACAGTTAAACATACAATTTGGTAAAAATAATCATTGCTGCCAAGTACAGCAAAAGTTAATAAAAATGTCAAAATATTATCATTGTATATTATTGGTACTTATTTGTTTGTAAACTATTATACTTTTTTTAAATATCATTGATAAACAAATTTACTACATTAAATATTTATTTGAATCGATTTAAATACTATCTTATATAAAACTATAAGCAAATATGTTAGAATAGCGACTCATTTATTCGTATTTGACAAGTCAGCATCATAGACACGATTTTATATTAGTAAGTGGTGCGCGTTTGCTTTGATGCAAGGTACGCGCTTGTAACTTCATGTGGAAGCCTATAGTTCAATTCTGTTTGTGATTTGATCGTAGTAAGATCTATTGTATAGTTTTAGATAGACTAATCCACGTGTTTATGATATTCATGTTTGTTATTATTAACTACGTTTAATGATATTGTTTAAATCGTTCTTGTGCATTTGTAGTTACTCATTTTCTTTATCAGCTTATGAGCCCAGAAGCAAACGCGTGCTAAGTAAATAATTTGTTATTAGTAAATTATTACTTCAGTGAAATAGTGAGTGTGTGTTGTTGATGTTAAAATTGTTCGTATATAAATACTGAAAGAATATGAGTATGGCCAGTATTTATCGTATCGAAGCACTAACCAAAGATAACTTCGACACATGGAAGCTTCAAATGGAAGCACTACTCATTAAGAACGATGCGTGGGGTTACGTGAACGGCGAATGCAAAAAACCAGAGATCGTGGCCGGAAATGCAGATACAGCAGCAGCAATGGAAGCGTGGATCAGAGCCGACGCCAAGGCGAAATCCGACATTATATTATCCATCCATCCATCTGAACTGAAGCAGATTAAAGGATGCAACACATCGCACGAGGTTTGGATAAAATTAATAAATATTTTTCAGTCAAAAGGTCCGGCAAGAAAAGCTACCCTGCTGAAGCAACTAACGCTGCAACGCATGCCGGAAGGTAGCGACGTGCGAACACATGTAAATAAATTTTTCGATGCTGTGGACAAGTTGCATGAAATGGAAGTGGAAATCAATCCTGATTTATTGGCCATCATGCTGCTGTATAGTTTGCCGCCAAGCTTCGAAAATTTCCGATGTGCAATCGAAAGTCGTGACGATCTGCCAACACCGGAGACGCTGCGTGTCAAAATAATCGAAGAAAGCGACGCGCGTACTAGTGACTCCCGAAGCGGTTCTTTGCAAAACGCGATGTATGTGAACAAACATAATTACGCGAAAAAGGACAAAGCAGGTAATAAATCATTCAGTAACTTTAAATATCGCTGCTACAAGTGTAAAGAAGTCGGACATAAAGCCTCCGATTGCAAAAGTAAGAAAAATGTTCAGCAACACGGTGCAAAGAACGCAGAAAATGTCGGTATGAGTGCGGTCGAAGTGTTGCATGTAAACGAAAAGAAATTTAATGACAGTAACGTGTTTTGTCTTGATAGCGGCGCTACATCACACATGTGCAACCATCGCGATAGTTTTTCCGAACTTAACACTAAACAAAGTGGCGTTTTAAACTTAGCGAATAACGCGACAACGGAAATAACGGGAAGTGGTACTGTAACGATTAGTACTGACGTTCGAAATACTCGTAAAAATATAAATTTGTCTAATACACTGCACATTCCGGACTTACGGACAAATTTGTTATCTGTTGCAAAAATAACCGATAATAATTTAAAAGTAACTTTTACTCGCGAAAGTGCAACTGTTACGGATGTACGAGGTGACGTTAAATTAATCGCTGATCGGGTTGGTGATTTGTATTACGTGAACGGTAATAAAAGACATAGCAAATGCAATTTGGTTTCGGAATCGGGCGTCGAGCTCGCGAAAACGTGGCATAATCGCATGGCGCACGTAAATTTAAAAGATTTACGCGATATCATAAAGAACAATTCTATAAGTGGCGTCAGTATCGATAAATGCGATTTTAACTTTGACTGCGAAGTATGCGCGAAGTCAAAAATGACTAGAACAAAATTTCCGACAACTAAACGCGTCACAGAATTGTTGGATATAGTGCACACGGACATTTGTGGTCCCATGAGGTGCGAATCATTGGGAAAAGCGAGGTACTTTATCGAGTTCATCGATGATAATTCGCGTTGGTGCGAGGTACGTTTCATTCGGAACAAGAGTGAAGCTTTGGCAGCGACCAAGGAAGTACTTGCTCTCATGGAAACTCAAAAGGGAACGAAAGTCAAGAGTTTGCAGAGCGACAACGGCACCGAATACACTAGTAATGAATTCAACGAGTACCTGAAGAAATTGGGCATCAGAAGACGGCTAACCGTGGCGTACAATCCGGAGCAAAATGGATTAGCCGAAAGAAAAAACCGTACACTTTTAGATTCAGCGAGATGCTTGTTAGCACAGGCAAACTTGCCTGGATCGTTCTGGGCCGAAGCTGTAAATACGGCGAATTATATCCGAAACAGGTGTCCGTGTAAGAGCTTGGACGGTAAGTCACCGTACGAAATGTGGTACGGAACGAAGCCAGCACTGGATCAACTAAAAGAATTTGGCTCTAAGGTGTACAGTATGAACCAGAAGCCCGGTAAGGGTAAGTTTGACTTACGTGGTCGCGAAGGCGTATTTCTAGGCTATTCCGAGACATCCAAGGCTTATAGAGTGTGGATCCCGGAAGAGCGAATCGTCGAAATAAGCAGAGATGTTCGTTTCGTAACCGCACCAGTAATCAACACAGAAAATCGAACTGAAGTCTATCCTAACGACGAAAGCAGAGAGGGCGCGGTTGATTGGTATTTCGACGGCGAAATCAAAGCTTTTGATCATGAACATGAAGTTGATGATCATGATGAAGCAGCAGACGAGGGACAAGGTGAGCCAGAATCACGACGTGGGCGTGGTCGCCCGAGATTCATACGTACTGGTTTGAGGGGAAGACCCAGAAAAACTGTTCTGAGAAAATGAACTTGAATGTGCCGCTAAAATTCGTCGAGGGGAAGTGTTAGAATAGCGACTCATTTATTCGTATTTGACAAGTCAGCATCATAGACACGATTTTATATTAGTAAGTGGTGCGCGTTTGCTTTGATGCAAGGTACGCGCTTATAACTTCATGTGGAAGCCTATAGTTCAATTCTGTTTGTGATTTGATCGTAGTAAGATCCTTTGTATAGTTTTAGATAAACTAATCCACGTGTTTATGATATTCATGTTTGTTATTATTAACTACGTTTAATGATATTGTTTAAATCGTTCTTGTGCATTTGTAGTTCCTCATTTTCTTTATCAAAATATGTTTACAAAATATATTAAATACAGATGCTTTTGTGTTATTAGGCTTGTTATCAACATGTAACTGAACTGAACTGAAATGATAATCAAATTGAACGTAGGTACGAGTTTACCGTATCTGCGTTTAATTTTATTTCTGTCACAAATTGGGATCAACATAGTTTGTTTTAGAGTAAGTAGTACTATGGAATACTCGATTTTAGTGAAGATATTAAATAAATACAAAACCAGTATTAAAATATATTTAATTAAGTCTAAAACTTTTCCAATAAAAACCATTAACGCTGTTTATAAATTACATGATTCACAACAATTTAAATACGTTAAATAAATAAGTCAAAAAATAAATACGAGTAAATAAAATATATGTATAAAAAAATATGTAAATATTTTTATGAAAAAGAAAAAAATTATCAAAAACTTTTCAAATGAAACCATTAAAGCTGTTTATAAATTTAGCAATTTAAATACGTTATGATAATAATAATAATAATAATAATAATAATAATAATAATAATAATAATAACTTTATTTAAATAGCATTTAGCTAATAAAAAATACATACATTACATAAATACATAAAATGGTACAAAATTGTGTGATATCTTTATAATAGTTTTCTTAATTTATATCTAAACTCTCCAACTGTAACTGAACATTTAACATTGTTTGGCAAGCTATTGAAAGCGTTCAGACCGTTATTATAAATTGACAAACATGTTTTAATTCTGTTTGTTCGGGGAATATATAAGTTTGTTTCTTGACGAGTATTATAATTGTGAATTTCATTTACATATTTTATGTTCTTTTGCAAATAACCTGGCAGTTTATTAGTTAATATTTTAAATATAAATGTCAATACATTGAATTCGATAAACTTTTTTATATTTAGCCATTGTAAATTATTCAGCATATTACTGATACTAGTATATTTATCACACTTCAGTATAACTCGCATTGCTCTATTTTGAAGTTTCTGTAACTAACGCACACTAACATTTGGGTTTTCCGTTACACACAAAAGTATATTCAATGTATTTTCTTTAATTGCATTTTGATTTAAATTCTCCTCCTGATCTTCTGCGTTGATTTTTCTACAATTTTTACAACGTTTTAACACACTTCCAGTTTCTTCGAATTGTTTAATTATCCTACGAATAGTCATAGCGGAAGGTATGGGACGGTTTTCAAAGAAAGCGCTGAATAAATCTCTTACTCGTCGTATCGAATTTCCAGTAAAATACCATTTTACGCACTGAACTTTTTCATTTACCTTAAGTTTATTCATTATTTTCAATAATAATGATAATAATACAGAACGTAACAATAAAATAAATACGATCTGTCAAACTCAAACTCCAGAAGAAATGAAATTATTTGTTTAATTTCCATGGCACTTTGATGTAAAGAGCGCAAAAATGGAAATTTTAATTTGCTTCTAATTCTTGATCGGAACATCCTATATTGATAAATTTGGCATCATTTGATGCATTTTTGAATTCTAAACAACTTTTGTATTTGTACTTTTGTTCTATAATAATTAGGGGAAAATTTATCACCAAATGAAAATTTTAGCATTGTATTCCCTATGTAACAAAAAAAAAGTAGACACCCGGTATAAAGTCTAACTATATAAAAAGTAAAAACAAATATATAATATAAAATTAGATTCGACATTAAAAAACAGCAAAGACAAATAATTTTAATGTTCAAGTTTATAGTATATATTAATTAAATACTTTCAATAATAATTTTATAATAATAATAATAACTTTATTTAAATAGCATTTAGCTAATAAAAAATACATACATTACATAAATACATAAAATGGTACAAAATTGTGTGATATCTTTATAATAGTTTTCTTAATTTATATCTAAACTCTCCAACTGTAACTGAACATTTAACATTGTTTGGCAAGCTATTGAAAGCGTTCAGACCGTTATTATAAATTGACAAACATGTTTTAATTCTGTTTGTTCGGGGAATATATAAGTTTGTTTCTTGACGAGTATTATAATTGTGAATTTCATTTACATATTTTATGTTCTTTTGCAAATAACCTGGCAGTTTATTAGTTAATATTTTAAATATAAATGTCAATACATTGAATTCGATAAACTTTTTTATATTTAGCCATTGTAAATTATTCAGCATATTACTGATACTAGTATATTTATCACACTTCAGTATAACTCGCATTGCTCTATTTTGAAGTTTCTGTAACTTGTCTATTTCGCTATTATTACACATATATAGTATGGTGGAACAATACGTAAAATGTGGCAATATAATAGTATTATATACAACTATGGTACTCCAGGTTGACAGATATTTTGAAATTCTGGCTAAATAATTAATTTTTTTCGAAATTTTTTTACACAAAAATTGAACATGTTTATCGAATTTCAATTTATTGTCTATCAAAATGCCTAAGTATTTAATTTCTGTGGTTTCTTGTATAGTATCATTATTTATTTTAATTACACTATTAGGACAATTATTACATTTATCTTGTAAGGATAAAAACATTACTTTAGTTTTGCTGGTGTTCAATTTAAGTCTGTTGTTGTTCATCCATAAATTTACTAAATCTAAATCTTTGTTAATTAGCTCCACTAAATTATTTTTATCCTTACCTTCTGCATATATGAGAGTGTCATCCGCAAAAAGATGTATATTAGAATTTAATAATACATTTCGTAAATCATTAATATAGATAATAAATAATAATGGTCCCCAATACACTCCCTTGTGGCACTCCCATATTCACATCAATATTTTCAGAAATTGTGTTTTGTACTTTAACACATTGTTTTCTATCCGTAAGGTAGCTTTCGAACCATTTCAATACAGTGCCTTCTATACCGTAAGCAGCAAGTTTATTGATTAAAATAACTCTATCTAGTGTTTCAAAAGCTCTCTTAAGGTCAAGAAAAACTGCACATATTATTTTATTGTCATCAAGTGACAATTTCCATTCATTAATTAAATAATTTAAAGCAGTTTCACAAGAATGATTTCTTCTGAAACCAGATTGTTCTGAAACAAGAATATTATTTTCAAGAAAATACTGAATAATTTGTTTATATACCACAAGTTCAAGTATTTTCTCACAACTGGGTAACATATTTATTGGTCTGAACTCTGTTATGTCAGTAGTTCCTGCAACTTTCGGTATTGGTGAAATAGTTGATGTTTTTAACGCTAAAGGAACGATACCAGTCCTTAAAGATTTATTAATGAATTCTAACAACGGGTAGCCTATTATATCAAAATAATCTTTTAAAAATTTAATGTTAACTTCATCTGTACTTGATTTATTTTTTTTGTGAAAAAACAATTATTTTTAATTCTGTTATAGTTACAATCGAAAACGAATGGAATGTTGTGTCTACATTTATTATTGAATTGTATATATTACAAGTCGCCACAGGTATAGAATTCATAATATCTTCAATGCTGGTTATAAAATACTTATTAAAAATATTTACAATATCTTGTACATTATCATAAACTATATTTTTGTAAGTAACAGTTTTTATATTATCTTTTTTATTTGTGGAAATTAATTTTTTCAAAGTTTTCCACATTTGCTTCGAATCATTTTTACACTTATCTATATTATTACTGAAATATAATTGTTTTTCTTGTTTAATAATATTAACGACAATATTTCTTTTCTTTTTAAAAAAAATCCAATCATTGGTATTATTTGTAAAAAGAAATTTTTTGTATGCCAAATCTCTTTCCTTTATAGCATTTTTAATTTTATAATTAAACCACATTTTATTATTACTAAACTTTGTTGAAATCTCTGTACTATAGTTAATACTACTTAACATATTTTCGTACAAATTACAAAAATATTCATCAATATAATAAGTCAAAAAATTCTAGAAATGTATAAAATTTATTTAATATATTTTTCTAAATTACTTTACAATAAATACGAATAGACAAATTGAAAGGTATAAAATTTATATATAAAAAATATGAAAATATTTTGACGAAAAAGAAGAAAAATAATCAAAAACATGAAAATGAAATATTGTATTTATATGACTTACATTTATGAACGTTCTTGTTCTGTACAGTTCTCAGATGCCACATTTCATATTTTTTTTAAAATAAAATTTGATTTCTGTTTTATGTTAGCAGCATACACAGAGATATAAATAATTATTTTTATCATCTAAACAGGAAGTAATATGTTTCGTATATGTCTGGTTATATGTTGAAAAGTTTATAATATTTATATACACGATACAATGTTATTATAAAAGACTCATTCTATTTTATAAAATATGAAATTAACTCATATTATATATAATAACTTATTCATGTGTAACTAATTTTGATATTATTTAAACAAAATAAATATACATATATTTTTGTTTTAACAGCTAAAATAACATCGAACTTAAACATAAATATAACAATATATAGTGCCCGCAAATTTGAAAAATTGAATATTTTGTAGATGATTCTAAATGGAATGATTAAAATACCCAGTACAGAAACTCTCGGATATGGAATTTTAATATGTAAAATCATACTTTGTAATTTTCAGCTTTCTTAGTTGTTTTAGGCAAAAACCCTTTCAATATAAGTTTTGAAGATAGAACATGCTTTGATTTTAACGAACCTAAAATTTTACAAAGAGTAAAAATAAATCTGAACGACTAATATTAGAAACATTTTATATAAACACCAATAATAATTACACGTACATACACGAAATGATATTTTAAATTAAAATTTTAAAATATCAGTGCGACCATATAATATAAAATTTGTGATGTTAACTTTTAAATTAAAGCGAAATCTGTGACAATCCATTTGACATTATACTAAATTGTTTTGTAACTAACAATTTCAAACTTTTTAATGTAAAAACAACAATTTGTATATATTATTTTTTTAATTAAACTAATTCGACAACCATGTGACATGATTAAAAAATGAGAATATTTTTTAAACTAATTATAACAATCAACAAATGCTGACGATGACAAGTGCTTTAACTGTCGAAACGTCCAAAGGATATGAATTATTGTGTTTGTTATTGATACATTTCCACTTTTCTCCATATTTAAAATTAATCAACAAAAATACTCAATTTAATAATAAATTTTAAAGCATAACATATAAATTAGTTAAATTAATCTTTTATACATTATAACGGTAGAAATTAAATATCAAAAATTACCATAACCATGGAATTAATACAGAAAAATTAATAAACTGTCACAATAATTTAATTAATATTTTTATTCAGAATTACAAATATTTCTATAAAATGAAATATTTAATTCTTATTTAAGTAGTTTATTTAATAATAAATAAAACGTACATATCTGCTAATTTGCTTATTAAACGTTAAATATTTGTTTATTTTCCTGTATCAATTCCATAACTATAATTATTTCAAGGTAATTTTTGTATGTTTTCTTATGTAATTTTTACGGTTATGAAGTATGTAAAATTAATTCTATTTATTAATTTAGATGCTGAATTTTATGTTCTAAAATTTTTATTAAAATTTTTTTGCTTAAAATAATTAGAGAAACAAGAAATTTAAAAATATGATTTTAAAATTTAATGTTCAAAGGTCGCGGTCACCATTCTGTGGAAAATTTGTTTTCATGTTTTGCCTTTTTTGCGATATGTATTATTATTTTTTATATATTATTTTTTTTTTAATAATATATTAAATTATAATAAATTATGCACATTTACATAAAACAAATTACAAATAAAATCTTAATTTTTATGTAATAATACCACAAATTGTTGGTCACATAAAACTACACCCCCAGTACTCGACAGTTTTACTAATCTTCTCAATTTTTTAACAGCAAATTAAACCTGCCACACTTTACCATGTTTTGTGTATCAATATTCCATTTCTTTATCTAATTACCATTTTCAAGACAATATTCTCTTACCTACAGAAAAAAACAAATTTTTAACAGAAATCTAAAATCTATTGCCCCACGCCCGATACTTTTATTTATAGACTTATTTATAGACTTCTAAAGTAATAATTTTAGGGAAAAATCCAAACTTCTTAAATATAATTCAATCTTTAATGTTGACATGATAGCTATATATCTTCGTTTACTTCATATTATAAACAGTATTGCAATCAACCAAATTTTTTTAATTTTCAGTGATAGTAAAAGCGTCATACAAAAGTTAAAATATCCAAAATTTACTAATAAAAATTCAAAATCTATATATGACATCTTAAATCTTATACAAAAAGTTGTAACTAAAAATAATACAATTAAAATAATCTGAATAAAGGGACATAAAAATATAAGCTACAATAATAAAGTTGATTTACTTGCAAAAGAAGCAATCATGGCAGAAATAAATATTAATGAATAAATAGCAGATTACAAACATATTCTGGCAGAGGAATGGAATAAAAAATACAGAATATACATGCAAAATAAAATGATCCATTACGGATTAATTTATCCCGAACACCCGAAGAATATATTGTTCAGTTCAGATATGACCAGGAGATTCATTACTTTTATATATCGCATGAAATTTAATCATAATTTTTTCAAACATTATTTACACAAAATTAACATATCTATTACATACACTTGCAATTGTGATAATGAATCTGTAGAAGAATCGAATCACATAATACTCTCATGCAGTGGTGCAACCAGAGGGGGGGGGGGGCGATGGGCTCCCCCCCCCAAGGCTAACAGAATTAGCATAAATTTTATTCGTTTAGTCATTTATTCAGCAGTCACTTCTAACGCTATAATTATTTACCCCCCAAAATATTGAGCCAACATTCATTATTTTAAGCTTTTAATTATTCAATTCATGTAAGATAAAGTGGAAATCTGGTTAGTATTTGCTTTTTTTTGCTTCTCCAAGACCCCGCAAGATAAAATCCTGGCTGCGCCACTGCTCTCATGTTTGAAATATAATAATAATACTAATACTAATAATAATAATACAAGTATAACGGTTCTCCTAAACACTAAAGATATAAATGTATATAACATACTTTACAATTTTGCAATTGACAATAAAATAAAGTTATAAACTTAAATAAATCTACTGGTTGACGGATGGCCTAAGTTGCCGAATCCAAAAAAAAAGTAATAATAATAACAATAATAATATATTTGCTTAAAAAAGAAAGTTTAAATTAAATAACAATAAATTACAGTATTAACTTTAATACGTTGTTTAAAAAATTATATATATACCATATATTTTGGTTATGATAAGGTCAGATAATAGAACTCTGTTGTAGTCTTTTGATATGGTAATTTTTCAATATACATATTTTTAGAAGGAAAAACTTTATTACTTGCTGTATAATGTGATTTATTTTATTTGTTTGCGTATGTAAATTTACAAAAAAGAAATTTGAAAAACTTCAAATAGGATGAACTGATATTTAATGTTTTTCAATAGTTTACAAGAATTGATTATTACACTCGTTGAAATTTTTGACTTTTTTTCGTACCTATATGAGGACAGGAATAATTGGGTAATCGCCGATATTGTAAATGTAAAACGGTATTTTTTTTAATCTTATATTAGAATAATAAATACATTTGAAAGGGCAAAAATTTAATATATTTTGAAACGTAAAAATTTTGTTATCCTACTAAAGTGTACTTTTAAAATTTATAACGAAAATATAAGGGTAATAAATACTTTTAAACAATCGTCAAAATTATCTTTAGAAATTGGTAATATTTTCTTCTTTGTATTTATAAAGATAATAACAGTACTCTTTTTTAGTGTAATGGTTCATTTTATTTGCAGTTTTATATAAATGCAATGTATTATTTATTAACATAACAATATTCATATAAACATATAATAATATTCATAAATATATTAATTTATATAAAAAATAGTATTACATATAACAAACTAGGTTATAATATAATAGAAAAATACAAAAAAACGAAACATTGTTTCTGTAAAATGTAAATAAATATACAAAAAATATTATTGCAAAAATCAAACAAAATATTTATTTCTAGATAAAATAAATTGCTTTGTTAATTGTTTTGTTGTAATGAATTTGCAAACTCTCTTTATAAATAAAATTATTTTGGTTTAACATTTTACATTACTTATGGAATATGACTAATTGATGGCAATATCATTGAACATAACACTGTCAAATGATGCTAAAGTTTATGAACGAACAAAACTTTTTTTTCGTATTTTAATTTATCTCAAATTTTAAAGTCGTTTCAAGAGTGTTGAACATTTGTCGGCGTTGTATCTGGATGAAATTTTTGTCATTGTCTGTGAAACCACAGAAATGACTAATATTCAGCACACTAAGAAATAAAAAGGGAAAAAATTAACTGATCTGCAAAAAATATTTTCGATTGCTATATATACATATTACCCTTTAACAAAATACAAGTTTCGTACGTTGTTAAATCTGAACTATCGATACGTATTGACTAGCACAAATTATACTAGCACATTATACTAAACGGCGTAGATCTTAACAAACTGGTCTATACTAGCAAAGAGAATATAACATACTATATTCTCTTTGATACTAGTTTATGTATTTTACTTTTATTATATGTATTAGTTTTATTTTTATTTAAAATTTAAAATGTATATTTTTACTTTAAAGAAATAATTTAAAAAATTCTGTTTTTCCTTTTTGAAATAAGAAATTATTACTGAATAAATGCATGAAAAAAATACAATTAAAATATAAATAAAACGATAACCCTTAGAATTGTATATAAATATTTTTAGACATATCGTACATGATTGTACAGTACATTTCGGGAATATAAAATTTTCCACATGGTATATATACTAGACAAAAAAAAAAAACGCGCCACTTAAAAAACTATTTTCAAATAGGTGTAAGTCGAAAAATTTTGAACTAAATTGAATGCAATTTTATGTCCGAAAAACTTGTAGTCTCGTCTTTAAGGTGATGTAAGACATGTACTATTTGAATTATTTTACTCTTCACCACACTCTCGCAGAAAAAAACCTGTTTTAACTTTAAAAATTGTCAAATTTTGACATGTATTGTAAAGAAAAATTTTTTTTTGACTCTATTTACCAAGCGGGCGTAAAAATTCAGACATTTCTATGTAAATTCTGCTTAATTTCAAGAACTTCCAATGCGTTGGCGCAAAGTTATGATTTTTTAAACTTTGCTTTTTATTTTGCGAGATTTTGGAGCATAACGGTTAATTTTGGTTGAAAATGGATGAATTTTTGAAAAAAATTTAAAGCTTCCTCTTTAAGGCCGTGAAAAATAATGCAACGCTTAAGCCATTCTGCTCCCCACAACATTCCGCAGAAAAAAAGTTTTTTAATTAAAAAATTGTCAAACTTTGACAACATGTGTGGCATACAAAAAAAAATTACCAAGAGGGCGTAAAATTTTTGCAAATTTGTTTTTTGCAAGTTGATTCTATAAAATGTTTCACAATTTCAAACTTTTTTCTTAACCGAAGAATGTTTACCATTGAACACATTTGTTTGGTCGTTAAAATGGTCAAAATGTTCAAAATTTGTCAGAACTTTGAACACGCAAAATGCAGGATAAATTAAAAAAAGGCATAACTTTGCTCCAAAACATTGCAAGTCTTTAAAATTAAGCGAAATTTACGTAGCAATGTTTGAATTTTTACGTTCGTTTATTAAATTGAGTCGAAACTTTTTTTTATATTATACATGTTGTCAAAATTTAACAATTTTTAAGTCAAAACAGATTTTTTTCTGCGCGTTGTAGTGGCGAGCGGAATAGTTCAAATGGTACATATCTTACATCATCTTAAAAACGAGACTTCAGATTTTGTCGGACGAAAAGACTCATTCAATTTCGTTCAAAATTGGCCGAGTTATACCTATTTGAAAATCGGTATTTTTTCTGATTTTACAAGTGGCGCGTTTTTTTTGTATATATATATATATATATATATATATATATTTAAAATTTTTTTGATTGTGTGGGCGTAGCAGCCAAAACAGTAAGATGTTTAAAGATAAATTCTTGTAATGAATTCTTGTTTATTTTTAATTATAAGAATTGTATTTATATTTATTTGAAATTTTTCTAATAAATGCTTTCTTCATTGTCTTTTTAGCGACTTGATAAAGACTCGAACGTTGGTCAAAAGCTCGTCAAAATTTAAAAATGAGTGTTTGATTTATCCTTAAACATCTTACTGTTTTGGCTGCTACGCCCACACAATCAAAAAAATTTTAAAAATAAATCTTCCAGCCGTAAACTTTATTATACTATATATATATATATATATATATATATATATATATATATATATATATATAATATATACAGTGTGTCCCCGGATTGAGTTCACTATAGGTGTAATCGGCAAAAAATTTAAGAATTTCATTTTCATGTTTTGGGATTCCGCCCTGCTTTGTCTGAAAACAATTTTAAGCATATTTTTAGTTTTTTAAAAATCAAGGCGGCCATGAAAAATGTAAAAAACTATTTTATATTCAGGTAAACGGCCTTTTCTGTCAATAATACGGCATAATGTTCTTGACAAAAGTTGTTGAGAAGATGATATTATGGCTCTGTGCAAAATTTCAAAAAAATCAGTTTTAAAAAAAGTGTCTGGACATAACGCCGACTGGACAAAACGCCGTCTGCTAATCGTTGTTATTGATAGATATTTTGCATGAGATTGATGTATTGACAGATTTTCTTCAACCCTCAACGTTTTCCCTTGTACAAGCGTCAACCTTTTGTTTATTTAGCTTGCGCAAATGCGAATGAACGGTCGGCGTAGTGTCCTCAGTCGGCGTTCATTACAACCATTAATTCTCACTTATATATAATATATATATATATATTATTAAAAATTAATTTTTAATATTCACTTCGTACATTGCATGTCCATGAAATAATACAGGTTACAACTATTAAAAAAATCTATTCAATGTTCCATTCCGTATAATAATTATTTTAATAACGTATTAATTCTTTAAGCACATATTTAATAAACAGCAAATATTATTCAATTATTTGATAATTCACATGAAAAACATAACAACGGGCATAGATAGCTTTGAGAAATATAAATAATGTTTTTCCCAACATGTTGAAAATGAGATACTACCCACACTACCCCTAACGGATTGACAAATAGATTTTTTGTCAATCCGTTAGCGGTAGTGTGCACCAACCTGATATATGTTACTTTCTACTAAATGAAATGTTTAATACAAATTTCAAGCATTAGTTGTTTTTTATCCTACTACCAGTTTGGTCAAGGAGCGTGTAATTTTTAAATTACTGCATTTCCCCCTTGAAAATATAAATTTTTTGTTACGACAATTACTTTTTTACGATGCACCTACCTCGAGTTATTTCAAATGGTAAATGAAAATGGAATATTTTGTATAACAAAAATAATATTATATATATCATAATTTGCTACATTTAATACAAGGTATAGGTGGGGTAAAAATGTTAGTTTATATATTTTATGTTTTCAGAGAAACAAATAAAAAAATGAAAGAATATTTTAATTAGGGATTTAAAGAATATTTTTTAAATATACAGAGCAATTATAGAACAATATCTAATCTAAATAATTTATCTATAGGTTCCGAAATAATACTGTATACTAACTTTATTAAATATAAGTTATAAGAATTTGAGCAAGGAATTTTTGTAAATAGATCAGCGGTTACTAATTTGTGTGTATTTTCTCAGTTTGTACTGAAGTTTTGAATATTAATATTTAAGATAATACTATTTGCATAGACTTGCGAAAACCGTTCAATCAAGTTGACGTGTTTATTCTACTCCATAAACTTAAAAAAATATAAGTTTATTGTCCTCTCTTATTATGTCACTGAGATCCTATCTAATTGATAGAATTTAATTTGTTAGCTATCTAGCTTTTGAATCGTCAGCTTAAAGTAATATATCGGGTGTTACACAGAGATCAAATTTGTCGCGGTTATTCTCCATATTTATTAAAAAAAATTGTAATAATTTACAGGAAAATATACTATTGTTTCCTGATAATTTAAAAATACAGTGAAACCTCGCTTAACGAGCACCTCACATAACGAGTAATTTGCGTGACGAGCAAAATAAATTGTAAAAAATGACTCGCTTAACGAGCGACGTTTCGCATAACGAGTGACCTGGATAGGGCAATCCCCGAATTGTACGATGGAACTTTTCGTGCCATTGCTACATCAGCCTGTGTTTAGAACAAAATGTAGCAAAAACAAATGTTTCGAGAGTCTAGACAGCTTTCTAGTAAAAAGGAATTAGGTATTTTACTAATTATTTAGATTTTTTTGTTTTCTATTTTTTTGGCATGGAACGCATTATCGTATATTACATTAATTTATATGGTAAAAATTGTTTCGCTTAACGAGTGTTTCGCATTACGAGTAAGACTCCGGAGCGAATTATGCTTGTTAGGCGAGATTCCACTGTATATAAATCAATGAATTGTGTAAATATTGCTAATATTAAAAATTAATGTAACTTAAATAATTTATCTGTAAATATTAAAAAATTTAAAACTGTGACATATAGTTGTAAACTAAAATCAATTAAATTTGCTTATTTAATATCTAATACGGTACTTGACAAAGAGGCTAAAATTAAAGATCTAGGTGTTATATTTGATGCACAGTTTTTAGTTAATGAACATATTACTTATATTAAAAATTCTGTGTACAAACTGTACAAATTTATAGTTAGAAATTCAAAAATATTCAACTTTATTTTAGGTTTTTTAATGTTATTTAATAGTTTTGTTAGGTTAAAGGTAGAATACTGTGCTATAGTTTGGTAACCGATATATGATAAATATATCATTGGACTAGAAAATGTACAACATAAATTTCTAAAATTATTGTCTAATAGAATTAATGGTTGAAATTAACCAAGGTATTGATTATAAAATATTTTTGGATAGACATGATTTTGATTCGCTGAATGAACGTAGATTGAAAATATCAATATCGATCTTATATAAATTATTAAATAATGAAATTGATAGCGCACAATTTACTAAGTAAAATTAATTTCTATGTACCTCGCATAACATCTACTTACTCTTTACATCAGTGTTGGAAGAACAAATATGACCAATGTGCAATCATTACAATAATATTGAAAATACAGCTGACTTATTTAATAATTCCTTAAATGTTATAGCACAATCAATTTCAGATAAATTTATTAGTGTATTGTTAAATTGCTTGCTCGTTACAATTCTATGAAAATTATCTCATTTTTTTTTCTGTAATTACTTTAACTATAATTAAGACTTGTCACTTAAAATGTTTCTATATTAAAAATGTACTTGCTATTATATATACATTTTTTATTTTTTTTAATTAAATTGTCCTTTAAACGGATTATACTTTTGGGCAATAAAACATTATTATTATTATTATTATTATTATTATTATATCTTTCAAATGCGACAGGGTTAAGCATGTAATTCTTTTATATTTTATATACGAGGGTAGTCCCAGAAGTACCTGACCTAACAAAGAAAAAACAAAAAAAATTAAGAAAACATATCTTTATTTTTCTACATAGAATCCTTTAAGTTCGATACACTTTTCCCAGCGTTATTCAATAGCTTCGAAACCTTGTTTATAGTAAGAATCGTCGAGCTAAACACAATAGCCTTCTTGGGAGCCGATTCTCTTCTTTTAGTCCATTGTTTTGACTGATCGTTCATTTCAGGTGTGAAGTGATAGACCAATGTTTCATCCACGGTTATGAATCGACGCAAAGCTCGGTTTCATTGCTGTGAAACTTTGCCAAACACTCAATTGAAACATCTTCACGCGACACTGTTTTTGTTCCATTGTGAGTAATCCCGGTACTCATTTTGCGCACAGCTTTCTGATGTCCAAATTATCAGTCAATATACGATGTACAGCACTTTTTGAAATGCCTACCATGTCTGTTAGCTCACGCACTTTCCGTCGACGGTTATCCAATATCATTTTGTGGATTTTCTTTACCATTTCTGTCGTGGTTACATCATTTGGTCGACCACAGCGATATTCATCTTGGCAGCTTGTACTGTCTCGTTTAAACTCTACCACCCAATATTTTACTGTTGTAAGCGAAAGAACACACTCCTCCCGATTAGAAACTAGCTTCGCTTAGATATTGATTGAACTAAGGCCTTTCAAATACTAAAGCACGTAGCGTCGTAAAACTTCAAACTTAAACTTCATAAATTTGGTACTTTCTACCATAGTCATTCTATACAAACATCAACCGCCCTCTATACGTTAGGTCGGGTACTTCTGGGACTATCCTCGTATATCGCAATAATATTGAAAAATCTATATTTTTGTATAATTACTAGTATTTTTGAAACATTTTTTTTTTTTTCAATTAGTACGGGATAAAATTCTTGAAATATTAAAATTTAATTTGTTTAATGAATGTTTGGATATAACAAAAAAACCATGTAATAATTTATTCTAATAACCTTGAACAAATAAATGTTCATATTGTCATTGTGAAATCTATTATAATAATACTAAAAATATTGAGATATTATTTTTTTCCCAAAATTTCACAAGTTACTCAGTCATTGAACCATTGAAATTTTATACAACAAGTGCAACACAATATTTCATTTTCTAATAATAGTTATAATTATATTAAAATAAAACGGCTATTGAATTTAGTTCTGTATTAATTTTTAATTGTAGTCAACATTTTGTTTTGCTATTATGACTGAAAATTTTGTACAAATTATTGCATAGTTTTGTTATGATGGAATATTAAATTTTTCTATTGTTTTGAAAGCTTGACATTTTTGTATTTTTTACTGTTTTATCAATAACTGGCGTAATACTATGCATATTTTGTTCGATCATAGTTTTGATGTTTTGAATGTAAATCAATTTATAAAATATTCAATTGTCGTTTCTCAATATGCGATGTCGCATTGTTTTTTCATTTTTGTTGTATTCAATATTTAACATTATATAACTGTTGTATATTTTGGTTTCGTATTTGTTTCAAATGAACCTGCGGATACTATTAGCTAGTAGGGGTAGTGCTTGGTCGTATCGTTTCCGTAAAATTTATTAAAAATATTAAATTTCAAAATTTTAACATGGTTAAAATCTTTAAATACTTATTATATTAAAATAAAACGGTTTTAGATTTTCGTTCTGTATTAATATTTATTAATAATCGACGTTTCGACAAACTCAATCTACGTCTTCATCAGGAAAAAAATCCAAAATAATTTACCGAAAATAAACAGATTATAGAAATAAGTTATTAGAAAACGAAGATACTGTTATAATTGCAAGACCCATCAATATTAATAGCAGATTGATAAGAGATGCAGTAGAAATTTATAAATATAAATGTAACATCAATCAGTATGATGGCATTGATTTAAATAAAATTTGGTTTCCTTTAATTAAAAAGGGACTAGCCGGATAAGGCAAAAATTTGTATTTTTCCCAAAAATAAAATAAAATTATTTAATTATTTTATGAAGTAAGTAAATCAATTTCGAATATTTTAGTAAAATCTAATTTAGTGTATTGTATCTAAAATAAAACTTTTTTCTCAAGATTACAGAAATAGTTAAATATTTCGAAATTTCTATATCAAAATATTCTTAGTTTAAGTAACCATATTGAAAAATTAGTATTTAAAATCATAGTATTATTGAATTCAATTGTTAGAATATAATAGTAAAATTTAAAATTTTTATATATACTATTGAAAAAGTATATAAATTTTAACTTAATCTTTTAATATAGCACAGAATCTTTCAGAACTCATTATATTAAAATAAAAAAGTTTCAGGATTAAGTACAGTATTTGAAATATATCATACAAATATTTGTTTTTTCAAAATACGTATTTGGTGTTAATTAATTTAGTATAATTTCTTTCTATTACAAAGAATATATTAAAAATATATTAAATAAAAGAAATCTTTGGATTTACATTCTACATAATAATACAAATGAATATTTCAAATGATATTTTGAAAAATTAAAACTTTGAAGAATTTTACAAGTTCATTATTTTCAAATATTTTAACATTTTTGACATACTGTACCTGACGTCAGGATAAATTTCGCTATAGCTTAGTTTCAGATCAAGCGGTACCAGGATCCAAAATTTGATAAAAACCCGATTAAAATTTTGGATAATTTTTAACAGTTAATTTGATATCTGGAGACACGTTGTATCTTATATATAAAAATCTATGGAGAAATTTAGCGTGATTGAGGGACCGGGACGTTTTGCCGCCGCCGTTTTGCCGCCGGACATTTTGCCACGGACGTTTTGCCGCCGCGACATTTTGCCGCCGGGACATTTTGCCGCCCGGATATTTTGCCGCCAGGCAAATATTAGGCGTAGCTTTCGGTAGAAAACAAAAGAAGAGATAATTCGATGAAATATTGGTTAGGTTAGGTTAGGGTAGATTAGGTTAATAGGTTGTTTGTAGGTGTTTGTCTTCTACTCCTAATACTTGCCTGGCGGCAAAATGTCCCGGCGGCAATATGTCCCGGCGGCAAAATGTCCCGGCGGCAAAATGTCCCGGCGGCAAAATGTCGCGGCGGCAAAACGTCCGTCGGCAAAATGTTGCGGACCCCGTGATTGAAGTTGCGTGTAAAATTATTTTTTCTCAAATATATATATATATATATATATATATATATATATATATATAAAATAATAACAGAAACTGTCAATAAAACTTTTGATAATTGTTTCATTTATTTGTTATTAACAATTTTTGTATGGACATTACTGACGTCACAAGCCTATTGTGCGCAAGCGCAGAAGAGATATAATTTTGAAAACGTATGTCGTAGTAAATGTTGATTTTTGTTGATTCGGTTACGCCCAGCCAATAGATTGTATCGGTAACAATGGCAATACATGTACGTTTGATTCAGATGTCGACATAAGTTTTGCGATGACATTACTGACGTCATCACGACATGTTTTTGCATTTTTTAGGAAATCTGGGCATCTTCGAGAAAAATGATAAATTGAACATCACTTTTTAAGCCAGGTCCAACCAAAAGGAAGAAATAAAAAAAATACGCTAAACTTCCCCATTATAATGTACGTGCAGGGGCGTCCGTAGAAAATTTGTTAGGAAGTTGCAAAGCTTGAAATAAATAAATTTCTATTTAATTAATGATTATTTTTTGTTTTATTTTTGTAAGTATATAATGGAATACAATATTAAATCAGTATTACAAAAATACATACATATTTACATTGCATAAAAACTGAAATTGTAGAATGTTTTATTCGATTCCAGAAAGGCAAGTAAGTATACCGTTTGCTCCTCTCTGCGGACGGCTATGTGTCATGTGTTAAAAATCTCATACATGTGGTTATTGTAACCTGATACATATTTTTGAAACTAAGTAATTTTTGTATCTGTTAAATTTGATCTAGTGACAGATTCAAATATCAGCGTTCGCGGACAACCATACGTCACTTCAAAATATTTCTTGCAAATATTTTGAAATGTTTTTTTTGCTGTATCTTTCGTAAAAGTCACAATTTAGTTTTGCTAAAATTTGTACTCTTTTTTTTTCCTGTGTTTGCATAGTCAGTTCACGTCTACATTCGCTTTAATTAAGTCACGCTTTATTTTTACGCTTAGAGTGCCAGAGGCTTCTAGTTCGCTTTATTTGTTAAATTCGATTATTTGTTATTTAGAATTATTAGTTTAGATTAGTTTTTATGTCGCTTTAGTTTATATTTGTAATTTATGTTTCTCTTTTTGTGTATTTCTTATATACATATTCGTGTAATTTGTGTTTGTATCAATTTATGTTGCTAACGTATTATTTAATTAAAATTTAGATAATAGGAAAATCAATGAATTTGCATAGATACTACCTTTACGCACGTTTCTTAAAATTATTAAATATACACTAACAGCGAGAACGTGTTACACATGTATGCAAGCATCCAATCCATAATATGTATTCTGGAAATACCGGGTTCTTCTAATACTAGCATATATTTTTTTAAAGTAAAAGTTTTATTAAATTTGTAATGAATGTGTATTTATATATGTATGTAAAAAAATATTTGAATTTTTTTAAAGTTATTATGAAAACATAATTAAATAAAGTAATTAAAACAGCTAAAATTTTATTTAACTTTATAACTAGAAATATATAACTTGATTAGCCGTAACTTTGTGATACATTTTGGAAACAAGATAAAAGTAACTGCAGTTTCAACATGTTAGGCCATCGTCAGACGAATGTACACAACATAAACAAACGTAAATGTATACAAACAGTTTATAGACAGCTATTGAACAGTTTGGATTTTTCTTACACTTGGTAATTTCTAGGGACTCCAATAAATTTAGTTTTAAACCTTTGTCAAAAAAATGCAATGGTGTTATGTAATATCCGGTTTATGGTTGTTCCATTCCATTTTCGCTACACACTTAATAGAAAACAACAATTTGACATTTCCGATGGCTATATTAAAAACTATTAAGTCAAGTTAAATTAATTGACAATTGCATTGTTTATTTTCGCTTGACTTTTGAAAATGTGTCAAAAATATTCAAGAAATACAATGTATATCGTATTGGTGATCAGAAATATTATAATCGACCAAAGAAAAATTAATTCTCACAAATCATGTAACAAATATAAATAATGTATACAACATATACATACTATTATGCAACTGTTAATAAGATTAATGTAACTTAGCATGTATTTTTATTTATGTCTAGTTTAGTTTCCTTCAGAACAATTGAAGAAACAATCATATATGTATGCTTGCTCAAATATTTGTGTTCAACACAATAATCATTTCTTTCTACTGCTCGAAACATAATATTGTTATATATATATTTTGGAAAGTTTTTTTTAACTTTTTTTTTTAGATAAAAATTTTGTTTATTATTTTTTTTTAATTAAATTAACAGAGGTAGCTGTGGGTTCTCGGTGAAACATATTTAAATATTAAATTTTAATAAAATACTTTGCATTCTTCTGATGAAGGCGTAACTGCCGAAATCACGTGATCAAGACTTTTTAATAAAAAGAAAATTTGTGAAATATACCAAGTGTTTTATTAAAATTTAATATTTTTTTTAAGTTAGGTACCAAAAAAGAAATTGTTTAAAAAATTTACTTTTTATTGGTGATCTAGTCTGCAAAAATTTTAAACGATATTAACACGATACTATTTATCAATCTTAAAATTTAACTCTGTTAAAATAAAACAGCTTTTGGTTAATATTCTGCATTAATATTTATTTAAAATCGACGTTCTGACGAACTCTTTGTCAGTCTTTAGCAGGATAAATGATACAAATGACATTACAGTAAATAACAGAACATGAAAATAAGTTACTAGGTAACAAATAAATAACTAGATCATATAATTTATAGATTTTTAATTAATGGAAGCCAAATTTTATTTAACTCAGAGCATTCACAGTGATTGATAAAATCAATCAAAAGTTAGTTCAACAGACGATTGAAATACTGGACCATAATATTTTCTTTTAATATGCATATATACATACACCATATAACCAAAAGAGTGTGGCACAAACTCTTTTCACTATCCCAAAATCAATTTCCTTCAAACATCCATATCCATACAAACAAATTTAGCTTCATCCACATTCATAATACTTCTCACACATGCTCTTCTATTTCTGCTATTTGGAAACTTTCGCTCATGCAAAATACTCTCACTCGTACTACTCCAACTACTTATTGGACGTTTACTGAAACGTATACCTTCAAAATTATTCATATAAATTTTTTTAACCAAACTTTCAATAGACATACGCTCAAGATGACTGAACGATCCTAGCAGACTAACATCAACTTTTGCAACAACATTTTTTAATTTCACTAATTTAAAAAAAAATAATTATTTAATATTTTTTCTTATTGAATAAGCAATTTTGTTTCATTTATATGTATGCATTTTGTATTACTTTAAAAATGAGGAAGATTATGCAAATAGAAACAATCTTTGCTTTCATAACTGCAAAATTTTTTAAGAAACTCTTTTATATCATCACCATTTTAAAACATTGTATAAATAAATCACTATAATCAAATAAAAATATATAATAAATTGTAGTCTTTAGGCTTTCACGGCTGGTATCCATTGAATTTATAGAGTTTTCTGGGCTGGTATGCCGTGGTAGATCTTTCCTCGTGTATTCAATCACCAAGCACTAAAGATGCCATCTACCATGTATGGTGAAACGTCTGCGACGAGGATAGATCAACCGCGGCATACCAATCCAGAAAATTTTTTGAATTCAAAAAATATGTAATTTTTAATAGTTTTTTAATAAAAATTGAAAATCCAGGTAATACGATCTAGGGGTAATTATACATACATACACAATCACGTCAACAAATTTTTTCCACTATCCCGAATTAATTTTCTCCAAATATTCCTATTCAAACAAGTAGCTTTGCTTCATCCAATTTATAATATCTCTCATACATGGTTTTTTATTCCATCTGCTTGGAAACTTTGGCTCATGCAAAACAATGTTATTTATACTACTTTATCTATTCATCTGACGTCCAAGCAAACGTATATCTTTAAAATTATTTACATATATTTTTTTAAATAAATGTTCATTAGACCTTCGCTCAAAATGACCGAACCAGCTTATACAACAGTTATTTCTCTTTTATGGTTTTGCAGTCAAATCCAACATTCTCAACATACTCAAACGTGCTTCTTTGAAAACATTTTCTATTCTAATAAAAGTACGAAAGTACACAAATCCTTACAACCAGCATTAACTCTTTCTAATTCTTGACAAAATTATTAAAAGTGTCTTTGTAAGGGATATCATAAATTTAGATATTTTTTGCACAACAAAAAATTTTTGTGTAGATTTGTTTTGAAAATCAGTTTAGCTTACTTTGTTTGTAAAAAATTTGTACCGAAATTATTTAAAAAAAAGTTTTAGAATAATATTTTCGGCCTCTGTAAAAAAATTTAATTTTTATAGTCGACTAAAATAAATATATTTTTAAATATACATGTAAATAAACTGATTGTTTCAAATTTGTAGCATTTATATTCACAAAATATTAACAAAATTTAGATAAATATATATTATTTTTATTTAAATAAATGTGTTTTTTTTTTATCTGATATAAACTTTGTATTGAATATGATGAATTTGAGAAAATATAACAACTTTTCCTATTTATGAGAAATTAATAAAATTTTCAATAACATTTAAATGTTATTGAAAATTTACAGTTAACTGTATAATAAATTTAAATTATAATACATGTAGGCAAGTAATATTATTGCCAAATAATAATTAAATTATTTAGAACAAATATATTTTTATATTTTTAGTTTTTATACAAGCACCAAAAAATGCCGTAGTGAAAATTTTAAAAAAATCGTAAAATTTTTATCCATGTGATCCTGACTTTTTGACGAATATTTTATATATATATATATATATATAGATATATATATATATATATATATATATATATATATATATATATACAGGGTGTAACAGAATAACTATTCCTAATTTCAACTGGAGTATTGTGGGCTCAGAATATAAAGATTTAATGCAAATCACTGAGATAAAATGTGGCTCCTTACTGAGCTACAGGGTGTTTTATATAAAAATTTAAAAACTATTTTTGCCCTGTACTTTAAAATTATTTGACGTATCCTTATCATACTTGGCAGGAAATGTAGGTACCATACACCATACTAAATTATGTTAAATAAAAGTTTCTGGCTACTGCCAGTGGCGTACAACAGGGCAAGTGAGAGGTTGATCCTTCCTAAATTCTACGCCACTGGTGGAATTGTCATTTTAGCACAATTTTTCGATTCTCCAATACTTGCTGTGTAAAAAACATTCTCTTCCTTAGTAACGATAAAGTCACTGTTTTTCGAAATATTTAAAGTTAAACATAAGCTGCTCCCTTGGGATTTTTTCAAAATTTGCTAAAAATCTGAAAAATTCAGTAAAATAGAGAAAAAAATTAGCTACATAATATCTAAGTAACTTTTTCTCTAACTCATTCTGGTTTGGCTGGAAAAATTATTGAAAATTAATATTTTTTGCATTTTATTTTTTTTATTTTCAATAATTTTTACAGCCAAATCAGAATGAGTTAGAGAAAAAAGTTACTTAGTTATTATGTAGCAAATTTTTTTCTCTATTTTACTGATTTTTTTCAGATTTTTTTGAGCAAATATTGGAAAAATCCTAAGGGTGCAGCTTATGTTTAACTTTAAATATCTTGAAAAACAGTGACTTTATCGTTACAAAGGAAGAGTATGTTTTTTACACAGCAAGTATTGGAGAATCGAAAAATTTTGCTAAAATGACAAATCCGCCAGTGGCGTAGAATTTAGGAAGAATCAACCTCTCACTTGCCCCTGTTGTACGCCACTGGCAGTAGCCAGAAACTTTTATTTAACATAATTTAGTATGGTGTACGGTACCTACATTTCCTGCCAAGTATGATAAGGATACGTCAAATAGTTTTAAAGTACTGGGCAAAAATCGTTTTTAAATTTTTATATAAAACACCCTGTAGCTCAGTAAGAAGCCACATTTCATCTCAGTGATTTGCATTAAATCTTCATATTCTGAGCCCAGGATACTCCAGTTAAAATTAGGAATAGTTATTCTGTTACACCCTGTATATAGTACTTTTTATTAACGGGTTGTAATTAACTGGACTTTAATTTAATATTCACTTTAGTTTAGATCATATTCAGTTTAATAAAAACAATTTGCACTCATAACAAATATATTGCACAAAAAATAAATTATTCTACTAAAACTTTTAAAAAAATATTTTAACTTTGAACAAAACATAATTCACACCAAAAAATATATAATCACTTGTATTAATTACTTTTTACTATAAAACGGATACTTTCCACTTTGGGGGTTGTCAATCATTTACGCCAGTCCTCATTTGCGCCACATATCATTTCCACCAGTCCAATACCTATCATTTGCGCCGATGAGATAAGCGCCTATATTGAATAATAACATAACTAAACAATCTAAACCTAACCTATCCTACCCTAAGCCAACAGACCCTAAGCCAACAGTGGCGCAGATGATAGGGTTTCGTGGCGTTTATAGTGGAATATATCAAAATTATAGTGCAAATTATTCAAATTAAAGTTTAGGCTGTACAAAGTGCAAAGTATCTAATTTATACTGAAAAGTATCCAAACTATAGTTCCATATACCAAGTGCATTCTATTTAAATGCAAGTGCATTTATATATTTCCTTTTATTAACTATTTCCAATATATATTTTATAAATTATTTGAATATTAATTTATTTATTTGATAATCTTGCTTTGATAATAATTCTACAATTAAGTAATCCTTTTATGTACACATTTAATTAATAATGTTTATTATTTTATAATTTTGTATTATGTTATTTTACTTAATTTGTATATATTTTTTTCTTTTTTACAAATTATTTTTTAACTTGAAAACTGAGGTTGTAACTTTATAAACTCAGAACAACAAAATCTAATCAAGATATTCATAAGCGGAAAACTTCGAGACAGTTTTTATACAATGTTACATTAAAAACGTCTGAATTTAGTCGGTTTTTGTCTTTTTAAGTAAAAGAACTCTAGGTTTTAGCTTAACTAATTAAACAATTCGTATACGGAAGTTACACTATTGCACTTAGGTGTCAGATCCGCTAAGCTCCAAAGCTGTCCCTTTCATTTTTTATTTCTAATATTGTTTTAAAACTTTAATATAATGTTTTAATTAAGAAATGGATCCTCTTCTGTATTTTTTTGGTTTCTGATTTTGTTTTGTTTTTTCATAAGTTCTAAAAATTATTAAGTCAAGTTTTTGCTTGTATTTGATTATTAAAAATATATGAAGAAGTATAAATGTATATTGCCCAGGCTTGTCAGATTTTATCTATTCGACCAAAGAAAAATTAATTTTCATAAACCACATAACACAAATATAAATAATATATACATACACAATCACGCTATATATCCAAAAGTGTGTGGCACAAACTCTGTTCACTATTCTGGAATCAGTTTTCTACAAACATTCCTATATCCAGACACGCAACTTTAACTTCATCCACATTAATCTAATCTATCTCACACATGCTCCCTACGATTTCTGCTACTTGTAAACTTTCGCTGCACACAAGCCACTCTCTCCCATTCTTAATCATACCACTCACTCCAACTACACATCAAACATCAACTAGCAAACGTATACATCTTCAAAACTATTTATATAATTTTTTTTTAACCAAACGTTTATTGGACATTTGCTCCTAACCATTTTAACTAACTAAAAAATATAAAAATTTTATTTTCTATTCCTTAGTATTTATGTGATAATGACAAAGTGGTCTATATATATGGGTTTACCCATATACACTTCTAATCTTGCTTTTGTTATTTTGAAAATGTTTCAGACACCATACCGATCGCTGAACCATATTTTCCATGCAGTCAAAGTGGGTAAAAAGAATACATATAAACTTCAAAATATTTCACGGCAAATATAATTTATTATTTCCTATTTTGAAAAAAATATAATAATAAATGATAAAAAGTCCCAATTTATTTATAATAATATTTTTTTACTAAGCATGATAATTTATACTTTGTCGCAATGTCATACAATTAACTTCATCAATTTGCAAAGTATTCGTTTTTATGTTTAGATCTTCTTCCAATTGCAGTTGAGTTTTTAATAAATAACGTAATGATGCTTCTGCCTAAAATTTTTAAAAAGAAATATTAATATATTAAAATAAAACTGTTATAGGTCTGTATTAATATTTGTTAATATAATCGACTCAATTCAACGTACGTCTTCATCAGAAACAAAAGATACCAATGACAATTACAGTAAATAAAACAAAACAAAATAGAAACAAGTTACGATACTGTAAAAACATTATATAATTATTAAGAAAATTATGTAATTCTAAATGTTTTGTGAATGTAATTTTTCATTAAAAAATATGTAATATACATAAATTATTGCAGTAAAATTATAAAATGCTATTATTTTAACAGATAAAATTTATGTAAAATTACATAAAATTAAAATATATTTCTTACAGTGTACACTGTAAAAAAATTTATAAACTTAGATAATTTTTATAGCATAATTTTTATACTATAAAATTTTATGTAAAATGGCCTTACTTCATTAATTATGGAAATTTAGCAGAAAAAATAAATAAAAAGAAACAAATTTACATAGAGATATATGTGATAATTGTTGAAATGTCTGAAATGAATTGTTGAAATTGATTTTACAAGGTTATCGAAAACTCAATCTTATTATGTTTGAAATTATTTATTCATTTGTTCTTTTCGTTATAAAACTTGACGTTTCGTGCTACCCGAGCACTTCCTCAGGAGAATTAATATAAAGACTAAAATCGTTATTGTTATAAAAATATGTAAAAGCAATTATGCCACAAATATTACAATTATTATTTGAAAACTGGCAACGAACCCACGTGCATAACCTGATATGTTGTGCAGGGCAACTACATTTATACATATAAAATATATTTTTATACAAAAAATAAATAGGTAAATATTTAAATTTTACTTAGAGCATTTACGATAGAGCATTGTTTTATGCTCTGCTCATGGAAAAAGTAAAATTTATATATATATGTGAATGCGGTAAGGTTTATGTTGAACAGACAGATATAACTATTTCTACTAGATTAACAGAACATAAGAGGTCAATACGTCTAAACCATCCAGCTATAATTCTGCTATTGCCACAATATGCATTAGAATATCTACATATAACGTAAAATTCAAAGATACTGTAATACATTGCTACACCCAATTAATATTAACAGTAGATATTAACAGTGCTATAAAATAAAGCAATAGAAATTTATAAAGACAAAAGATATAACATTAATCAGTGTGACTATAGTAACTGCATTTAAATCAAAATTTGGCTTCCATTAATTAAAATTTATGGAATTTTGATAATCTAGTTACTTGTATTTTGTTACATCTAGTAACTTGTTTCTATGCAGTGGTTTAGCTAGGATGGGTATCATCCGGGGCAGAGGTAATGGTGTCACCCCTATACTTAGATGTAAAAAAAATTAGAAATCCTAAAAATTAAGAAAAATTTAGCGAGTTATACTATAATGCAAGAAAACAAAAACAATAATACAAAAAGTAAATCAAGTTATACAATCATAACACAATTAAAATTATTATTGACAAATGTACCAATTTATGTATTGCACGAAAAATTAGAATATTGAATAAGAACAAACATGACTGACTATGAGATTCTATTTCTCTTCTACAACAATTTTCTTCTACATTTTACAGCAACAAACTCATTTATAACATCTTCAAAATCAATTTCAGATGCTATTTCATTTTCAATCAATAATAAAGCTAAGCCGGAAAGCCTCGACTGACTCATTGTTAATTGCAAATAGTTTTCTATAAATTTGAGTTTTGAGAAACTTCTTTCACATGATGAAACAGAAACGCATATCGTGAGAATCAATTTGAGACAAAGAGTGAGGTTTGGGAAAGATTCGACGAAATCCCACTTTGTAATGAAATTCAAAAATAAAATAAAATTTGTCACACTAAAATGGTGTCACTCGGGGCTACGCCATTGTTTCTATGTTTTTGTTTTATTTACTATTAATATAATTTGTATCTTTTGTTCCTGGTGAAGACGTACGTTGAGTATACGTCGATTATAAATTAATATTAATACAGAACTTAAGCCTAAAGCCGTTTTATTTTAATAAAATGAGTTCTGAAAGATATTTTACTATGTTATTAAATAATATATTATCTCTAAACTAGTTTAAATCATATAAAAAAAAACATCAATAATAGCTGTGTTTTTTTTACCCAAAATTTCAGCTCAGATCAGCAAATATCAGTAACCTTGAAATAATAGCTGTTTTATTTATTGTCTCGTAACTGAGTTCGAAGTAAGTGAATTGCTTCCCCCTTACCGATACTGAGTTTGATATTTAGCTAGTGCTTAGCTGAGCTGAGCAAGTGAACGCACATGCGCAATTCAAATTTTTCTAGTTTAAGATTTGATAACGTGTTTGATACTGGTTGACATTTATATTTGAATATTTTATTTTGAAATCAAAAAATAGATTTCCGGCTAGTTGCAATAAATTATCAACGCAAACAATCCAAGTACATCTAATATTTTAGGTTATATCATATGTGGAACTTACGATTTTAAACGTCACTTTCAAATAAAATGTTTTATTTATCAATACAACTCACTCAGCAAAACTCAGCTCAGCTCAGCTCATTTAAAAGATTTACTGATCTGAGTGGAATGTAAAAAAAACTATAGCTAATGTCATATTCTAATGTAAATAAATTCGCTTAATTTAAAATGATTCAACAAATTAACTAATCTATATGAGATTATAAATATTTGCATATGCAAAAAAATTATTATTGTTATTAGCTTAACAAGAAAAGAAAAGAAAAGAAAATATTTATGCTTATATGCATAAACATTTTCGTTAAAAAATAATGATTCGTTAAAATTAAATTTTTTTGGATTCCGTAATAAATTTTATTGCAATTAGGACGGGGTGAAGGGGCATAATCGAATGATTTTTTAATAATCGAATGATCGGTCTTTCGCAGTGGCGTAGCGAGGGGGGGGCAAGGGGGTTTATCATGCCCCGGGCGCCACTTGCAGAGGGGCGCCAAATGGTCCCCAAAACAAAGAGGATTTTCCGGAAAATTAAAATTTAAAAATTGTTTTTGTCATAATAGAATTATTTTGAATCGTTCTGTAAAAATATCGTGAAATTTAACATTATTTTGTTATTCTTCGAGCAAACCTTAAAATGCAAAGGCAATTTTTTGTCTTTGTCGGCATTCATTCGGTTCCACAACCCTGCTGTGAGTAGACCAGACCCTTTTTGCTAGCGTTTAGTCGGCCAGCTAGATATCTGCTATTGCAAGTCACCAATAAAAATAACACATCTGGAAACAATTTCCTCTGTTTTTGTGCATTTTATGTATTTCTTTATTAACTATAGTTAACTACTATTAGAGATCTTCAAAAAAATTCTGTTATTTAAATAGTAGTCGCAAACAGAAGACTGCGTCAGATTCAATTATAAATATTCAAAAATATACATTTTGTCCCAAAGTTTTATTGCTTTGGGAAATGTTTATTTATTTCCGCTTGTTCTCTATACTACGGAAACGCAGAAAAATGCTACTGCGATTGTAAAAGGTTATACATATACTTAACAATAAAATAAAATTGGAAATTGATCTATTTATTCAGCAGTTAGTGTTTACGCTTATCTATAGTTTAGTGGGCGCTAAACATAATAGTGACATAATTAGTGACATTAGTGACATCAGTGACATAAGTGCAATATAATATTCGCCACTTTCTACCTTAATATTAATATTTAAAAAAATATTTAAATAAAAAAAAATATTTTTAATATAGCAGGTTTTTAAAACGGACTAAAAAGTAAAAAAATAATTTCTCTCCTAGAAAAAAGTGGGGCGCATGCAATAGATAATAGTAAAAAGTGCGCCCCACTAGGAGAGAAATTATTTTTTTACTTTTTAGTCCGTTTTAAAAACGTGCTATATTAAAAATATTTTTTTTTATTTAAATATTTTACTGCGTATTTTTAAAGTGCATATCAAATTATTTGTAACTGCCAAATTTCAAATTTTTATTATAATTTTTTTTTTAATTTTTTTATAAGAAATGAGTGTAGGTTTAATTAGAAATGTTCAAAACGAGTTGCAATCCCGTTTAGGGTACTGTCAGATAGTGAATGGACAGCATTTTGAGCATTTATTGAAATATGTAAACTGTAAACTATTAATGTGATAGATGTTTCTTATTATTTTCCAACTAAAATTAATTTTCTGTTTAATTTTTTGTAAATGACAAGGAATAAAAATTAAAAATTAAAAATTTGGCAGTTACGAATAACTTGATATGTACTTTAAAAATAAGCAATAAAAAACAGGGTCGCCATTTAAACAAATTAGTGATCACGTTGCATCTCAAATTTGGGACACATTGTATACTAATTTTTTTTTCATGAACAAAGCCTCAACTTAAAATAGGTACTAATCGACGTGTCCGAGCATTTTTCAAAATAAAAATAGATCTGTGATTTACTGAATTTATTCCAAATTAGCACTGTATGCGTACATAATTAATGCCGCCAATTCAGAATAATCGATAGCTCCAATACCATAAAAAAATTTAAAGTAAAAATTTTTTTCTTTCTGTTTTGTCTAAATATTTTCTACGATTCAAGTTCCCTGTATCACAGATCTAACAAATAACATATCTAAACATATGTTTATCTGTGCCTGTATTAGTACATAATATGTACTGAAATCCTGTTGACGATGATATTCTAAATATTATATAACTATATGCGATTCGGGGGGCGGGGGGCGCCAAAAAGGTATTGTGCCCCGGGCGCCAGTTATGCTCGCTACGCCACTGGTCTTTCGAATAAATATCATAATCGAATGAATATCATATTCGAATGATATGATAGGAATGAATATATGTAGTACAGATAGTGCGAACGATTCTATCTATCTGTCACGTTATATTATATTAACGTTTTACATACAAAATATTTGAATAGACTTTTTTTTTAAATTGAATATTATAATTTTTTTTTTTAATTTCTGTTATACATAATAATTTTATATTAAATAAATTAAAAAGTGTTAATATAATTACATTACTACATTGCTACAACAAAATAACGTAACTAAATCCAAGAATTTTAATTTTAACGAATTGTTATTTTTAACGAAAATGTTTCAGCATAACGGGCGTTAGTGTCATCGCAGAAAAAATTGCTTTAATATCATATTACTGCAATACAATCGACTAGATTAACGTTTGACTTATGTCCGTATGCAAAAACATTTTCGTTAAAAATAACGATTCGTTAAAATAAAATTGTTGGATACCGTAAGAAATCTTTCTATTCATATATTGCAGCTAGCGATGGAATAATTCGATTGCAAAATTCGGATTAAAATAAAATAATTTGAATGATTTTCATAAAAATATGTACGAAATATATTATAAATTATGTTGTTATATATTTTATTAATTATAATTAAAGAGACAGTCAACCCTAACCAAGTACTAGCCAAATAATCATTATAGAACTATATTATTAATATACGTAAGGAAGCTAGTTTAACTCTGATAGATAGATGGATGCATTTAAAGTTGGGGGGAGGAGGAGAGAAACAAAAAGATGCCCCAACATTATACAACTTATGTAAATAATTATATTTAATTTTAATTTCCTTTGGTATAACTAAAAAAGTAATAATAAAAGTAGTACATATATGTATTTAGTGTTAAATACTGTAGTTTTAGTAAAGGTTTTTTGTTGTAGCCCAGTTACATTAACGTTAGTTCACACGGTTCTAATTGCTATGTTCAGACACGTAGCTCAAATACAAAACATGTTGAAGTTAATATTGAATTTATTCGTTTAATACAACTTATTTATTGTAACTGACTGTTCTGAAAATTACATAATGAATGTTGAATTAATAATTTAATAATTAATTTAATATTATTAATTGATTTATATAAAATAAAAAATACTACTAGCATATTTTTTAACCGGCTCTATTTTCTACAAAAACGATCATTATCGTACCAAAAAAATACCGGAGCTATAATATCCTACGTAGAATAATATATAATTTTTTGAATTTTGGAAAATAAAGAAAAAAAATTTTTTTTTCAAAAAAAAAAAAACCCGTTTTTTGCTTTTTTTTGCCAAATTATTAATACAACAAAATTCAAAAAAATATGTATTATCCTACATAGGATATTATATCTCAGATATTTTTTCGGTACAATAATGATCGTTTTTGTAGAAAATAGAGCCAGTTAAAAAATATACTATTTTTTATTTTATATAAATCAATTAATAATATTAAATTAATTATTGAATTATTAATTCAACATTCATTCTGTAATTTTCAGAACAGTCAGTTACAATAAATAAGTGGTATTAAACGAATAAATTCAATATTAAGTTCAACATGTTTTGTATTTGAGCTACGTGTCTGAACATGGCAATTAGAACCGTGTGAGCTAACGTTAACACTTTTTACTTTATTTAATAAATGTAATTAAAAATATTAATTTATTTAACAAACAGAGGAAATTAAAAACATTAATTTATTATTATAATAGTAAATATTATAATAATAAATAAATAAATAAATTTATTATTATAGTTATTTAAAAAAATGCATTCAAATATTGTATATGTAAAAACCTTGCGATTGTGATACCATCTAGCGGTTTTTACATAACTGAAAGATAGATTCGTAATCGTTTATTCTATTCACATCCATTCGAATATGATATTATTTGATTATGATATTCATTCGAATAGCCAATCATTCGATTATTAAAATTATTCGAATTATGCCCCCATCACTAATTACAACGGAATTTCTTACGGAATCCAAGAATTTTCATTTCAACGAACTATTATTATATTTAACAAAAATGTTTTAGCATATATCAAACTTTCGTTTCAACTTACCTCAGCCATCCTTTGCTGTAAATTAACAATATTTTCATTTAACGCGATAACCTCATTGCACAATTTCATTTCAACAATATCACGACATAATTCCAAACCAGCACGTTGGGCACGATGTCCTAAACGTGTATGCGCTAGTGCCATAAAACCTTCTTTCTCCGCTATTGACTTGTCTAGACTTGTTAGCACACGATTCATTTCATTTACTTGACGAACGGTCTGTACAAATCGAGAAATTTATTATACATTTGTTGTATCAGTTGATCATGTTTTGCTAGAAAAAGACAAAGTATTTACGGTCGTCTCTGTATTCTTTTAGTGGACGGCGATAGTACTCCTCAAAAGGAGTCTTACAAACGCCATAGTAAAAATCATTTTATAAGCATTATGTTTATTTATTCTAAATGTCATTTGTATCTTTTGTTTTTGATGAAGACGTACGTTGAGTTGAGTCGATTATTAATAAATATTAATACAGAAATTTAACCTAAAGCGGTTTTACTGTTAAGTAAATATAGTAATATGTTAATACCTCAAAATGTTGTAATTCTAGTTTAGTTTTTGCTTCCTTCGTCTCTTCAATTCGTCGTCTAAATGCTTCATTAACCGTTGCATATTGATTCCATAGATCATCGATAACTTGTTTAAGCAAATTTTCGATATAAGAACGAAGGCGTGTACTAGAATTTTTCTCTTTTGTGGCATTCGCAAATTGCTCATTTGTTACAGCTTCCCATTCTTCTGCAGTTATGTTACTAAAGAAAAAAAAATAACATTAATTAAAATCAAGCTACTACTATTCATAGCTACTTTTGACTTAAAACTACTTTTAGTAGCTTATATCCTACTTCTATTAGTTTATAGCCAGTTTTAATAGCTGATAGTTACTTTTAGTAGCTTATAACTACTTTTACTAGTTAGTAGCCGCTTTTCTATACTTAATAACTACTTTTTCTAACGTAGTATTTTATAAGAAAATTTTCTATTTAAATTAGCATAGAAATATCAATTAAAATTGTTAATCTATAAATACAATATAAGAAAATAAAAATATTTTCTATTTCATGTGCAACACTAGATAAGTCAACTATTTTTATGTATATTTCTATATAGAAATCAATCATCATCACTTATTGTCCACTAATTATATAATACAGACATACATACATACATTTGATGAGTAATTAGAGTGATATGATTGAGAGAGAGTGGCTTGCTTGAGCGAAAGTTTCCAATTGTAAGAATAGAAGAGTATGTATGAAAGGTATTATAAATAGGAATGAAGCTATAGTTGATTGTCTGGTTATACCAACTGATTTCGAGATAGTGGAAAAAGAGTTTGTGTCACACCCTTTTGGGTATATTTCGTGATTGCGTATGTATATATGCACGTATACATACATACACAATCACGTCATATAACTAAAGGGGTGTGGAACAAACTCACTTTCCATTATCTCTAAATCAATTTTCTTTCAAACATTCCTATATCCAGACCAAGCAACTTTAGCTGCATCCACATTTATAGTTCCTCTCATACATTCTCTTCTATTCCTACTAGTTGGAAACTTTCGCTCACGCAAGCCACTCTCTTAATTATACCATTTCATGGAGTAGATGCATATACTCATCGGACGACTACGCAAACCTTCAAAATTACTGAAATAGATATTCTTTTAACCAAACGTGTCATTAGACATTAACTCAAATTCTTCTTAACTGACTAAAAGAAATATATGTTTTTTTTTTTAATTTCAGTGCTTGGAAATCGTAGATTAGTATTATTATAAGTTTAAGTAACAATCGTATGTAATGCCAAAGGCCAATGTCTTTTTATTTTTTGAAATTACCAAATATTGAAATACAATTTAAAACATCCTGCATATTCTATTACAAGAAGAAAACAGTATTTTGCAATTCTGTTAAAAACCTTTATTTTAAACATCAATAAAAACTAATTTACTATTTTGTTGTCAAAATATATACATACATACAAAATCACGCCATGTATCCAAACAGAATGTGGCACAAACTCTCTTTCCATTATCCCGAAATCAGTATCCTCTAAACATTTCTATATTCAGACTGAACAATTTTAGCTTCATCCATATTCATCATTCCTCTCTCATACATGCTCTTTTCTATTCCTACTACTTGAAAACTTTTGCTCAAGCAAGCCAATCTCTCAATCATATACCACTCCAACTACTCATCGGACGTTCACACGTTAAATTTTTTTAACTCAAACGTTCATTAGGCATTCGCTCAAGATGAGTCGAACCATCTTAACTGACTAACACGGCAACTTTTGCAGCAACATTTTTTTCCATTTTCATACTCACCATACACTAATCTATTTCGTACCCACCAGATTCCTACCTGCTCAAAACGTGAACCGTTTCAACAGATACACAACATTCTGTCAACAAGTCACCCTTCTCAAAAACTAAAACTTCGTTTTTTTTTAAAACAAACAAATGCACTTAATCATTGAACATTATATGTAAGTAGTATTTCATCGTAGCATTTACAAATTAAAAAAAAAAGTCATCTTAAATATAACTATAACTTAACTTACGAATTAGCTAAAGGTGTGTTTCCATGATAGATACTTAAGTTCAAATCAGTCTCCTTCAATCTCAAATTATTCTGATCAAGTTTAAGCATATGAACTTTATCCTCCGAATCACGATCGATAAAATAAATCGTTGCTCGCATTCGTCTCAATTGCTCGTGCGTTTGTTCCAACGTATGTTTCAGCATTATTTGTACACCTTCTATAATCTCCATTTCCTTCAACAACTCCCTTTCAACATCATCATGCACCAGGTCGATTCCAAGTCGTCCCTCGCGCATTAAAATACATTTTTTACAAATTCTTAATGCCTCTGATTGAAGCGATGTCATTGTATTCATTATACGTTCTTTGTATGTATTTAATATTTCAATTTCCAATAATATATCTTTACGCAACTGCTCATTTTCTTGTTTACGAAACTCGATTTCTCGAATACGTTCTTCCAAATGATGATTTGTTTCATTTTTATTTAAGTTTGCTGCTTCCGCACTTTTTTCACGTGTAAAATCACATTCGCTAAGTAATTTATCAGCTAGATAATGCTGATCTTGTGTAGCACGATATTTGACACGATTATTTAAATACCACTCGTCTAGAGTATAACGTGCGGGTGGCGGCGAAGTAACCAATAATTTTTGATTCATCTTATTCGAATTTTAAATTAAACTTAATTGTAAAATTTAACGTAATACACTTTCAAAAAATTATATATTATTTCCAGATATAATAATTTATACAATTAAAACTGTCACAAAAACAAAATCAAATATTGTTATGCATACTTGGATTAAAATGAACGCTTGCTATTTAAAATGAAATTTGGTATTTCGTACGGTAGGAAGTACACTGTAAAAAGTTTTTCTGTAATTTTACAATAAAAGTTATAAGTAACAAAGATGCTCTGGATTATTATGTAATTCTAGATAGAACTTAATTTTACATGCATATAATATTTAACAAAATAAATATGTAAAACTAATTTACTATTTATGTAAAATATTTATATATTTTAATGTATTATTACATAGAACAATATGTATTATTGCACATAAATAATAGTTATAATACTAATGCCCGTTTTACACGACGCAATTTTCTTGCGCAACAAAATTGCACAAGAAAATTGCGCAATAAAATTGCAAAAATATATGTACGTTTTACACGATGAAGAAAATTGCACTGCGATTTTGGTTATTTTATTCCAAAATGCCAACTAATTAATAAAATAACCAAACGTCAAAATATATCATAACTGTATAAAATACTTAAAATACTTTTGCACGAAGAAATGTAAGTTATTAAATGTACTTATGATTTACTTACTTCAAAATAAACACACGAAATATATAAAATAAATAAATAATTTTTATTGTTATTTATTTTTTTAATATACGACACATATATATGAAAGTTGGTAAGACTGAAAGTTACTAAAAAGTAACTAGAAATTGCAAGTCCATGCAATTAAATTACAGCATGTTCTAATCCGTGCAACTCGTCGCCGCGACAAAATTGCTTGCGCAATTTCTGTATTACACGAGCAATTTTCTTGTGCAATTTTGTTGCGCAAGAAAATCCCAAAGAAAATTGCGTCGTGTAAAACGGGCATAAGAAATTAATGTAAAATTTCATAAAAATTTCACAAATATCACACAGAAAAAGCTTATTATGTTATTTAGTAATTGATGTAAAATTACATAAATATACATAACTACATAAATAGTAGCAAGCGTCCGAATTCGAATATATGCACTACACATATGCAATATACAATATATTGAACGAACACAAAAATACATATTATATTAAGTACTAATTACAGAAAAAACATCAAGAAACAATTTACATACACTAGCATTCATAAAACGTAGTTAAACAAATGGGACACTTGACTTAGTGTTGTCAAAAATTTTCGAAAATAATATCCGATTAACCGTTATAAAAAAAATGCGATTAACCGGTTAACCATGATTAATCGGTTAACCGCAATTAAACAGTTAACCGTAATAAACCGGTTAACTGCGATTAATCATTTGATTCCGATTATCATTTTAACGGCAAATAACCGGTTAATCGGTACATATTTCGTACTGCACATATAGTTACTGCAATCACTGTCTTTTATAAAAAAAAATCCATACTTTACTCATATTTACGAAATGAGTGTGCATGAATGACAATGGAAAAATAACAAATTTTCTTTTTATTTTCTAAATACTGAAATATATTTATAAAGATGAGAATATCAAATAAGTTGAACTAACATAAAAAGTTATAAAATAATAAACATTTTACAAATACAATGGGAATAATTAATAGATGTATATAATTAAGATTCACAGCTTAAATAATAATTCAAAACAAATTTAAAAAAATAATAATTGTGTGATATCAGGACAATACTTAATTTATGCTACTTGAAGTTTGAACCTATTTTCATAAAAATATCTCGAAAAATAACAAAATGGCGGCTATTTGAAAAAAGTGGTCGATTTTTTCCCTTCTTTTTCTGACTTTGAGGCGCTCAGAAAAATCTTAAATATTATTGTATTTCAATGAGAAAGGTTCAATTTCCGTAGATATATATGTGTAGAACGAAAAACCGAAAAGCTCAAGTCGATCCGTTTAATAGTTAAAAAAAAATCTTTCCGGCCAGCGGAAAAAAATTGGTTTCGAGAAAAATACCTTTAGAGTTTCGACATAAGCTTTCAGCGCGCGGCATCGTATCGCAAAACGGCTTTGGGGCATTAAACTACATACAAGGTATCAAAAAATGTAAAAAAAATCGATTATTTTCAAACTCGGCATGGTAATACCCCCTTAAGTAAATTTTAAACAGGTTATTAATTTATTTAGTCAATTTATAGGAAAAGTAGTATTTTATCATATTACTTATCAGTGTTTGTTTATTCTAGCAATTAGTTTACTTTATAAATAAATTTGAAATAATATTTGATGAAAAATGAAAAAAATTATGTATTTAGAATAACAAACCGTATATTTATTAAAATATAATAATCAAGCATTATTAAAATTTAAAAACATAAATATTTCAGTTTAAATTTAAAATTTTGCGCTGAAACTTTGCGTACTCGTTTAACATATTATTCAAAATAATTTATTTAATAACTTTTTGATATTTTAACACATTTTTATTAACTCGTTTTATTTTCTGTCTGTTTGTTTCTTTGTCTGATCGGTACGAATTTTGTAATTTTTTTTTATCCTTTAATAGAAATTTATTTCTGTTTCACACCGACATATTATTACATAAAACGAACTATGCGCGTTTATATATGTAAATATTTGCAATGTTTTTAGAAATCTTTATTCAAATGAGTCAAATAATTTGATAAATGTCATAAATATTTTACATTTTTTAACAATATAATATATTATGAAGCAGCAATAAAAAAATATAAAATTTTTTGTAGTGTAAATTATTTATTTGAGTTTTGGTCACCGATTTCGGCTAATTATTAATCTTCAGACCAACTGCCAAAGCTTTTTTAATATTATTAAAGTTACAAGCGAAAAATATAAATGTCTTACAAATATGTGTACAAGAAATTTTACAAAATATATCAGATTGTATGAATAAAATGAATACAATAATACAAAATATAATTAAAAATTATTATGAATTTATACATAGGTCAAAAATATAATAAAAAGAGAATCGTAAACATATCGTCAGAATAACTAAAAATATATAGTATCGATGTCCAAGTGTTTATTTTGTAAGTTATTATTGTAAAAGCAAATTTTGCCTTAATATATGAGAATATGTTGTATTACTTCTGGTATATAGTTCAAATAAATGAAAGTTACACTGATTAAGAGTAATTAGACGATGAAATATAAAATATCGTAAATAAATTCTTTTATAAAAAATGTTGTTCATTGACATAGTATATAACCTTGTTTAGAGTGATTGCGGTTGTGGGCTGTTAAAGTAGTTGAACAAAATTATCGAATCGAGTGTTGTTTATGTGAAGATCAAAAAGAGATAAAATAAATGACGTATTGTGAAATAAACGCGCCAAAATCGATTAGCAAACAAGTTTAAATAGATGGTTGTCGGTGTCTGTAATGTCGTTAAGTATGTTGTTAGGGTCGTCATTGTTGTGTCTATAAATTTGTAGTTGTATATAGTTGTATAGTCTTAGGTGTTGTCTGTAGTAATTGTATGTTGTTGGTGTCAGAAGTGTGTATATTTCCATGTAAGTGTCTACCGAAGGCTGAGTTAATAATAAAATTATTAGATGTTCTTGAAATCTGATATTTAGGTTTCTGGTAGTAACCCCGATGTAAAAGTTATTGCAATCATTACATAATAATTTGTAAACACCTGATTTATTTCGAATATTAGTTTTGTGGTAATAATTTTGTAATAATTGTGTTTTCGGAGCGTGTGTTGTATTTTGCATGAATGATTTTTTTGATATTTTAAGGAAATGTATTTTGATTTGGGAGTAGTATGTGGATATATGGTGTTAATGATTTTTTTATATTTGGCAATGTTAAACAGTTTTTGTATGTAATTTCTATCGTATCCATTATTTAGACCAATTTGGAATATTATGCTTAATTCGGTGTTGAAATCAGATTCGTTAAGGGGTGTTAAGTAGTCGGTTGAAATAGTAATGGAAGGACAGATTTTTAGTGGCGATGGCATAATTGGCATGATTTTAGTGTTTTTTGTGATGGTGAGATCTAGGAAGTTAATTGAATTATTACACTTTTATTAACTTTCTAGATCTCACCATCACAAAAAACACTAATAAAAATAAACTTGATTTTAGAATCTACCGCAAACTTACAGCCACAGACACTATTATTCCAGCTAACTCCTAGTTTCAAGTTTCAAGTAATAAATTGTAATAATTATTGTATTGAGTTCATATATTTATACCGAAGCAAAGCCGAGGTAAAGCAATCTGGGCCGAACACAAAAAGAGCTTTTAATTCCGAGTCAGATATACACGACCTTTTCTTCAAGCATTCTGATCAAAACTAAAATGAAAATAAATAAAAATACATACCAATTAACCTTAAACTTTACTAACAGTTGTAGAAGAGTATGTATATAATATTTATATTTGTTACGTGATTTGTGAGAAATAATGTTTTTCTGGTTGAATATACAATTTCTGAAATTCCTGGATGGTATACAATTGCATTTGTTGCATTTTTTCGCGCATACTTAATAATTAAATTGGAATTTAAGCTGAAATAAATAATACAATTGTGAATTAATTTGACTTAATAATTTTTAATATAGTCGTCAAAGATATCAAATTAAATACACTTGATCGCGTTTCTTTCGCCAAATATGCACTTTCTGATCACTCTGGACGGTGCACATTGCATTTATTGCATTTCTTCACACATTTTCAATAATCAAATTAAAATTCAAGCAAAAATAAATATTGCAGTTTTTAATTAACTTAACTTGACTTAACGTAATAGTTTTCAATATAGTCCCAGAAGATGATAGATTAAGTACACTTGATATCGTAGTTATGTTTGGTGCTGAAACTAACTGCTGTATAATAATGTCATTTTATTATACTAGTGATATAATGACTTTTTTACATAGGCAATATAGCGACGTAATAATAATAATAAATAATATTATAATATCCTTGAAACAAATTACTTTATTTCTAGTTATTTTAATTTTACTGCACTAGTTATTGGTTATTTATGTATTATTAGTTTGTGAAAATATTATTTATTTTTCCTTCTTGAAGAAGAAAAAATAAATAATATTTTCACATTTAACAATGAAGATAGGGAATATAACTAAACAAATAAACATTATTATTAGTTTGTTATAGGGTGACATTCGGCGCATTCACAAGGGTCTCAGGGACTGTGCAAAGATTACTTTTTAATCGTTCGGTTTACAAATCGGCTCTGAGAGTGCCGCAGCTTAACTTAAATACTTTTTTTTAGAAAGGCTATATTTGTCCTTGTGTAACGTCAACAACCGCTGCCGACCGGAACGCACCTATTTATTTTCTTTTACTAGTCCGTACTTACTCTGTATTTTAAAAGCGAAAATCCGAATTTTTTTTTTTATTTAGTTCAATCTTAAACAAAAAGAAATACTAAAAACCGTAATTAATCGGTTAACCGCGAGTGATCGGTTAACCACGAATAATTACGGTTAATCAAATAATTGCGGTTTACCGATTAACCGGTTTTTATTATTTTTTTTAATCTGTAGTTTCCGATTAACCGAATATTTTGACACCACTAGTATGCAAACAGCCGTAAGTTTTTACGCAAAGTCTTTGTAAAATGAAAGAATTCTTTTTAATGGATTTGCAGGGTGACAAATATAATATTTAAATTTTTTCTCTAAGAATTTGCCCGATTTTCAATACAATACCTGTATGAAATTCATAAATGGAAATATGCATAATAAAAAGTTTTTGTTGTGTTTTAAATTTAATAGCCGAGCAAATTGTTATTAGTTTTTTACTTAAACTATAGTCTGGGAAAATTACGATGTAATGGGCTCGCCAAAAAATTAAGATAAAAATTTGAACAAGGAATTTTTTTGTTAATTTCGTGATAAAAAATAATTACTTTCAGTATAAGATCTTTAAATTAATTTTTTTTTTATGAAAAACCCACAGTTATTAACTGACAAAACTATTAATTGTAACTTAAACATTTTAAATTTTATTGTCTAATAAACATTTGGTTAAAAAATTTATATGAATGATTTTTGAAGGTATACGTTCGCGTGGATGTTCGATGAGTAGTTGGTTCCAAGTAGTAAGATAGAAGAGCATGTCATGTATGAAAGGAATTATGAATGTGGATAATGCGAAAGTTGTTTGTTTGGAAGAGGCTAATTTCGGAATAATGGAAAGAGTTTCTGCCACATCTTTATGGATACATGGCGTGATTATGTATGTATGTATGTTAATTTTATTGTAATATCAATGCCAATGATTCATAAAAATTGTATAAATTGTAAAAACCAGAATAATACAATTTATATTAACATACATACATGCATACATACATAAATACACAATCACGCCATGTACCCAAAAGGGTGTGACACAAACTCTTTTCATCATCCCGAAATCAGTCGCCTCCAAACATTTCTATACAAACAAGCAACTTTTGCTTCATCCACATTTATAATTCCTCTTATACATGCTCTTTTATTCCTACTACTTGGAAACTTTCGCTCAAGCAAAACACTCTTAATCATATCACTCCAACTACTCATCGGACATCCACGCAAACGTATACCATCAAAATCATTCAAATAAATTTTTTTAACCAAACTTTCATTAGACATTCGCTCAACATATCCAAACCATCTTAACTAACTAACACCAACTTTTGCTACATTTTTTTCAATTTCACACTCATCATACACTAATCTATTTCGTACCCGATCTCTCCTATTTACACCACATACCCCACGTAAAAATCTCATTTCCACAGCAGTCATTTTCCGTTTATGCTTTTGCAACCAAACCCAACATTCACTACCATACATCAACGTAGGCACCAAAACTGCATTGTATATATTCAAACGGGCTTCTTTGGAAACATTTACATTCCTAGCAAAAGTTTCCAAAGCACCCAAAACCTTACAACCAGCGAACCAGCACTTACTCTCCTTTCAATTTCACGATCAAAACGGCCATCTCTAGACGATAAACTACCCAAATACACAAATTTATCTACCTGCTCTAAAAGTGCACCATCAATATATACATTACATTCAGTCGTCAAGTCAATTCATATTAAGATCACAGTAAATATAATTTAAAAAAATACGTTGCTGTTCTGATGATATTATAAATTTATCGTTATTTAGTATTATATTTAATACTCCATAATATTCGTGCATACTTTTGTATAATTTTGAATTATGCCTAACATTTATTTTATTTCATATTTTAGCTATTAGTCTATAAACATATAAAATATACTATTTTTAAATGAAAAGGCTGTAGGATTAAGTTCTATATTTATTGTAATTTAAAAAAATCGACGTTTTGACATACTCTATGTATATAATCATCAGGAAAAAAAATACAAATAACATAATACGATATATAAACAAAAGAGAAACAAGTTACTAGGTAACTTGTGCTATCGAAGCACTTCTTCAAAAGACCGAGTGTGTCAAAATAATTATAAGAAAAATGTCAAAAATATAAAAATATACTAACACATTTTACACTTACATTTATCTTATAAATTATTAGAAAAAGGTTTTTTTGTGTTATTGTAGCTAACATATGTGATTGTACAAATGTTTACAAATTGGGTTACCAAAGTCTGTTCTACCAGAAAAGATAAGTGAATATTTGCGTGATCAGCACCTGATAGCCTGCTTGATGCTCAGTATCTACCCTCCCAACCAAATTACCAATGACTACGTTTATATTATTTAATATATAAGAGCGTCACGAATATATTATATTTTTAATTTTTTAATTAATTTAAGGTTTAATTTTTTTTTCTGGTTTGTATTTTTTTTTTATTTTTATAAAAAAAATGGCTGATGATAGTGTGGAAAAATTTAATTTAATCTATGTGAAATACAAAAGGATATTCTAAATGTAAAACTAAAAAATAAAGTCGCCTCAAAAAATAAAACATTAAAATCAAATTTATTCAGAGATGCAGTTCATAATGTAATGAATGGTAGATGACTGAAAAGTTAGTGTGTAACACAAAATAAAAGAAGACAAAAAATATGTGAATTGTATTATATGAATGATGAGTTATGTATAAAGCAGTGAAATTTCTGAAAGCAAATAAATAAATAATTTTTTATTATATTTAATTTCCTAATTGCAAATATTTCTGTATTTTACAGTTTTTTTAAACAATTACTTTTCAAATATCTAATTACATTACATTTTTATATAATTAAATTAATATTTAATGTTTACTATTACATATTTGAAAATGAAAAAATATTAATTATCTAAAAAAGATGCTAGAAGGGAATTTTATGAACGTAGTATAAGAGTTAAGCTTCCCCTCTCAAGTGCACACTGCGTGAGAATTTTCTCTTTTGAATGAATGTAGAATATAACCTTTTGTTTTACAAACTGTTTTACGTTTTACCTAGACTGTAAAAAATCAATGTAAATTTACATTGATAACCGTAGTAAATTTACTGTGTTTTTCATTGTAATTTTATAATTTTTTGGTAAATTTGCAATAATTTATAAAAATTACAAAAAAATATAGTAAAATTACTAATTACATTATACAAAGACTAATTTTGATAAAAATAATTCGACAAATTCTGAAAATATATTTTATTTAACTAGTTTTAGCTGCAAATAGCACAAAATATATTATTTTATTTCAATTGGAAATAAATTGCTAATTCAAGTTATAAATAAAAAGCCTCGCGGCCTCTGCTGCGACCGGTTTACCGGAAACATTCTGGTATCCCGCTGGCCAAGTCTGCCATTGCTCAAAATATCTAATTGTGTTCTCACTTATTGTTAGTACATTTGTTAATGAGTTGTAGCAATTTGAAACGTTGAATAAATGTCTAATAAACGTTAGGTTAAATAAATATATGTGAATGATATTTATTTGCGTGGATATCCGATGAGTAGAGAGTGGTAAAATTAAGAATATTTTGCGATAGCGAATGGTTCAAAATAGTAGAAATGGAAAAGCATATATAAAAGTGGATGATGCTAGAGTTGTTTCTTTGGATGGGAATGTTTGAAAAAACTAATATCGACATAGAAGTTTGTTTCGCACACTTTGGGTACACAGCGTGATTATGTATTGGACAGTATATTAATTAAGTTTTATTTATGAAAAACTCTAAAAGCTGAATCACATTATACTTTTTTTGTCTAGATTCATACTAGGTTTCTAGTTCAAGTTTCGTTCAAGTGCAGATAGTCTAGTATAATGTAAATCAGAATTTTGCATTCAAGGTTCGTTCAAGTTTCCTAGTATAGAAATATACAACATGCTCTATTTTCCTATTCAAGTTTCATACTAGGTACATTCTACCAACCTTATATGTAGCGTAGTTATATAGGTTATCTTATATATCATACTCTGTGCAGTAAAATGAAAACCAATATGGAATGGAAACCCCTATCTCAATAGCATTGTAGCCGCTGGCACCAAGAACTGTCACTAAAATCTCAAAGTGAGCAGGTTATCCTTTTCTAGTGAAATTTGCTCTCTCTAGTTGCGCATGCGTGAACATAACATAACATAATTAGCAGTGATTCTCAAATAGTTATCTATGCGTATCTCTTTATCATATTATTTATACAGGGTGTAACAGAATAACTATTCCTAATTTTAACTGGAGTATCCTGGGCTCAGAATATGAAGATTTAATGCAAATCACTGAGATAAAATGTGGCTCCTTACTGAGCTACAGGGTGTTTTATATAAAAATTTAAAAACGATTTTTGCCCAGTACTTTAAAACTATTTGACGTATCCTTATCATACTTGGCAGGAAATGTAGGTACCGTACATCAAACTAAATTATGTTAAATAAAAGTTTCTGGCTACTGCCAGTGGCGTACAACAGGGGCAAGTGAGAGGTTGATCCTTCCTAAATTCTACGCCACTGGCGGAAATGTCATTTTAGCACAATTTTTCGATTCTCCAATACTTGCTGTGTAAAAAACATACTCTTTCTTTGTAACGATAAAGTCACCGTTTTTCGAGATATTTAAAGTTAAACATAAGCTGCACCCTTGGGATTTTTTCAAAATTTGCTCAAAAAAATCTGAAAAAATTCAGTAAAATAGAGAAAAAAATTAGCTACATAATAACTAAGTAACTTTTTTCACTAACTCATTCTGATTTGGCTGTAAAAATTATTGAAAATAAAAAAAATAAAATGCAAAAAATATTAATTTTCAATAATTTTTCCAGCCAAACCAGAATGAGTTAGAGAAAAAAGTTACTAAGATATTATGTAGCTAATTTTTTTCACTATTTTACTGAAGGGTCCCTGCATCAGATGTCCCCTTCGAAACCATTTACTTTTGATCCGGAACATTTTTTTTGTCCGATGCACGATTTTAAAGTTATTACAAGTGGCGGATTAAAATGGGACACTCAGTATTTAATATAATTAAATTTTTGTTGTATTTGTGGTATTTGTTGCCATCTATTATGTAGATTAAAATTATGTTAGGCTATCTTGATTTATTTTAATTGATTACGATAAATATCAAAAATAACCTAGAAAAATTTATCAGAGTGATCATGTTATTTTAGTTTTTGTTTGATATATTTTTGTATTAGAAAATCATAGGTAACACTCAAATTTTGAGTGTCAGTACGTTTATTAACAGTTTTTTATTTGATTTTATGTAGATAGCTTCTAATATCGATCTTTTTAGATTATTTTTTTCCCGTATCCAGAATGCTACTGTTTTCATAATCTATATTGTGTTTAGTATTTTTAACGTGGACATATAATGCAGTTGATCAAGGTTTCAATTTGTTGTCCGATTTATGTTGGGTCACTCTGTCATTAAATAATCTGCCGGTGTTACCAATATAATTTAATTCACAATCTTTACAAGGAATATTGTAAACTACATTAGACCTTTTTTCCTTGGAGTCACTGTCTAATTTTATTGTTTTTGAAAATGTTGTTAATATTATCTGTTAGTCCTGGGACATTGGGTAGTGAGAATAAGGATACATCTTGTTTCTGTTCTATTATTTCTTTTTCAGTGAAAAGCCAATTAGGAATCAATATTTGTCACATATATTTGGACTAGAATAAAGCCATCTATTTATATTATTGTTGGAATAATCATTATCAAGTAGTATTTGTTAGAACGTTAGTAAATTTTTGTTTCTGTTTGAAACATGTGATAAATTATATATATATATATATATATATATATATATATATATATATATATTATATATATATATATATATATATTATATATATATATATATATATATACCTATATTAATAAATCTTGAACAAATAAATGTTCATATATTGTAAAATTTAATACAATAATATTCAAAAATATTGAGATTTTATATTTTTCCCAAAATTTCACAAGTTACTCAGTCATTGAATCGATTTGCTAAGATATGCATCAATGACTGGCCAGTTTAACCGTAGACACGTGTTTTGACTTATAGGGTCTCATCAGTACGGTGCTTTGATCAGTGTCGGGAAGACACTGATGCAGATGTTACATAGCCTAGCAAGCCGATTCAATGACTAAGTAACTTGTGAAATTTTGGGAAAAATATAAAATCTCAATATACTTATATATATATATATATATATATATATATATATATATATATATATATATATATATATATATAGTAGTTTAAAATTATAACTGAATTGAATATGAAGATTGTAGTAATGAGTGTAGCAGTCAGAAGAAGAACAGTTGTTAAATAAAAATCATTTGTAATATCACAACCTAATTTTCGATTATTTTATTATCTTCATCAGGGTTCTGAAATACATTCACAACTGAAAAGATAATTTAAATATTGTACATTTATTTTTTTTTAACACTTACCGACTAGGCAGGGTTTTGTATACAGTATTAATGTATTTGTTTTGTAACATATAATTTCTAAATTTTAAGATGAAAATATATATATATATATATATATATATATATATATATATATATATAAATATGTATATGTATATATAAATAGAACTTCTAATAAGGTTTTTCTTATCATATGATAAAAAAATTCCCTTAAATGTATTGAAAAATAATATTTATAAAATATTTGGTGGCTACAAATGCTCGTGTCTCACAAATATTTTATATATTATTTTTCAATACGATGAAAGAAAAATATTATTATATGATATGAAAAAATTTATTAAAATTTCTATTTATATCTACATTTCTCATAATAAAATTTGGAAATTATATATAATGCAAAACAAATGTATTAGTACTATATTGAAAAATCTATCTAGACGATAAATATTAAAAAAAAATATAAATATTTCTTCTTCTGACTGCTACATCCAGTACTACAATATATATAATACACAGAGGCGTAGCAAGACCTTTGTGGGCCGGTGTGCCACTGATTTTAAGGGGCCCCTCTCTACTCCTTGTATTGTTTAAAATTTTAATGTTTTTTTTGGCTCATTTTAAGTTCTAAATGTCATTTTAATTTTTTAAATTTGTGTCTGTTTGTGCTTTATTCGAAAAAAATTTCAAATAAAAGTTGTTTTATTTTTATGATAATCAAAATTAATTAAAATTATTCTTTGTTAAAAAGCAATCTGTATTTTCAAAATTAATAAATTAAAGTGAAATGCCTAAAGAAACAACTTGCCAGGAAATATATATGTATGTACCTAATAATGTTGGCTTAACCATAGACAAGGATTGTGTGAAGATTTTCGATTTAATAGTTCAGAAGATAATTTTAGGATAAACGTTTTCAACGCTACGTTAGATATTATAATTGCACAATTAAAAGATAGATTTTCAAATATACTGACGATTTAACCGCAGATTTTAAGACACAGATAATATATTTTAGGAAAACCTTTAAAAAACAGTTACAAAATATTAATTCGGTATTTGAATTAGAAGAATTAATATTTACAGAATATTCTATTCTAAGTTCGGCATTTCCGAAACTTTGTACCGCTCTTATTTTATTCTTAACATTCCCCGTATCAACTTCTAGCGCCAAAAGAACATTTTCAAAATTAAAACTTATTAAAAGATATTTAAGAAACTCTATGGGGGAGCACGTAAATTAAATTTAAGTGAAATAATTAGCATTTTTGCTTCAATGAAAGCAAGAAAAGTTAAGTTTAGTTAAAGTTAATGAACTATGTTTGTAAACCTAAACTTTAAATTTGATTTGTACTGTATGTTTTTGTGTTTGTAAACTTAAGGGGGCATAGTAGTTTTTTATGATCAAAAAATCGATTTTTTTTATTTAATATTATTAAATAGTAATGTCTAAAGAATCGTTTTCACGAAACCGCATGTCAAAATTATAAAAATTACGAAAGTTACATCACTTTTTGTAAAAAAACATAAACATTCACTTGGGCTTTTCTTATGTGACATTAAACTCATTCTGAAACTTCAACCGCGTTTTTTTCGAAACCATATTTTTTTTGTCGGTTCCAGTGATATCTCTAGAACAAACAATCGGATTTATTTGAATTTTTATTCTTCTCAAAGCTAATAGAATTCCGCATCGTTTGACCCATCCTTTTTTTAAAATTTTGATTTGTTATATTTTTTTTACGTTAAAAAAGTCAAAAAAAAGGGCAAAAAATTTACCTCTTTTTTTGCAAGCCCGCCATTTAGCGAAAAAAAAAAACCATTTTTAAAAAAGATCGGTCAAACGATGGGGAATATATTCAACTTTAATAATCCGAAACGATTTTTGTTTCCGATAACCCAGTCCCGAGATATCTATGGAACCGTGGACCTCGGCACTTCAGCTTTCGGGGGAGGGGGTGAAAAAATTCTGACGTATTTTCAATAAAGGATCTACATTATACAAAAAGTTTCAATGCTTTACGTCTTTTCGTTATTGAAAAAAAAAATAATGAAAGTGGACTACTTTTTCATTGAAAAAAGTACTATGCCCCCTTAAAAAAATCTATAAAAATATATTTAACTTACTATAATAAATTAATTTATATAATAAATGTATTTAATCCTATGAATGGTATTAATGAAAATAAGGCCCCATTGGGCACTTTGGCTCGTGGGCCCCTCTCGCTTATGGGCCCGTGTGCATCGCACTCCTTGCACCCCCGGTTGCTACGCCCCTGATAATACATATATATATATATATATATATATATATATATATATATATATATATATATATATATATATATATATATATATGTATTATATATATTTATATTTATGTGTATTTATATATATATAAATATAAATTTTGTTAATGGATATCGGCAAGAATTATTATTATAATAACTTTAATAGATATCAATTCATTGTAAAGTTAACAAAATTTTGCTTATATTTTTTGCTTATATTTTGCATTAGGGTAAACACACTAAAATAAGACAAATATAAAAATTAAAATACAATACATACGTATTATACAAAGTAGTAGTGAAATGCTTTACATAATAAGTATGTAATGTATTTTAATTTCTATACATTCTATTTTAGTGTGTTTGTCCTGACGAAGTTTATAATCATAAGCGAAATATTAGTAACTTTATAATAAATTAATATACGTTAATGATATTGAAACTTTTAATAATTTTTGCCGATATCCATTAACGAAATTTCAATATTCCAATTGTCAGTTACATTTTTATTAAATATATATTATCTATAATCTATATTAGGATAGAATCGGATTTGTTGTGACTGGATAACATAGGTGAAAAACTGCTTTTAGTGCAGACGTACATATGCTCGTTATCACATGTAATATCAAAATCAGAACACATGCATTTGCTCGTATTTTAATAATAGCATTAGATAAAAAAGATTAGACCGCTTCATAGGAATATTTTTCAGTTATGTCAGAAAATTATTTTTTTCATTTGTACATATATTATGTTTATAACAATAGTTTTAATTTTTTTACTTTGTCACCTTTATATAAAAAAAAAAAATAATAATAAAATTTACGACATGTTTCTCTAAATAAAAATTTGGCGTAGATTTATTAACTTTAATTTCAGAAAAATATTTTATAAATTAAATAATATTTTTATTAATATCATGTTTATATTATTTTTTTCACTGTTTTATTTAATCAATATATATATCAGCCGTAACTTAAGTTTTTTTTTTACAAAAATACAGAATTAAAACAGAAAAACAGGAGGAGCAGACTAAATACGCCTTATACTAAAGAAAAGTAAAAAACAAGCTGCCGAAATTATAATAAAGGACTTCATGGAAATATCTAACAAAAATTACAAATATAATCATTTCAACAGTTGTTCTATAAATAGTACGGCTTAGTTTTTGGTATTTTTTAAAATAAAATTGTTTTTTTTTTGCTTTAAAATCTTTTATTTTATATCATTATAAGCTATTATGCAAAAACTGAACTTATTTTAATGACTCAAGAAACATCGAAGAAATTTGATTTAATTAAAACACTGTAAAATTATGTTTTCACTATATCTACTTACTTTATTTTACTTTTTATTAAATTAATTATTTAAAAAATCTTTTTAGAGCAATTGTTAGTGCTTTCTCAATTAGTTATTTATTAAGAAAAAAAAAACTTGTTACGCAACTTTTTGTATATATAAAATTAAATATCTTTGTCATAAATTATGTAATTGTGGTATTTAAGAAATCATTTCAAATTATAAATATTTTTAGATTATATTAATTTTATTTTTCTTCAAGACATTATATTATTATATTCAGGACATTATATTACTAGTACAATAATGACATTATTATACAGCAGTTAGTTACTATATGCACCACTATATACTAGTACGAGCTTATTTAATCTGACATCTTTGACGGTCATACTGAAAAATAGGGACCGGGGCGTTTTGCCGCTGGCGTTTTGCCGCAGGACATTTTGCCGCGGACGTTTTGCCACAAAAGTTTTGAAAACAAAAGAAGAGATAAAGACTTATTAAGGAAACGTTTTAGCAAAATTCAGACCAACACATTTTCGCACGTATCACTATACTCTGTTTTTGACACAATGTATTTGATACTAATATGTTGTCTAAATATCTCGTTGATGTTTATTAGTTTATTCAATATAAATATTATTTATGTCAGTTGTTATTTATTTTTGCACCAGGCGCACGTAAATCGTTTTGTGGTTATTGTTAATTAGTTATCGTTACTCGTTCATCGTGAATTGTTTTATTTCTATTTTCTCGTACGTTTTATACGTTTTTGTTCAACAAAATATATCACGTAATGGTGATGCGTATCACATGTAACCTATATCGTTCCTACCGCAGTCGTTTTTATGATTATTGGCGCATTGTTCTCGTTTATTTTTTTTGTTTTTATTCAATCGGTTTCGCAACTGCGTTTTTTCGTGTTTTTCATTCTCTGTAATAGTCGTTCTGAGTCATTTGCGGTACGTATCTGCAAGTGATTCCCATTTTTCGTTTCATTTTGATTAAATTTTCCTCCACTCTTTATACTTTCTACATGTTGCAGCTTTATGATACCTCCACGTATATCTCTCGCGTTTTGAACTTTGTTAATGTTTATGTGTTTCGTTCTTTCACTAGTTTCGTTGCTTTCGCTAGTTTCGTTGCTTTCGCTCATTTTATCACGGCCATGTTATCAACATTTATCGTTCAAGTTTTTTGTTTTACATATTTCGTAGTAATATTACGTTTTTTATTACAATTTTGAATTGTACATGCTTTTTTTATTTTTACAACCTGGAAACATACGTTCGCACAAAACACAATTTATTTAATTTTTAAAATTTTTACTAAATATATGTCGTTGCTATATCAATATTAATTGAAATACTTTTTCTGGCATGTGCTGCTTCTAAAAAATTTATTATTGCATATAAGTTTTTGGTTATAAAATGCAAAATAATTTTGGAGAAAAATAATATAAATTAAAAGAAATACGTATATATTAAAAAAATTAATATTTTGTTTATACTTTACCGTAAGTTTTGCCATATACCGCAAGTCACGTGACAAAATTTGACAATTACCAATTTATTTTATTTGTAAACACAAATAATTGGTCTAATTAGATTTTAAAATAAATATTTATGCACATTTTGACATTGTTTCATAAATATTAAAAATGTAAAAATAAAACAATTTTTTAATTTCAAAAAATTGCCAACACTGCAAAATGACATTACGTGTTTGATATGGATATGCTAGAAGAAATTTAATCTAAAAAATGTATTAAAATCGGATAAATATTGTAACAAAAATAAAATATTTTTTTCGCATAAATTTAGCTACACAGTATGAAAATAAAATTTTATAATTTTCATAAATATTAGATGAATATTTTCTGAAACTTGGATTAAATTCCGATAAACGATATAGCCTCAATAAATTTTATTAAAAATTACATAACAGAAAAATATTTTGTGAAACTTTGACTAATTTTGGATAAATAATGTAGTCATAATATTTTTTAAAATTTTTTTAATTTTTTTTCGGAAAGTTGGCAACACTGTATTTTAGTAAAATTATATAATTTATGTGGGCGCTATAAACATATTTTGAATTTTTGGTTAATCACGGAATAATGTAGCCATAATATTTTTTTTAATTTACAATTTTTTTTGGGAAAGTTGACAGGACTGTATTTTACTAAAACTACATTATTTTGAGGGGCACTAGGAGAATCTTTTGTGAAATTTTGTTTAATCACGAATAAATAATTTAGCCATAATACATTTTTAAAATTTTAGCAAGTTTTCCGAAAAGTTTGCAACTCTGTATTTTACTAAAATCATATCATTTTTGTGAGCAATAAAGAATCTTTTTAAAATTGATTAAAATCAGATAAATAATGTATAGCCGTATTAAATACTTAATAATTTTTATTAAATTTTTCTCTCGAAAATATGCAACACTAGAACAACATAAAACCATATGTAAATTTTTGACAACAAAACCTATCCTGAAAATTTGATGTAAATTGGGTAAACGGTCTAAGAGTAGATACGTCTATAAAATTTTAGCAACCGGGTGAGCGAATGAACAACGCACACACGTACACCCTCATTAACCAAGTTCAAATTTGTCATCTAAAATTATAGGATGGGTTGCTATCGAATTTATTTTAATATTTGAATATGTTAGGGATACCTCGTCAGTTTATTCTTGCAATCTTAGTCGTAAAAAATTCCTATACGGTGCAGTTTTGTACATATACTTACGTAAATAACGCTTGGCAGGCAATATATTGAGAAATATTGATGAAAATAAATTAATGATATTTATCCAAAAGGTGTGCATCACGTGACAAAATGTTTGTTTTTCGAAAATTATTACGTATCAGGGGACTTTTTGATGCTTATCTATACTCAGAAAAATATTGCAAGTAAAATAAAAAATAGTTAAAATTTAAAAAAATGCTTTTGAAAATGCTACAACAAATTATATTTTGATTCAAAAGTAAATACTTTATTAATATTATATTATTTTTAATTTGAATATCAAATACTTTTATATTATCAAAAAAAGAAATTTAGTGTATTCTCTTTGCTTGTATTTATGTATTATACATATATAACATACATTTTAAAAACATATTTTTCCAATTTAAAATTTATTATATTTGAGACAAAATTTTATTGATATTACTTTTAAATATATATTTTTATAACTCTAAATATGCATTTATTTAAATAAAACGAAGTAAGTTAAATTTAAAATGTGATGTAATGTAGGTAAGTTTAATAAAAAGAATACATAAGTAAAATCAGTCAAAAATTTGGTGTCGTGTCACTTGCGTACGTGTCAGATGCGTACAAACATTATTTAGTATCACTTGCGTACAAATACGGGTCGGCTCAAGCCCAGGTAGTGAAGGTACTTAGGCCGAGTGTCAGATGCGTACAGAGGTTTGGGAAATGTCGAGTTGTCATTTGCGTCAATAGTGGTATATCATTTGCGCCACGAAACCCTATCATCTGCGCCACTGTTGGCTTAGGTTAGGTTAAGGTTTAGTTATGTTATTATTCAATATAGGCGCTTATCTCATCGGCGCAAATGACGACTGGCGCAAATGATTGGCTAGGTTAGGTTAGGTGACCTTTTAATTTTGCGAGACCATTTAAACCACTAAATATAAACTTGGTCAATATTAAAATTGAATACTAACTTGATTATTTGTAAAATCGCTGTACGCTTCTGACACTCGGCCTAAGAACCTTCACTACCTGGGCTTGAGCCGACCTTTATTTGTAAGCAAATGATACTAAATAATGTTTGTACGCATCTGCCACGTACGCAAGTAAGCTTATTTCAAAAACTTAATTTTCATTTCAAAAACAGCAATTTCTCTGATTGTAAAAACTAAAAATGCATTAGTTAGAAGTACTGATATTATTTTCGATATAGATCAAATTAAATAATAATTAGGTAAATAGATTCCAGGTATTGTTACTTTATTTATAAAAAATTTTAAAAATAATAATGTTTTGGGCCTGTATACAAAATTTCAGTTTAATTACGTAAGAATTCAAATATTAGCATAGATTAAGCTGATGAAGAAATAAATTGTTGACTGTTACTAAAAGCAATGTAATAATATCTAATGTTTAAATGTATCAAATTTGTAGCACATATATTCGAAAAAGTATCAATATAAAATTTAGATAAATATATATTATTTCTACCTAATTGAGCGTTTTCTTATAATATGACATAAATTTTTCATTGAATATCATGAAAAAAATATATGTCAACTTTGAATCAAAGCGGTAACACTCATTTATGAAAAATTAATAAATTTTTAATAGCATTTAATTTTATTATAAATTCTAAGTAAGGGCAAAAGACTATTGCCAAATAATAATTAAAGTAGGTATTAAAAACAAGTATTTTTTAAATAAATATGAAAAAAGTTATTGAAAAATTTAAATAGATATTAGTAGATTATTATTTGCTGTAAGTGACTTTACTTATGGTCTGCGGATCTCACATATTAGGATTTGAGTTTTATTTTATTTTTTCGCCAAACTATACGCATATATTTATTTTTATTTATTATTTTTATTTTATTATTGTGAATATTAAAGTGACATAATAAAGTTGTTTTAATACAGAACTGTAACCTAGAGCCGATAATTTTTTGTTTTATTGTTGATCGCCGAGATATTGTTGTTTTAGTTGAATTAGTATTCTGACTCGTTTATAATTACTATCCATCGTAGGTTTGTTCATCATACGTCTGAATCTTTAGTATTGATGCTTATAGTGAACGCAAAATTAGGTATATCCTTTTGACTTGACTTCATAATTGAAGGGGTTTTACCTTTCTCAGCGGGATGTCTTGTTACTTTTAGCAAAGGGACGGATTAAGTAGATTTTAATGTTTCGGAAAATCCCGAAATTGCAGAAAATAAAATACCGTTTATTTCTTATAAATAATTAATTCTCAAGAGTATATATTGTCGAAAATTTGTTTAAAAATTTAAATATAAATAATATTGCGAACGAACTTATAATAAGTCTAAATTCCAACGAATCAAGTAGTGACTGTGAAAGTGATGAATGTGAAAATTAAAAAAATGTATATGATTTATATATTGTTTTATTATATTTCAAATATAAATATGTATATTAATAATGAAATAGTTTTATCTGTTACACGCAATAAACAAATATTATAATACGGTTCTGTTTTTTTTTTTTCACAATTTTACCTGTTTAAGCCTTGGATAATCCTATACTAATGACATGTCGTTAACTATATTTCAACGTCAAAACGATATAATGTAAGTATTGTTCGGATATATTGGCACTCATTTTACAGGAAGTTTAATTGCTAAATGCTTTGCAGTCATGTTCTCACCACCTTTTGTAATTCTAACAGCCATGACTATCCAGGATAAACGTGCGAAGTATAATTCTACAGCAACTTGGTGAACTACTGATATTATATTATTAAAGCATTGTAATAATATATAATTTTCAACGTTATAAAGCATATAAAATCAATTTTATTTATGGTTTTGAATGTAAAATTTCATGCTCTAAAACTTTTATTCGTAGCTTTTTGTCTTAATTAATTAAAGAAACAAAAAAATTACAAAAATATTATTTTACATGTTAAAAGGCTTATGTTTGAAAGTTGCGATCACCACCCCTGTTATTGTCATGGAACAATAAATTTTGTATGTAATATAATGTAAAAATATTGATTTTTGTATAATAAATATACATAACAAAAATATTTAAATTTTTTTAATGCAACCTAAAATTTGGTTAATTCGTTTATTTTTCATAAAATTGTTCATGTTTTTGTTGAATGAATTATATCTGAATGAGTTAAAAATGTATGTATAATAATTAGTTTGTTTGTTAAAACAAGATTAATTAGTTTAAATAAATGTATTCAATCTTTTATTCAACTAATATTGTAAGGTATCATTTTGTTATTTGTGGACACAATTTGTACATTACATATTGGTAAAAAAAAAACTATCGCAAGAAAAGTTGCGTTAATAAGCATAATTCATTAAATTGAAAATTTGTTTGGTGTTTTCAGACATTTTAATGATATTTGACAACAATTTTATAATAAATTAAGATATGATCTTAATGTGGCGAAAAGTTAATAAAATTAAATTATTTCCTTTAAACCACAAATAATAATATTAAGAAAGTTATATACGTATTGTAAAGACTAAGCTTTTATCATCAGTAGCAAAAGATAAAAAGTAAATAAGTACATCATTTGGTGATCTTTGACCTCTGGATACCTTGAGTATTTGTGTAACCTTATAGCACTGATTAAAACTTTAGCTTTATCTTTAGCTACAGATGATAAAACCATAGCTTTCGAAATACGTATATAACTTTTTTCAGTATTATTGTTTGCGATTGAAGGGAAATTATTTTATTTTTTAACAATTATATAAATAATGGTAAAATAAAATGCTATGTAATTAGTTTGCGATAAATTTTATTCCAACTTTATGGAATCATAATCATAGTACTAATGCAGAACATTAGGACTATAAAATCGAGAAGGTGATCATATAATTTCTTAACAAATTTTTAATTGCATTATAAATATTGTTAGTCGTTAATCCACAGCCAAGCAAAGAACTTACAGCTTGTAGTGGGTTTAAAGTAATCAGACGCAATCGATATTATTTTAGTCGTAAAAAGTTTATTAATACCAATGTTAAGCTTGAATTACATTATACTTTTTTCGTCTAGATTCATACTAGGTTTCTAGTTCAAGTTTCGTTCAAGTACAGATAGTCACTTCTAGTATAATGTAAATCAGATTTTTGCATCCAAATTTCTTTCAAGTTTCCTAGTATAGAAATATACAACATACTCTATTTTCCTATTCAAGTTTCATACTAGATACATTATACGCATGCGCACGCAATTGTACCAACCTTATATGTATCCATTTTTGTTTAAATGTGTTTTTTTAGTATCTGTCAAATTAAGTACTTTATATTTTTAAGTTGGCGTACTGGCAATACATCGGATAAAATCGAAGAAACTCGACAATACACGACCGATTGTGAAAAAAATATGAAAATTGAACAAAACTTGAATGAAAATTGAACTAGAAATCTTGTATGAATCTAGACGAAAAAAGTATAATGTAATTCAAGCTTTATACAGGGTGATTTATGACGTCAGGAAAAACTATACTGGATGATTCCTATGAGTAATCTAAATAAAAAACGTCAAATAAACATATTTCCGAAAATGCTTTCTAACGGAACTGTAGCCGTTAGAAGTTTATTACATGTAACATCAATCAATTACTCAAAGTAATCGCGTTTGCCTTATTGATTATATCAGGAAAAAAAAGAAGACATTCCTCTCCATTTGCGTCAACGTATGTGGTTTCAGCACGACAGTGCACCGCCTCATAGAGCAAGGGTAGTGACAACTTGGTTAAACGTTTGTTTCCCTAGGAAATAGATTGACTACGGAGGTCCGATTGCCTGGCCGCCAAGGTCCCCAGATTTAAACTCACTGGAATTTTATCTATGGGAACATATGAAAGAACTTGTTTACAAGGTGCCAATAGCAGTTGCTGGAACGAATACAGAATGCCGCAAATGAAATAAGAAATGACCCTGATGTGCTGACTTGAGTCAGTGATTCACTCGTCGACGTTGTCATGCTAGTGTTAGAGCCGAAGGAGGACACTTCGACCACTTACTTTGAGTTTAATTCCATACGTTCTTGCTTTAAATGAGTACCTTAATTATTGTCTTCAAATTGTATACATTTAACATGTAAATAGACTTCTAACATGTAATAAACTTCTAACAGCTGCAGTTCCGTTAGAAAGTATTTTCGGATACATGTTTATTTGAAGTTTTTTTATTTAGATTACTCATAGGAATTATCCAGTGAAGTTTTTCCTCGACGTCATAAATCACTCTGTATATTGATTAAATTTTGGTGTGAGTACGGCGCGAATTAGAAACTTTGAAATTTAGATATAGAGAAATAATATATTATTAACATCTATTACGTATCTATCTATTTACTTAATAAAAAGTATTTCATTCTATTAAAAAAATAATAACTACACATCTCCCACGCAGCATTTCTCTCATAATTTTATCTTTCCTCACGTAAAATTATATCCCCTTTTGAACGACTATTTTTATTTCGTTACGTTATTGTGGTATCATATATATATATAAACTTGTTTTATTATATATATATATATATATATATATATATATACAATAACACAAAAAATATTAGTACGTTTACATGATAATTTTTTTGAGAAATTCAAAAAATAAATTTAATATCTATCATAAACAAACCTATTGCTGTGGCAACGACAAAATGTGAACGTAATCCTCGAAATTAAAACATTAAATTTAATGATACATTTCTAAAGTATATACAGAAGTTGATACTTTGCGTGATAAATTATAATAAAACATTTTATACCCTAACTCTAGATTTAATATTTTTTGAGTTATTAACGATTTTTAATAAATTCATGGTTTAATTTATTTTTATAAACTTGCTAGGATCACAAAATAATTTCTAACAGAAAAATTATTTAAAAAAATATATATATGAATATCATGTTATGGTGACAGTTATATTTATCATCGTATTAATCAAAATGTACCTATTAGTGCTATTCATAAATATAGTTCTAGATAGCTCTATACTGAAAGTTAATCAAATTTTATTGAATCTTAAGTAAAAAAAATTTTAAAAATTTGTTTTTCCGAATTTACCTTTGCACGTGTCCACAGACCGCCAATTTGACTGACATTACACTAAAAACAGTTGATTCACGTTACAAAAAATTCAATTTGTGTTTATCTGTATAATAATTATTATAATATTAGAAATGTTTTTAAAGTATGAATTTTGTTTTCAAATGTTTTTTTTTTTTTCATATTTTTAATAAAATAATTCTTTTAATGTTTTTATGGATGCTTATACATAATGAATTTATTTTACTTTATAAATATATTTAAATTTTTTAAATATCAATTTTAAAACTAGGTTTATAAAATATAAAGTATTCAATTTAAAATAAGAAAGTAATATTTCATTAAAATTTGTAAATTACTTTATATTTAATAAAAAGTTTGTATATCAAAACCTATCGCGCACAGTACCAATATTAGCAGGTACTCGTAACTTATACCTATACGGCTGCATACCAAATAGGCGCGATCCCTTATAATCCCTTGCAACAGGAAAGGTGGGCGACAGCGACAGGTACCAAAAACCCTGTCTTTTAGGCGCGGTACCCTTCTAATCCTCAGTCGCATGTCTCTTTTCAAATAGTATATATTTAGCATTTATGTTAAATATTCATTACAATTGATTCAATTGCTGTAACATTGCGGTAACATCACAAATTCGATTTGTAATTATGGAGGTGAAAAGTATATTTAGTAAAAATGGAAAAGAGTTGCTAGTTTGTGCTACCTATATACTTTTTTTTATTTCAATAATTTTTACTTTATAATCTCTATATCATTTGTATGTTTTATTTTTGCAATTGTTATAGTCAAGATTTGATTATATTATCATACAATATATGATATTTATTTTTTCTACCATGCTTTAATTTTAGTTTGTGCAATATATTTTTTTTATTTCGACAATGTTAATTTTTTTAATTACAATATTATTTATATGTTGCTACACAATGTTTATTTTGTTTTTTGTTACTGACGAGAATTGATTATATAATTACATAATATTAAATAACTGCGTTTATTTTTGCAAATGTACACATTTTTAATTGTAAATCTTTCCAATTCCTATTTTATACCTGACCTACAGACTATGTCTATACCTGAGCACTGATGGGGATTATAGCGGTTATTCGCGCCTATTTGGTATTGCGGATTAACGCTACCTGAAATCGCGCCCATTTAGCATGCACCGACCTATACTTATACTTTTTTCTTGCAAAAACGCATTCTAAATGACGCTTAATAGTCCCCAATAAATAGTTTAATAAAACTATTTAAAACAATTTAGAAACGTTTTAATTAAGTGCTTAAGTGAAGCAGTAACAGTGATTACAAAATTATTTACTGTCAGAATATATTAATTTTGACAAACTTTTTAGGAAAATATTTGTTTAAAATAATTTCTTTAATTTAATTTCAGATAATGCAGTATTCCGTGGCATAACATATACAACAGAAAAACAGTTTAGGAAACGAACATTGAATATGTATGGATATCAGTGCAATGATAACAATAAAAGTTGGACGACAAACGAAATCCAATTTCCAACTGAGATGTCAAATAGCAACCAGCTGTGGAATTGTTCAAACAACAGTTGCGTTAATATCAGTGACAGTCTACTAGCTGATGAATATATTTTTGATCGAACGGATGTACGAGTGGTTTTTATCACTCTCTATACTATTGTGTTTTGCTGTTGTTTTTTCGGTAAGATACATTAATTTGATTAATTATATATATAAGTTAAATTTCGTGTTTATAAGTAAAGCTTTTAAAAAAAATTTTTTAAACAACAAATACCGAGATTAAACAATTTTAAAATACAAAATATTTATTTCACATTTTTTTTTATTTATTTTATTATTTATTTATTATTTATTTGAAATTATAAAATTTAACAATAGTATTAATATTTAGGTATTTACTAATTGAAATCTAACATCTTACTAATTTTACGAAATATAATAATGTTCCGTCTCACATCAAACGTTTACATGCCGTTTACATAACGTATATATATATATATATATATATATATATATATATATATATATATTAATTAGGGTGGTTTTAAAAAATTAAAACTGTCGTCACAAAATACGTTTTCGGCATCATTTAGGGACCTCAGAAAATTCTGATACTTTGCAAATCTCATTTTTTTAACATTTGCGACAATTTTAGGGGATGGGACAATTTTTTTTTTAAACCACCCTTATATATGTACAGTATGTCCCCGGATTGAGTTCACTATAGATGTAACCGGCAAAAAATTTGAAAAGAATTTTATTTTCATGGTTTGGGATTCCGCCCTGCTTTGTCTGAAAACAATTTCAAGCATATATTTTATAATACAATATTTAGAAAGTTTGCACTTTAACAACTTAATTTTTGTCTGTTGCAGGTAACTTATTGGTTATATTGGTAGTCACATTAAGTCGTCGACTTCGTTCAATAACAAATTTTTTTTTGGCTAATTTGGCGTTCGCAGATTTGTGTGTTGGTGTATTTTGTGTCTTTCAAAATTTATCGATGTATTTAATACCCACGTAAGTAAAATTTTACTATATACATATTTTTTAATAGGAATTTTAGAATATATAATGCATATAAGAAGTAAACAATAACCTTAGATATTCACGAATAAATTTATAGTTAATATTAATTAATTTCAATATCTATTAATATGTTTCAGTAAAGAAAGAATATTCTGACACTAAAAGTTACTTATATTTCCCCTAGCAAAATTTACTGTCACTGTGCAAAATTAGGGATATAACAAACCGTAATAGCTGTAGGTACTACAAGCTCGATTTTGAAATTGGTTTTAACTAATATCAGTTTGAAAGCAACGTAACTGTCATAAAAGCAGAATTAATTAAATGAACAAAAACACCAAAAAACCGAACTTGTAATTAGTTTTTTCTTCAAGCGTATCATAATATTAACATTAATTTATTATATTGCCTATGTAGAAAGAGGTCATTATAATACTGGTACAATACTGATATTATTATGTAGCAGCTAATTACTATATACACTACTGTTTTTAATCTAGCTGTATTTAATCGAACATCTTTGGCGGCCATATTGAAAACTATTACGGCAAGTTAATTAAATTGATTGACAATTATTTTATTTATTTTTGTTTAAATTTTAACTTGATTATTGAAAATGTGTGAAGAAGTGCAAGAAATGCAATATACCCCGCCCAGGCTGATCAGACACTTCATATTTGACCAAAGAAACACGATTAAGTGTATTTATTTTGATATCTCCGACGGCTATATTAAAAATTATTAAGTCAAGTTAAGTTAGATGATAATTCCATTGTTTATTTTCGCTGTAACTGAAATTTGATTATTTAAATTTGTAAAAAAATTGCAAAAAATGTAATCTATACTTCCCAGGGTAATCAAAAATTGCATATTCAATCAAAGGAAGATCAATTATCGCAAATTAAGGTTACTTGGCATATATTTTTATTTGTTTTTAGTTTAGTTAGAAAGCTTTTTTTGTGTTTCGCTCAGATTGCTTGGCCAAACACAAATTTTTTAAAATTAAATTAATTTTTATAAATTACTGTTAAATAAAAATTATAATTATAGATTTTATAAATTTAAATGATATTATTATATTATGTAAAAAATACTCGGTTTTTTGTTTCAAAGATATTTATTTTTGGTTACTAATTTCGCTAACACAGTAGCTTCGTCAGACCAGTAGTCTGGTCTGACGAAGCTACTGTGTTAGCGAAACTAGTAACCAAAAATAAATATCTTTGAAACAGAAAACCGAGTATTTTTTACATAATATAATAATGAATTTAAAGTTTCAACAAGTAAGAGCTGAAATCATAGAAGAAAATAAATGATATTAGATTTAACAATATTTACTTTGACCTGTTTTTATCTGGTAAATGCGATAAGAGAAACTAAGTAAATTCAAGCTTTAAAAAAAGACCTAAAAAACACAAACAAGTACCATTTCTATACATATGTTTTCTCTTAAAAATCAATCTCTTTCTTCAGGTACTTTTTTTGTATATTTTAAAAATCAAGTATGTGATATTTATTTCTTTAGTTTTATGATTCAAAGAGCTTAATTCCCACATATTGATATACACTTTAACAAAAAATATTAAAACACAACAAACAGTCAATAAATTATTAGCAAAATCTATAGTTACAAATTAATCAATCGGTCATAAGAATTTTAAATACCCAAAATTAGATTTGAATGTCATTTTTTTCATATTTGTCAAAGATATCGCTTATTAATTCGAAATACTCCAGGCGTTTTTTTTTTGCAATAAATAGAAACAGTTAACTACGTTTATAAAAGTTTAATACAATGAAATCATGAGTTTGATGTGGTTAGAAATTTCTATAAAAATTTTATAGTTTAATGTAATTTATCAAATTTAATTTCAAGCGAGTGATATTAATAAGTGGAATTAATAAAAAAATGAGCGACAAAATTTTATACTATTAATTAGTAAATGAAATAAATAAAATGCTTTAAATTATGCTAATTATTTTAAAATCTATTGGTTAATATTTTAAAATAAAACTACAAATTTTTTATTCTCATTGTTCTCTATTTGTATTTTCTGTGTATTTTTCATGGAGGCGATAGTACACCTCAAAATTAGTCAACAAACATTAAAAGTCTTAGTAAAAGTAGTCAAATTGTTTACCAAAAAATATATAATCGTTTCCAGTTAATTGATTGGGCAACAAAAAAAGGACCAATAAATTGCCCGTTTACTAATACGGCTTTTACGTTTAAAGAAATTTTCAGCTGGAAATGACCACGATGAACAGTAGGGGGATTTTCGAGATTCCAGATTTAAGTATTGTGACAGTTGTTTATGTGACGTTATTAATTTTCTCTCAAACATGCTAAGCAATTGTTAACTATATATAACCATAGTTAATATGTGATTGCCAAAAATAGTACTTTTTAATAGATGAATACAGTTTAAAACCTGTTGTAACCAATTAACTTTCCTGTGATTGCAATAAACAATTTATATTTAGCATACATACCTCAATTGGGGCTACATCTTTTAATTATTAATATATTTGGTTCCATTAACAGATTGTCCTAGAGCAGTAGTAGTGTGTGGGACTTGGACATCAAAGCTCTCTTATTTTCGCAGAGCAAATAGCAAAATTTAATTATTTTGTACCACTGAAATAATATTGGCCGCGTCTGAGTAGTATGGAACCCACTATAAGCTGCAGGTTCTTTGCTTAGCTGTGCGCTAACGACTCGTATTATTGAGAGAGCAAGTTAAAATTAATAAGAAATTATATGCTCCCATGCTTTAACAGTACGGAAACTGATTATGCTTCTTTGTTTTGATTAAAATTTCTTTAATTTGATACTTCACTTGAAATTTATAAACATTAGTATATTTGTAAATATTTACTGGTCATGTCGACCATTTTAAAAGAAAAACGCACTAAAAATATGAAGAATAATAATTTTTTAAGTAGTACATCAATTTCAACTAAGTTGGCACAAAATTCAACTTATTCTTATTACATAAATTTTCAATTAAATCATAATTTATTTTATTCTTGTCAATTATCATTAAAATATACAAAAATAACAATTAAATATTTAATTTATCCAATCATATACATTAACGCAATTTCTTTTGCGATAGTTCTGTTATAAATAACGCACAAATTTTATTCACAAACACAAAAATGATTTATGTAACAATATTTGAATAAAAGTTTGCATATATTTCTGTGTATTAATCAATTCTTGTTAACAAAAATACTTGATTATATATGAAGTTTTAACATATTAAATTATAATTTCGTTAATAAAAATATAAATAACTTTATGAAAATTTTAATTATATTACATTAAGTGTATCTGTTTTATAGTGTCAGCCAAAAAGTAGGAATTATAATGAGAAAATTTATTTCTTAATGTTTTTGTGCTTTTTTAAAAACTAAAAATGCAGTAGCCGGAAGTATCGATATTACATTTAGTATAAGTCAAATTAAAAAATAATAAAAAATATTTTAGATAAACTTACTTTCTTTTTTAAAATTTAAGAACAAGTAATTAAAAAAAAAACATAATCATATTTTAGTTTCCATAGCCAATTTAAATGAACATTTTTCTAATTACATATATAGGCAAATTGAATGTTTCAAATTTATAGCACATATACTATAATAATATCAATAAAATTTACATAAATACATGTGTATCATTTCTATTTAGATGAGTGTTTTCTTTTTATCTGATATAAATTTTATATTAAATATGATGAATTTAAGAAAAATATACATACATACATACATACACAACAACATATTACAACTTGTATATCAAAATAATATTTAACTTTGTGAAGTTTTTAAGTAATAGCATACTTAGGCGAGTAATATTATTATCAAAACATGATTAAATAATAATGACTATAGTACGATTAAAAAAAAAATCTTTAAAAAAATTGTTTCATATTGATTACTCAAATTTATATACTTTTTTGCAAATAACTTTATTCAATTTTTTTTATAAATAAAGTAAGTTTATCTGATTTTTTCTTTATTGCTCATTTTGACTATCAAAAGTGATGTCAGTATAAAATTTTTATATGATACGGTTTTTTGCTGGACATTGCATATATATATATATATATATATATATATATATATATATATATATATATAAGTAAGAGTATTTTGTTGCCTGTCAGCAGAGTATTAATTTTAATAGTTGAATAATTACACATCGAATTTAATTTGAAAATTAAATTAAAAATTGTCAAACTGCCTCGACTGGGGATCGAACCCAGGACATGTTGGTCGCTAGCCAATTGCTCAGTGGGCAAAGCAATTGGCTAGCGACCAACATGTCCTGGGTTCGATCCCCAGTCGAGGCAGTTTGACAATTTTTAATTTAATTTTCAAATTAAATTCGATGTGTAATTATTCAACTATTAAAATATATATATATATATATATATATATATATATACATAATTACTACAGTAAAGAGTATAAAATAGAAAAAAATTGTGTAAAATTTATTTCTTATATGTGATGTCTACAACTATCAAATGTAGGACATGAACACATAAAATAATATTTTTTGTGGTTTTCTGTATTCTTAATAATTACTCGTATTTTTTATTGTTAGGTTAGAGCATAAAATTGTGCATATCAAAATCAATAAATATAATAAAATTTATATTTTTTATAACTACTACAAAAATAATAAATAATAAAGATGAACAAATGTTTATCGATTTATTTGTCATAATAATTTAATTATAATTTATATTCAAAATCATATATATTTTTATAAAATAAAAGATATTTCATTTTAATTCTTGTAATTTATTTAATAGTAAGTAATATGTAAATATTTAAAAATATTTTTATTTTAACACATAAAGTTAATATTTTCATGTCCAATATTTACCGTTATAAAGCATATAAAATTAATTTTATTTATTGATTTAAATGCAGAATTTTATACTTTTGTTTGTAGTTTTTTGGGCAAATATAATCTAACAAAAATGAATTAAAAGTATGACTTTAGATATTAAAAATTTTATGTTTGAGTGTTGTGGTCACCACTTGATGTAAAAACTAAACTACAAAAAAAAGTAATTAACAATAAATATTTAAATTAATGATCAAAATACAACTGAACCACAAAATATTTGTTCTAACAGTAAAAAATGTAAGTAAATGGTAAAATATTTACTTTAACGCTACAATAGTATGCATAAATTTTTTTTACATGTATTGACTTTGTCTAAATATTTGACTTTTACCTACAACTTTTAGGTATATTAAAACTTTCTCTAAGCCAATCAAAAAATATTTTTTTAACTCGACTTATGCTCCGAAGAGTCGTAGTAAAATCTTCAGATGTGACATTTTATCGTGCAATGTACTAATTTAATCATTAATTTTTCTATTTTTTATGTATTATATTTGTCATTCGATACGACTAATTTTATCGTAAAATTTCCTATATCTGTTCTACATTATTTGTCGTTTAATATGATAATGTTTTTGGTGTCATCATACATTCCTTTTTGTTTTATTTTCATATATTTGTTTTTTTTTTTTAATATTAATATTTATTTGGGTTAACCGCGTTAATCGCAATTAATCGGTTAACATTGATTAACTGTTTAACCGCCATTAAACATTTAACCACGCTTGATCGATTAATTACATTATTGAAAAACAGATTATATTTATGTATATATATATATATATATATATATATATATATATATATATATAAGTAAAAGATATAAAATTTGATTTGATTACCAAGTTACCAACAGTATGAAATTATTTATTTTGATATGTTTATTATTTTATTATGACTATATTACTAACGATTTGTATATTTTTCAGGTGGGTACTCGGTGATTTTTTATGTAAGATGTACCAGTTTGTACATTCACTAAGTTATACAGCTTCCATTTTTATTCTTGTCGTTATCTGCACTGAACGTTATTTTGCTATTATTCATCCGATAACTTGCAAACAAATTTTAACTTCAACCAGACTACGGGTAAGTTTTATAATTTTTTTAAAATTTTTTTCTTCTTATTTAAAACATTTATAAGAAATATAATAAATACATGAGAATTGATATTGAAAATATCTGAAATATTTAAATTAAAAAAACAAACCGTTTTCTAAACTATCAATACATATATTTTTTAAAGTTTAAATTCCAGTTTTAAATAATGCTTGCGCAAATTTTTTTTTAAAATAGTACCATATAGGATGATTTGAAAATACTTGTACAAACTTTGTTAGTGAGTTGTTTTACATCTAAACAAGTAAAAGAAATTTATTAATTATAATAAGTAAAACAATATATTCAATTAAAAAAAAAAATATTTACTTTTAATACGTTACAATGATGTAATACCATAATACAATACGATAAATAATCAAAATATTCATAATGTGTATGTGAGTGTGTGTGTGTGTGTGAATTTTCTGATTTTATTTTGTCGCACCCTTTCAAAAATGCCACATTATTCCTAATCTAATTATTTACCTATAACAAATTTTATTGAGGTAATTTTTATTAGGAATTTAATATGCCATTAAAATATTTTAGTGTAGCTGCGCCTCAATTTTGTAATTTATTTACTACAAGATTTAGTATTCTAGTAGAATTCAATTTTCCTCCATTCTTCTCTAGGTATAGAATTTGAATTCTACTGTTTTAAAGCAGTACAATTCCTGAACTTAAATTTAAGAAATCGCTTTAAGTGAACAAAATTTAACATGACATCTAAAGAAATGAAAAAGCAAGTATGAATTCTTGTAAAATTTAAAATCTGTTAGAAATTAAAGTTAAAAAATTGAGTCTAGCCACGACGACAATCCTTACTTGGATTTATAATAACGCAATGCAGACGCAACGTAGACGTAATAACGCAAAGTACAAAGTTTAGTATACAGAAACTAATGCAGGTACAGTAAAAGTTTTACTTTTATCTTTTGCGTTGCTTTTCCTGCGTTTTATAATAACATAAAAAATATATTCTTCTAAGTTATTTTTTGACAAATTTAATGGTGTTAATTATAATTTTCTAACTTTCGTAAACTTTTAAAAACTTATGTTTTACTAACAAGCAATCATCTAGTGCCGATTTAAATAAGCTTTAGCTTTCAAGTAAAAAACTAAAAACAAAGCGATATGTATTATTTTTTATCAAAACCGTCAAGGTTTAGGAGTAAAAATTACCCTAACAGTTTAAATTAAAATTGTTTTTTTTTCGATTTTTAAAGTTACGGTTTTGTACCTCTGACATATATTTTACTCCATATTTAATAAATTGTTCTGTAACATTTTTCAAAATTTTGTTTTACATTAAGATAGTCCAATTAAAAATAAAATTGACATGTTTTTGATTGTTTAATTTATATATTGTGCTAATGGATTACCTACCTTTTATATGTATAGATAATCGTATCTACTCATAAGTAAGTTTGATTATCTATAACTCGTTAATATTAAATGATAGAAAAAAGTATTACTATTATATAATAAATTTTATAAAATATTAAAAAAAATAAATGAATTTGAATTCTTTCTATACCTCATCACTACCATAACCACCAATATCGGGTGGTTGATTTACATGAAGACACTCAAAATAAGCATCCTACAAAAAAGAAATTCAGATAAAAGTTTATATTTTTGAGGAACGCCCCCGTCCGCTATTTTTGAGGGGCCGGGAGATAACTTTCAAACCTTAAATGGGAATTCCGTTTTGTTATTGCATATTCGGATTCTCCAGAAAAATTGTTTTCTCTCTAAACTAGTTGTTCTTATTGAATACCAAAGCTCATTAATTTGGCGACGGACAGATATGGTTTCTGATATTAAAATATATATATTTTTTTCCAAATATATATTAATATTACGTTACCATATTACCATATGTAGAAAGCGATCATTATGTTACTAGTATAATAATAACATTATCATGTAGCAATTAGTTACTATATACACCACGATTGGCAGCAGCAAACATAACTACAACGTTAAGTGTATTTAATCTGACATCCTCGACGGCCATGTTAAGAACTATTACGTCAAGTTAAGTTAAACTAATTGACAATTGTTTGTTTTCGTTTGAATTTGAATTTGTAATTGCAAATGAGTAGAGTAGTGTAATAAATGCTATTATACTTATACCGCCCTGGGTTGTTAGAAATTGTATATTCGACTAAAGAAAAATCAATTTTTACAAATCATGTAACAAATATAAATAATATACACATATAGGCCGCCTTTCTTTCGACGGCACGGAGCACTGAGCACGCTACACCGCGCAGGTTGCACTTGGCACACTAACCCCGTAAAAGTTACCAATGTAACACTCATTTGTAGCTTATTGCTTATGGGTGTTTTAAAGGGTACTTCGACAAGGGAAACTGTAAATTTCCTAACGTATTTTAATGCTTTCGTATAAATAATAAATTTTAATATTTTTAGTTTCGAAAGTATTATTTATGTGTAACAATAAATTAACATGTACTTTAAGTATTTTTATTACTTTAAAAACTATCGTGAAGTTATGCATATATATATATATATATATATATATACAAAAATATCTATTTTTTATTAGAAAAATATTAATAATTATAAATAGTACAAAATACATTAAAATAAAATATAAAATTAATATTACAATTTTTTTCAAATTTATTTTGAATAATTCGCTAATTGTTTTCTTATTGCTAATCTCATAATTGTCAGAGAACACCATTTTGACATCGGCGCGTATCGAACTACCCCAGCTCAAGAGTAGGTGCATTTGAAATAGCACGGTGCTTTTCGGGAAGTGCACGGTGCACAAAAAACAAAAAAAGAGTTGCGGTGAGGACTGAGGAGTGTTAAAGCGCAACTTGTAGCGTGCTCGGTGCACTGTGCCGTCCAAAGAAATACGGCCATAATGTTCTATAACATTAGTACTGTTAGGGTTACTTGGCATGTATTTAGTTTAGCTTTGTTTTGTTTAGCACGCTTGAAGGAAATTCGTGTATGACACTGTGTAGAAAGTTCTTTTTGTGTTTCGCCCAGATTTATTGGCCTCAGCTTAGCTTTGTCTCCGTCACAAATATCTCGGCTCAACACAATAATCATCGCTTTCTAATACTCCTAGTAGAAGAACATACCGTTTATTTATCATATTTTTTATCTTTAACTTAAAATATCTTTTTGTTTTGTTAATATACAAAAATAAATTGCCAAACATGTTACTATTATAATACGTCAGTCGATTTCTTGTTTGTTACATACACTATTTTTGGTCAAACAGAATTATTGCTAATTTTGGCAATATTTGTTTGTTTTCTATCTATGTTAACAATCATCATAGATGTTATAATTTTAATAGTTTTAGCTAGTCGAAAAGACTAGCTTATAAAATCGTCAATACGGCTGGCTGGCTGGCTGGCTGACTGGCTGGCTGGCTGGCTGACTGGCTGGCTGGCTGGCCGGCCGGCCGTGTCCAAAAAATACGATAAATACGAGTGTTAATTATAAGTATGAAGGATAGCTCGTAGAAAGCTTAAACTTGGCAATTAGATAGCTCATACCAAATAAAAAATTAAGTTCAATTTTCAGACCGCAGTGTTGCCAACTTTCCGAGAAAAAAATTACTAAAATTTTTAAAAATTTATTACGACCATGTTGTTTAACCGATTTTGTTTAAATTTTCACAAAAGATTCTTCTGGTATTCATATAAATTAGATAATTTCAACAAAGTACAGTGCTGCCACCTTTCTGAGAAAAAAATTACTAAAATTTTTAAAAATTTATTATGACCACGTTATTTAACCAATTTTAATCAAATTTTCACTAAAGATTCTCCTGGTGCCCGCATAAATTATGCAATTTTAACAAAATACAGTGTTGCCAACTTATTGAGAAAAAAATTACTAAAATATTAAAAATTTATCCGATTTTAATCAAATTTTCAGAAAAGTTTCTTCTAGTGCCCACATAAATTATAATTTTATTAAAATACGATGTTGCCAACTTTCCGAAAAAAAAAATTAATAAATTTCTAAAAATTTGTTATGCCCGCATTATTTATCCGATTTTAATAAAAAAATTACAGAAGATACCCTTAGCGCCTATAAATTTTTTTTATTCTTATTTCTTATCATTTATGTGATAATATCAAAGTGGTCTATATATGGTTTTACCCATATACACTTCTAATCTTCTATTTTAGCTAGTCGAAAAACTAGCTTATAAAATCAAACCACATTCGACTAGCTCCATTCTCGCTTTGCGAGAATATTATTTAAAATATAAATTCTAATTTTTTCCATATCCTTACTGTAAAAAATTCAATTCATAAGTGAGGTTCTTTTGACATGGAACAAACAAGAAATTAATTTACGACATTTATATTTACGAAATATTGTATCAAGAGCGTTTAACTTGACAGATATTTCAAATATAATCTTCTGATTGGCTAAAAACTGCGGTAATAATATTATTAAAATAGACTTATATTATAAACCAAATTTTTTTTGATGCATACAAAACATATGACGGGACAACCAACTGTGAAAAATGCAATAGATCTAAAATTTTCCGAACAAAGCTGTTACTTACCGCGTTCGATATTACTCGTATCCGGTTTTACTCGAATTTAAAAATAATTTATATATATAAAAAAATTTATATACAATAAAAAGTTATATATTTTTGTTGTAGTTTTCATTTACAGCATGTGCCGTTTGGGCGCTAGAATTTTTTTTTTTATTTTTAGCTAGTCGAAAAGACTAGCTTATAAAATCGTCAATACGGCTGGCTGGCTGGCCGGCCGGCCGTGTCCAAAAAATACGATAAATACGAGTGTTAATTATAAGTATGAAGGATAGCTCGTAGAAAGCTGAAACTTGGCAATTAGATAGTTCATACCAAATAAAAAATTAAGTTCAATTTTCAGACCGCAGTGTTGCCAACTTTCGAGAAAAAAATTACTAAAATTTTCAAAAATTTATTACGACCATGTTGTTTAACCGATTTTGTTCAAATTTTCACAAAAGATTCTTCTGGTATTCATATAAATTAGATAATTTCAACAAAGTACAGTGCTGCCATTTTTCTGAGAAAAAAATTACTAAAATTTTTAAAAATTTATTATGACCACGTTATTTAACCAATTTTAATCAAATTTTCACTAAAGATTCTCCTGGTGCCCGCATAAATTATGCAATTTTAACAAAATACAGTGTTGCCAACTTATTGAGAAAAAAATTACTAAAATATTAAAAATTTATCCGATTTTAATCAAATTTTCAGAAAAGTTTCTTCTAGTGCCCACATAAATTATAATTTTATTAAAATACGATGTTGCCAACTTTCCGAAAAAAAAATTAATAATTTTCTAAAATTTGTTATGCCCGCATTATTTATCCGATTTTAATAAAAATTTTACAGAAGATACCCTTAGCGCCTATAATATTATATATTAGCAAAATACAATGTTGCCAACTTTCGGTGAATTTTTTTTTATTCTTATTTCTTATCATTTATGTGATAATATCAAAGTGGTCTCTATATGGGTTTACCCATATACACTTCTAATCTTCTATTTTAGCTAGTCGAAAAACTAGCTTACGAGTATAAAATCAAACCACATTCGACTAGCTCCATTCTCGCTTTGCGAGAATATTATTTAGTTTTAATTTTTTTTTTCCCAAAAACTGAGGCGTATAGGAAAATAAGCATAATATGGAAAAATGCGGAATAATAAGTGCTATTAAAAATGAGTGCTATAAAAAATTAAAAACTGAATTTTTGAAAATCTGTCAAAGGATCCTTGGGATTTTTTTCAAAATAAGACTCTTTTCAAAATTGGCTGAAAAAATCTGAAAAAATTTACTAAAATAGAGAAAAAAAAATAGTTACATAATAGCTAAGTAACTTTTTTTTCTAGCTCATGCTGGTTTGGCAAGAAAAAATATTGAAAATTTATATTTTTTGCATTTTAATTTTTTTTCCTACCAAACCAGTATGAGTTAGAGAAAAAAATTACTTAACTATTATGTAGCTAATTTTTTTTTCTATTTTACTAATTTTTTTCAGATTTTTTGAAAAAATTTTGAAAAAAGTCTTACATACATACATACATACACAATCACGCCATATACCCAAAAGGGTGTGGCACAAACTCTTTTCATTATCCCGAAATCAGTCGCCTCCAAACACTCCTATCCAAACAAGCAACTTTCGCTTCATCCACATTCATAATTCCTCTCATACATGCTCTTCTATTCCTACTACTTGGAAACGTTCGCTCACGCAAAACACTCTCAATCATATCACTCCAACTACTCATTGGACGTCCACGCAAACGTAAACCATCAAAATCATTCAAATAAATCTTTTTAACCAAACGTTCATTAGACATTCGCTCAACATGTCCGAACCATCTTAACTGACTAACACAAACTTTTGCTACAACATTTTTTTCAATTTCACACTCATCATACACTAGTCTATTTCGTACCCGATCTCTCCTAGTTACACCACATACCCCACGTAAAAATCTCATTTCCACAGCAGTCATTTTCCGTTTATGCTTTTGCAACCAAACCCAACATTCACTACCATACATCACCGTAGGCACCAAAACTGCATTGTATATACTTAAACGGGCTTCTTTTGAAACATTTACATTCCTAGCAAAAGTTCCCAAAGCACCCAAAACCTTACAACCAGCATTTACTCTCCTTTCAATTTCACGATCAAAACGGCCATCTCTAGACAGCAAACTACCCAAATACACAAATTCATCTACCTGCTCTAAACGTTCACCGTCAATATGTACATTACATTCAGTCATCAAATCACCTTTCTCAAAAACTAAAACTTTGCACTTATCAACATTCAACACAAGATTCATATCTTTACCAACAACATTAATTCTATCAATCATCCTTCTCAGTTGTTCTTCAGATTCAGCCAAAATAACCACGTCATCAGCATACGCTAAAGCAGGTACAACACAATCACCTATTTGTATACCATCATTACCACAGAAAGCTTTTCGAAGAAGTACATCCATATATAAATTAAATAGCCAAGGAGACATTACACAGCCCTGTTTGACGCCAACATCTATACGAAACCAATCACTTAAGCAACCATCAACTCGTACTGCAGCTTCACTTCCATCATACAGAGCTTGAATTGCTCCTAAAAGATTACCATTAACACCGTACTCGCAAAACACATCCCACAAAATTTCGCGAAGAACACTGTCATAAGCTTTTCTTAAATCAAGAAAGCCACAGAACACTTTTTTATTTTTGTCAAGTGACTTTTCGGCAATCATACGAAGAGCAAACAATTGATCCACACATCCTCTCTCTGGCAAAAATCCACAATGAACGTCACTAATTTTTGAAATAGTTAGTGCTCTAACTTTATGAATTATTATTTTACCAAATAATTTACCGGGAACACTCAGAAGACTAAGAACAAGAAATAACAATATTAAAAATGGATAATTCATTCTTTTTCACCGCATTTTGTACAAAAATAAGTTACATCATTAAATATATAAAATGGAAAGAAAAACAAACGAACATCATTTGTCTTGTTTTGAAAAAAAATTCCAAGGGTTCCCCCTCGAGAAATTTTCAAAAATTTAGTTTTTAATTTTTTTCTACTAAATTCTATAATAATGGTATCTTTACTCAATTATAGTACTTATTATTCCGCATTTTTCCATATCATGCTTATTTTTCTACACCTCATAGTTTTTGAGAAAAAAATAAAAACCAAAAAATCAAAAAAAAATTATAGCGCCCAAACGGCACATGCTAGCAAATTAAAACTAAAATGAAATTATAGAACTTTTTATGCCCTATCAAAAAGTATTCTAAATATTTCTCCGAATTTAACTCGAGAAAGAAGTATATCGCAAATTTATCGAAATTGCATTTTAAACTTCCATACGAACTTGACGAATGAACACCCGGTATATACATACATATATATATATATATATATATATATATATATATATATATATATATATACTTAAGGTTTAACCATTAAATTTAATCAGGTTTATCAACGAAAATTTACCAAATAAAAATTACTAAAATTTTATTAATTTTGGTTACTTTTGTGTACAAGTGGTGATTTATTTTGGCCTGAATGGAATGTTAGAAATAGATAGTATGAATTTTTCAAAAATTTTTGTTGTGGTAATATTAATGGGACAATAAGTTATGCTATATTGAGGTTGAATATGATATTGATGAAAGTAATGTGAGTGATGTGTTAATACGTACAAAATGTGGTGTTTCCCGGTTTGGATAGAATTACTAATTAAATGCTAATATTGAAAAAGTATTTAAATGGTTAGTTTTTATATTTCGTTTATAGTTAAAGCGTTGTGTGGTTTCGGATGTGGTTTTTTTATTTAAAGGTAATGGCAGTTCTAGTGACTACTAATTCTTGAACGATTAGTCATCTGCGTGTTCCCGGTAAATTTGGTAAAATATTAATTCATAAAGTTAAAGCACTAACTATTTCAAAAATTAGTGACATTAAGGGTGATTGTCGAAAATATAATTGACAAAAATAAAAAAAAGTGCTTTGTGGCTTTCTCGATTTAAGGAAAACTTATGACAATGTTCTTTTAGATATCTTATGGGATATGCTTCGCGAGTACGGTGTTAATGTTAATCTTTTAAGAGCAATTGAGGTTTTATATGATGGAAATGAGGCGGCTGTACGAGTTGATTATGAGTTGTTTAAGTGTTTGATTTCGTGTTAATATTGGAGTGTGGGTGTGGGGTGTGTGGGTGTGGGTTTTTGAGCAGGGTGACTAGACTGAATGTAATGTATCTATTGATGGTGCACAAAAAAACTAATAAAATGGTCCAAATAAAAAAATCATCAACCTGCTCTAAACAGGTTGATGATTTTTTTATTTGGGTAATTCATTATTTAAAGATGGTCGCTTTAATTATGAAATTGAAAGAAGAGTTAATGCTGATAAGGTTAATGCGTTATATTTTAAGTGATTTGGGTAATTTTGTTAAGATTTTAAATATTTTCAATAAAACCTTTTCGACTATGGTAGTGAATATTGCTGCAAAAATGAGATATTTAAGTGGGGTATGTGGTATAACTAAGAAAACATCGGATATGAAATAGATTAGTGTATATTGAAAATAAAATTTAAAAAAATTGTTGCAAAAGTTGGTGTTAGTCAGTTTAGATGGTTCGGTCATCTTGAGCAAATGTTTAATGAACGTTTGGTTAAAAAAATTTATATGAATGATTTTGAAGGTGCACGTTTCCGTGGACGTCTAACGCGTATTTGGAATGGTTTTGTATAGTATGGTGTTTTCGGGAGCAAAAGTTTCCAAATAGCAAAAATAAAAGATCATGTATAAGAGATATTATGAATGTGTTGAAGCTAAACTTGCTTTTCTGGATAGGAATGTGTGGAGGAAACTGATTTCGTGATAGTCGAAAGAGTTTGTGCCACACTCTTTTGGATACATGGTGTAATTGTGTATGTACGTATGTACGTACTTTTGTTTCAAAGCAACCTATTTTTACAAATAATTTTTAACAAGAATTTTTTTAATTGATAAATTTTTGTTGATATTTCTGGTTACAGTTTAATAATTAAACAAATTTTTGGAGGTAAATTATGGGTTAGTTTAATTAAAATATAATTTTTTAATATATATTGCTGGCCATTTTGCACTATAAGAATATTTTATTTTCTAAAAATTTGACTAATTTGAATAAATAACGTAGTCAGAACAGATTTATTTTAAATTTGTATTTTTTTCTCGGAAAGTTGGCAACATTGTATTTTAGTAAAGTTATGAAATTTATGTGGGCACTAGAAGTAATTTTTTCTGAAAATTTGGTTAACTATAGATAAATAATATAGCCATAGTACCTTTTTAATATTTTAATAATTTTCTGTTTTTTCGAATAATTGACAACACTATATATTACTAAAATGTTATAATTTATGTAGCCACTATAGTTTATTTTTAACTAGGAGAAGTAATTTAAAATTTTTGTACCAAAATATATACTTCTGATTGGTTGACATACAGCTATTCTTACACCCAACATTATTCTCATCTTTGTCATTAATTGTCAACAAGCTGTCAGTACTGCCTATGTGTTATTGCCGGATTCCATATTGTTTAGTTTTGTCTGCTTTAAATTATTTTAGTTATATTTTGTAAGTAAATAAACCAAATTTGGAAATCGCAGACGTTGCAAATTAAACTTACTGTAAAATATTTTTAGTAATTTTCAGGTGTTTTCTTGTAGTATAAATCTTACTTTTACATTTACTCCTCCTAGTTAAAAACAGACTATAAGAGAATTTTTTGTGAAAGTTTGATTAAAATTAGATAAATAACGTATCAAAAATAAATTTTTAAAAATTTAGTAAGTATTTCTCGGAAAGTTGGTAAACTTGTACGGTAATAAAAGTATATGATTTTTGTTGGCACTACCAGAAATTTGGTTAATCGCGAATATCTAATATAATCATAATAAAATTTTGAAAACTTTAGTAATTTTTTTCTGGGAAAGTTAGTAACACTAACAAAATAAATCTATATGCCTATCTTGGACACCAACTGAACCAATTTTGAAAATTTCGTGTAAATCGGATGAATGGTCTAGGAGTAGTTAAGATTACAATATTTGAACAACCAAGTGAGCAAGCGAACGAGGGATGTCCATAAAGCTTTATAAGCCAAATTCAGTTTTGTCATCATGGCTATATAAAAGGATTTTTATAAAAAAAAAAATGTGGAAAATGTTTCAGACACCGTATCGATTATTATACAATGTTTTTATGCAGTCAAAATATTAAAAAATAGTATATTATGGTAGTTGCATAAACGGTAATTACAATTTTACGAGTAATTAGTTTATTTAACAAGTTTGAAAATGCAATTAAACTTTGTAATTACTGTTTCATGATCGTTTAATAGTTTGATAATTTTAATAGTTTTTTAAATTCTAAAGTAATGCACTTGGCTTTTATTAAATTACTTGTTTATGTTATTCTATAATAATAATAATAACAAAAAAATTTGCTAGTTTTTATACAAAAATACATAGATTAAAAACAAATATTGATTATATGTATAAGTTCAGTACCACAATTAAAAAATGTATTAATAACTAAATATTTCAAATAATTAATATACATACTAACATCAATCACCTTACATTCATTTAGAAATAAAAATATTACTTTCCAAGCAAAAAATAATAATTTATTTATTAAAAACTTATATATATATATATATATATATATATATATATATATATATATATATATATATATATATATATATATACAGGCTGTTCGTTCGCTTGGTTGATATAGGGCAATATCATGGGATTTCGATAATATGCAGAATACTACTTTCTGAAGTAAAATTCGAAGAAATACTTAGAATACTTTTCGATAAGGAATAAAAAGTTATATAGTTTGGTTTTAGTTTTAATTTGCTAGCATGTACCGTTTGGGCGCTAGAATTTTTTTTAAATGTTTTTTAGAATTTTCAATAATTCTTCCTGCTAAATCAATATGAGTTAGAGAAAAAAGTTACTTAGCTATTATGTAGCTAATTTTTTTTTCAATTTTACTGAATTTTTTCAGATTTTTTTGAGCAAATTTTGAAGAAAGTCTTATTTCGAAAAAAAGTTATATATATATATATATATATATATATATATATATATATATATATACATATATATATATATATAAACCTTATAATAATAGAAAACATATGTTTACAAAATTTCATTTAGATTACATCGACATATGTCATGAAATTTGACTTATATTTTAAATTTCTTCAAATAAAGCGATTTGAAAAAAAAAACTAAAAAGTAAAATATAAATATGAAATAAAGTAAAATTAAAAAGCTAAATTTTATTTAAATGGTAAAATTTGTCATGTATTATCATAAGATAAGATACACTCGTGAAATTCATTGTGAACTTACAGTGTTTTGTAGTATTAGAGCGTTCATTTTTGACTAGTGTTTTTGTTTAATTTAGACAACTATTTAAAACGTGCGAATTAAAATATATATATATATATATATATATATATATATATATATATATATATATATGTCGAAATCCTGTATGGATGGTTTGGATTTTTTTCTTCGGGCGTATCATAATATTATTATTACGTTAACATATTGCCTATGTAGGAAGAGGTTATTATAATACTAGTACAATAATAACATTAGTATATTATTTATATTATTGTATTATATTATTCTCTTTGTTATAATATGTAGCTTATAACTAAAATAAAGAGTTATTATTATTATTATTACAACAATTAGTTACTATGTACACCGCTGGTGGTAGAAACGAATACAACTATAACAAGTGTATTTAATCTGACATTTTCAGCGGTCATATTAAAAACTATTACGTCAAGTAGAGTTATGTAAATTAACAATTGCGTTTTTTATTTTTGCTTGAATTTTAATTTGATTATTGAAAGTAAAGAAGTACAAAAAACGCAATGTTTTTTGTCAAATTTATCAAAAACTGCATTTTTTCGGTCAAAGAAACACAGGAAAATGTATTTAATTTGACATCTCCGACGGCTATATTAGAAATTATCAAGTTAAGCTAAATTAATTTACAATTACATTAATTAATTTTGCTCGAATTTGAATTTAATTATAGAATATGTGTGACAAAATGCAAGAAATGCATTGTATACCAACAAGAATGGTCAAAAATTGTATATTTGATCAAAGAAGCTATGTAACAATTATAAATAATATATACGAGTACAAATAAAAACTGCTCTACAATTGTTAGTAAGGTTAAGATTGCTTATTTTTATTTTGGTTTTGTTTAAAACGCTTGAAGAAAAATCGTATATTGAACTCCGATTGCTTTGAACAAATATCTGAGTTCAACACAGTTCCAGCACCGTTCTAGAAAAACTACGTGTGTTTCTGTACTAATTTTTATTTTGAATTTTTTTAAATATTTATGAAAGCACTTTTATTTATTATTAGGAAAAAGATTTTAATTATATTGTTATGTACCTGTTTTTCAAAATATTTTACTTTTAATAATAACTAAACGTAATTTATTAATATACATATATCCTTTTTATATGAAAATTACCAAATTAATCATAGTTAATCACTTTTATGTTTACATAATATATTAATATTTTGATTTGTATTTTAGTTGGTGATTGCTGCAGTTTGGATAACAAGCGCCGCATATAGTGCTCCGCGTTTCTTTTGGGTTGAAACAATTGTCAATCATATGAAAGATGGACGCACTGAAATAATATGTGCTACTCATCGTCAAAAATATAATTCACAAGTACTTGATATTATCAACTTTGTTTTTTTATATGCTGTGCCACTTGTTGTTATGACGGTAAGTTTTTCAATATATTAATCAATCGTAAATAAGTCGAATTAAATAATTATATATTTGTATATAATCTATACATATGTACAAAGTACAATGGAAATATGTATGTATGTATTTTTGTTCGGTTCGAAATGAAACTAGGAAGTGATTCATAAAGTTGAAATTTAGCACATAGCTATGTAATAACACAACAATGATGGAAAAAATCCAAAAGTGACGATAAGTTCGCGTGAACTGCAGGCAAACGCTGTAAACGAACAAAATTTTCGTTTATAATTTGGCACCCACTAAACAGATTTTGATGAGATTTTTATTAATAGTTAATTTGTTTTTTGAGGAAGGTTGTACTATGGAAAAATTCAACGTTTGCTTGCGGTTTACGCCGTAAACTATAAAAAACTAAATTAAGTTCGCTTATAATTTTCCATTTACGGAACAGATTTTTAATGAAAGTTTTACTAATAGTTGAGTTGTTTTTCGAGGAAGGTTTTACTATAGGACAATGCAGCGAAAGCCTCAGACGAATGCTCTAAATTATAAAAATTGGCTACAGACTGTTTGCTTATAACTCGCCATTTGGGGAACAGATTTTGATAAAAGTGTTATTAATATAGTTTAATTATTTTTCAAGAAAAGTTTTACTAATTGGCAATGCAGCGTAAGCTGCAGGTGAACGCTGTAAACTATAAATATTGATTAAATATTCTGTGTTCTTGTAACAAACAATCTACGAAAAAATTATAATGGGAGTTGAGTTGTTTTCAAGAAGTTTTACAAGTACTACGGGAAAATGCAGTGCAAATGATGAAAATTATTCAAAATTCTGTTTGCTTATAACTTAACATTTATGAAAAAAATTTAATGGAAGTTTTATTAATAGTTGGGTTGTTTTCGAGGCAATGCAGCATGAGTCGCAAGCGAACGCTATAAGCGATGAAAATTGACCAAAAACTGCAATTAAGTTAAAATGAGCTATGTAAATGTATATCTCGCAGAAAAGCATTGGCATTATGCATGTGTATATATAAATTACACTTTTATAGAATTTTGTTTTAGAAATGTTTTTATACTAATAACATATAATACTACAAAATACCTTAAATACAAATTCTTATGTTATACAAGTACAAGTAGTAGCTTAAAAAAGCATTTACAACTTTTTGATAAATTATTTAGTATTTACATTTCAATATTATTCAAAAGTATTTTACCCAACTCTGATTATTGAAATAATTATTTTTTATTCAGAAAAAATATATTACTTTTAATTCTTTTATATGTACAGCATAAAACAATATATCAGAAAGAAATTATTTAAAATAAAAATTAAACTATATTTCAACAGAGTAAACTCCTTTTATTTTAAATACTTTTTTATAAATACTAAATGCAAATACTTTTGCAAACTAACTGGTATTATGTAAAATTAAAATTTATAATTATTCAAATAATAAATATAAAAACTGTATTAAATATGCATATAATTATAATAATTTATGTTCATAACCGTAACATAACGTGTCAATATCTCATCATCAAATAACTTACAAGAACACGTTTCAATAAATGTTTTAAGCAGTAATTTGAAATACCAACTTGAAATAATACTTTTAAATTTGCAAAATAATTTATTTGTAGTAAGTGCAACAAAATCAAATTTTAAATTGAACTACAAAAACTGCAAGTTTATTTGTTCGTAATTTCAGGCCGGAAAATAAATTGTATTAAAGTAAACGTATAAAATTATCTGACCTGGTATGGTGTGATCGATTTATTTTTGTCACAGACATTTTACTATATATTGTAGATAAAATTCTCAGTGTTTGATCATTGAATGAGAGCCCTGAACAAATAAAACGCTGTTAATATGGTCGATCGATAATCATATCGACCGATATCCTTGTTTAATGAGTCGAGCAAGATTTTGATAAAAGTTAGCTCAATCGCCTACAAATATTTTTTCAGAAAAGAAATATTGCCAAAACCCAGCATGGATTGTCTTTTAAAACTGACGTCTATTGTCACCAAAGCAATTAATAACAGAGAGGTATCTATGACCCTCTTTTAGACACGGACAAAGTATTTTACTTTGTTTGACATAAGGGATTTGATTTCAAGCTACTGAGTCTTAAATTGACTATTGACTATTAAAATAATAACGACATTCATGCACAACCATTCCTTTTAAGTAAAAATCTTTAACTCTTTTTCTCCAACAGTTTTTATGCACGCTGCAGTACCTCAGGGCTCGATCCTCTCTTCTTTTATTTAACTAATTTATTACGCTAATATTCTTGGTTCTTATTTTTACATTTAAAATGTTCTCCAATACGCAGGCAATACGGTCTACCGAGCAGTCAGTAATACGGAAGATAATGTTAAAGAAACGTTTTAATTTCAAATTTTATTTTAGAGAACTAGTCGAAGAAATGGCAATTAAAACCAAATTAGTTTAAAAGCCAACTGATTATTTTTAAGCATTGATATAAATCATTTTGCGATTCTGTTACATTAACTGTTGAAACAAAATTGTTTGAGCAATTTACTCTCAATTGGAAGGGCGCCATTAGTAAAGTTAGTGGGAAATTTTGCAGTTATAATGGACTAGTATTAGTCATAAAAAAAGCATAAACGGCTACAAGAAGCAAGTTTTCATAGACACATATAAATGCTTTGTCAGAATTGTTGCGAGCTATTTTGCCATTATGTTGTAAACTTTTGGCAATATAAAACTGAAACCAGCAATCAAAACCTTTGCTAAAAAAGATTTGTAGGCTGCCGTTTGATAACTTCTCGGCGAACATTTACAACGTCGCTAACTTGGATCCTCTTCCTAAGAGATTGAAATATCTTCTAGATTATTAGCTTTTAAAACTTTAGCAGAAACCATGCCAATTTATTTCACGTTACTTAAGAACAAAATACTTCTTACCGAAAGCTGCTATTTCTACATTAGAGGAATCACCAAAAGTACCAATAGGTGCTCTGCTCGTACGGAAACAATAATTTAAAAAAAATCTGATTTAAATTCAAAATTAAATAGCTGTTCTTTCATATTTGACATTATTTGGAAAAAATCTATTTAGTGTTTTAGATTATAACATAACATACTATATTATACACCCAATATTTTTGTCTATGTTTTCTCTTAATATTTACATAACTTTTTAACTTAATTTCAATTTTAAATATTACAACAATTTATACAGTTTTTAGAAAAACAAAAACTAACACTTAAATGTGATATTTCATTACTTTTTAAGATTGTACTTAAATGATACAACCAAAAAAAATAAATGAAGTCTAGTGCTAGGGATCCCATAATTATGAAATATAAAAAAGGGACTTTTTAAATTTTATTTGAAAAAATAATTTTTTTCTTGGGTGTGTATTTCTATTTTAATTCTAAGAAAAAATTAAAATTATACATTGAATTCTATTAAAAAATGTAATATTTATAAACAAAACATTTAAAATTAAATAAATTAAACATTGAAAATACATTTACATTAATGAAGTTTCAAACTGATTGTTGCACTGAAAATAATAGATACACATAATTTAAATGAATTTACTAAAATATTACGTTTATAGTTAGTATTTTATATAAAACGGGACATTTTTATGTTTCGGTGCATTCTGTGGGGACACTGGGACAGTATCCATAAAAACGGGACTGTCCCGGTCAAAACGGGACGGATGGGATCCCTATCTACTGCCCGAAAATAGTTAATCCTATACAGATCCAAAAAATTAAACTCACAGAAGCAATGATTACTAGTTTTTTTATACGTTCGATCTGTCATTTAGTCATTAAGCACTGAGAATGCTATCTACGATGTATGGTAAAACGTCTACAAAAAAGATAAATCGGCTACGGCCTACCAGTTCAGAAAATTCCATTAGTTTGGATACCAATTTTGAAAGCCTAAAGATTATTATAAATACTATATATTTTTAAATTTGTTACAAAAATACCTTAGGAACAATAGCCACTAATGTTTTTCAAATTTTTTAATATACATAAATTTCATTTTTACTAGAAGGTTCATCATTATTTTCTGTTATAGTTTCCGTTTATATTTTTTTTCCACTCTATTTTTATCTTTACAGTAAATTTCTTTTTATTTACTGCCCGATTCTTGTCTTTTGCATCTTGATAGAAGTTTAAAATTTTAAAAGGGTAACCGTGATAACAAACCGCAGTTACCCGGTTAAACGCTACAAATTAATTTACCCCGATTAATTAGTTAACCGCGATGAATCTGTAAACCGTAATTAGTCGATTAACCGTGATAAATATGTTAACCATGATTAATAGGTTAAGCGCAATCAATCGATTAATCGTGTGTAATCGGTTAACCTCCATTTATTAGTTAACCGTGATTAACCGGTTAATCACCAATAACCTACTAGTCACAAAAACCGTTAAATAATATAATGTCGTTAGATTACTGGTTACTGCTGCAGCAAGTTGAAAACGGATACATATAAATCAAATTTAGAATAATCGAAGCTGTATCAATAACATTTATATTTAATTTTCTTGCACTTTTATTAATTTGCATCGTAAATAGTCGCATATATAAATTTTTATCAAAATATGTTTGTCGGTTGTAGGCACTGTATACTCGGATTGCGATAGGTCTTTGGCGCAGCAGCCGACATCTAGAGAAGCATTTGAATGCATCTATATATAATCAGACGTCAACAACTGCAACTTATGATTATCAAGTTTGTTATTCACCATATGGGGAAGTATGCGCTAATACTAATACGCAATCGTCACACTCACATAGGATTTTACCTTCAATGCGTGTTAAGCAACAACTGTCAATATCAAAGGTAACGCTGATTTTTATTTTTAGTAATAAATAAGTTTATTTTTGTCACCAATTAGTAATTAAATTTTTAACCTAATTATCCAGTATTTCTTTGTGGAATATTTTGAAACCAAAAACAAAATTTTAAAAAAAATTGTTATTTTTTAAATTTTATATATTTTTTATATTTTTAAATATTTAGCGTTTAGCACACTGTTTATAATATTAGCAAAAATTAGAAAAACATATAGCAATTTTTTACATGTAGCTTCTAGATAATTAATCTGAACGTAGTTTGTAAAGGTGTATGTGTGTAAGTTGGTTTGTCTAAGTTTCCTTGTGTCGCGTTCTAAAACAATGGTTTATAATAATTAAGTTCACTGATCTGTAAAGTTTAACAGGTTTATAGGAGTATCGTAGAATAAAATAAAATAATTATTTGTTGTAACAAAAAATTAAATAAAGTAATAAAATTGGTTAAATTTTTTTTTAATAAAATATCATTCAGACTGCTTTTTTTGATAGCGAAATCAGTGTTATGTTTTAGCATATAGCTAGTGGTTCTGAACGAAACTACATGTAAGCTTATAGAGATCCACTACACATGCGCAGTTTTAGTTTTATAAGCAAATTTTGTTTATCTCAGCCAAAATTTGGTTTCTTAACTAAAATTATTTTTTTTTTATTAACGGCCAAATAGATTTCTGTAACTTTTACTAAAGGTAACCAAATCCTGTTTGACACAACATAAACAAAAAAATGTCAAGAATGATCTTCAACATTTAAATTGTTATCATTGCCCAGACCGCAGACCCTAACTGAAAATTCGTCAAGACAAACAAACAATGTGACTGAGGAAATTTTTGCACTGTGAAACTATAACTAAAACGTGAAATTAATTTGGCAATCTGAATCAGGCTTATCGTGTCAAAGAAAAAGATTACATTTCTGCTAAAAGAGTACAGATGGTCCAATATGTTCAGGTAATTAATTATGGCACTGATTCATTATTAATGGTGTCTTGGTAACAATTCAAATTTTTGTATGCTATTAAAAAAAAAAAAAAATCGAATTTGACATAAGTTTTATTAATTTTACATTAATAGTACGCAACATGTGATATTTCTTATTATTATTTTGTGAAGAGTAGAGTTTTCCGATATTTTGGTTTTAGGGAATTATCCCCATTTAATGCCAGACGCTTTTGTGTCCCAGTAAGAGGTTTTGGAATCACCGCATATCTTCGTTTCTAAAACTATTTTAAATTTTTTTAGAAGCATACGGGTAAACTCATATGTAGACCACTTTCACATTATAAAATAAAAATACTAAAAAAATAATATATTTTTTCTCCAAAAGTTGAAAACAAGGTAAAAAAAAATTATAGGAGTATATATTATGCGTATAAAATAATTTATCCATAATTTTTTTCAAGTCGTATGAAGAGTATATCTAAAAAAAATTTAATAGTTTTTTTAAAAAAATTGACATTACTGCATAATAATAAAATTACTTAAATTTTACACTTATTCAAAATTTTTGTTCAAATTGGATAAAATGTAACTAAAATAATTTTTTTTTCAAGAAGGTGGCAGTACTGTGCTAAAATAAAATTATGTAATTGCTATTGGAACTAATAAATTCTATCCTACAAATGTCATTAAAATTCAATAAATAAATATACAATATATAAATAATAAAATTGAAAATAAATTACAAAAAATTTAAGTAATTTTTTACACCCACACTATTTTTTTTGCCAACACTGTACACAATAAAATTATATATTTGTTAAAAATATATCAAAATAATCTTTCCTGAAAATTTCATTAAAATTGGAGAAATAGTATAGCCAAACTGATATATTAAAAGTATAAATAAGTTTTTCTCCGATTTTTGTCAACACGGCATAGAATTGAAATTAGATACTTCTTATAGATACTGGGGACTTTTTACAATAACTAAATATAAATAAAAAAATTGTGTAATATTTTATAATTTTATTAATACAATTTTATATAAATTAATTAATTATAATTGTTAATTGCCTGTGTTGAATGTTGTTATTTATTTCTTTTGAATTCCCTATGAATATTTTTTGTTTACGTTTTGCCGCAACTTTTATTATGTAGTAATTTTGGTTAATAAACTAAAAGTATAAATGTAGGTAATTTTAGGTTAAACTTTATCGTACGGTTATTAAATGTATTTACTTCAAACTGTTGAACATTTTATTAATGTAAATCGTAAAATATGACAATGCTAAAACTTATTTTAAAAATTCGTTTTTAACATTGGCTATACGTAAGATCAATTGGTTGTACATGACATATATGGTGACGATCATTGCAGGATAGGAAAAGTAAAAAGGTTAATTTGTTAAATGTTTAGTAAAATTAAAGCAACCTGAAGAATTTTTAGTTGTTTTTAACGTAAAAATTAAAAATAACAATATCTGCTAGTGGTTATATAAACATGAAATATATAGCAGCAGTTTTTCGACATTGAACATGTTAGAAACGAATTTTCAAAATCAATTTTAATATTGTAAATATCATTTCCGCACTAAAATTTTGTGAGTTATATTTATAAAATATGGTAAAATAACAGTCTGTAAAGTTTAAAGTCAATACATTGGTAACCGTAAAGTAAAGTTTTACGTTATTTTAATATTTACTTGCTGATATTGCCATTATTGAACTAAATATACCATTAGTTAATTTATAAATAAAGTAATAGTATAATTAGTTCACTAATTACATTTTCAGCACTTAGATAATAAAATAATATTCAATATATATGCGATTATACATAAATAAAATAAAAAACTGTAAAAACAAACACATGCGTAAAAAGTTATTCTACAGCGATAATTCTACTCATAAACATAGTCTTTGCATGTAAATAATTTTTTTAATAAATATTGTTTTTGTTAATTACTTAGTTAATTTACAAAAAATATGCAAAAGAAAATCTTATATTCGCATAATTATTATTTATCTTGGTTTTGTTATTTTGTTTAATTTTCGGATTAGGCTATTTATACATACGGTATGTATACGCAATTGGCTATTCATACATGCAGTATGTATACGCAATTGGCTATTTATACATACAGTATGTATACGAAATTGGCTATTTATACATATAGTATGTATACGCAATTGGCTATTTATACATATAGTATGTATACGCAATTGGCTATTTATACATACAGTATGTGTATACAACTGGCTATTTGTACATACGATATGTATTTGCAATTGGCTATTTATAGATACTTTATATATATGCAATTGGCTATTTATAGATTTACATATACTGATTGTATGTGCTATTATTACAATTAATATTTTGATAATAACTACGCAGTTATAAATAATAATTATAGTTTTATTTATTAAAATTATAAAAGTAATACATGTACTATAAAGTATCATTAAATCAGAGAAATAAATATAAAGTAAAATAAATATAAATAAAAATAAAGTAAAATAAATATATTATTTTTTAAGACGAGGCTATTTATACATACGGTACGTATACGCAATTGGCTATTTATACATACTAAAAAAAAAACCCCTAAACCAACCTACTAACCTAACCTGCCCTAAATAGCCAATTACGTAAAAATACTGTATGTATAAATAGCCAATTGCGTATACATACCGTATGTATAAATAGCCACGTTCTATAATTGCACGGCAGACGGCACTCATAGCTACTTTACTGTCCCCAGCGGAAAAGTTCATTTTAATACAATATTACAGGCGTGTTAGTTTTAGCTGAATGCGTGGTTTTGGCGATTTTGGCGTTGCTAACTTGTAAACATGCTGTATGTATAAATAGACAATTGCGTATACATACTGTATGTATAAATAGCCAATTGCGTATACATACCATATGTATAAATAGCCACTTTCTTAATTTTCAAAGCTTTTCCTTTAATTTTTCTTTTATAATGTTAGTGCTAGTTTTAGTAAATACACAATACATACTATCAACAATGTGCGCATGCTTATATACAAAAAAAATATGATTCTTCAAGTGTATTGTAATGTTAATATTACGTTACCATATTTTCTATGTAGAAAAAGTTATTATATTACTAGTACAATAATAACATTATTATACAGCAGTTACTTACTATACACACACTACTGATGAAAGCACCAAATATAAGTTCAAGGTTAAGTGCATTTAATCTGACATCGTCGAGAGCTATATTGACAAATTATTAGGTCAAGTACAATGTATATACAAACAAGTCAACAAAATATAGTAAATTTAATTCCTACATTAAACAGTATGTTTGTGAATATCATTCATGAAATCAGCAATATTATAAAAGGCATTATTAAGTAAAAACTTTTTATTAACCTAAAAAACTCTTTACTTGGAAGGTTGCGTATTGCAGTGTAGCCCCCATATTCATAGGTAGTGGTTTTACAACATTTAATTTGCAAAAATCTAATCTAAAGTTCTCTTTTGTTTCTGTATCATAGTTATGATAATTACAATGGTTTTGCAAACTATAAAAATTATCTTTATTATTGTTGATATTGTAGAATATAAATACAAGGCAAAGTCAATATCTTTTGTCTAATAAAAAATTTCTAGATGATTGTCTGTGACTGTTAAGTGTCATTATTCTAATTGATAATTTGTACAATTTAAATAATTGATCACTGTTTGTTGAATTACCCCATGACAAACAACCATAATATAAGTAACTTTTAATAAAACATAATACATTGTCCTTATGGTATCCGCTGACACCACTTGTACAACTTTTCGTAAGATTAACTATCCTAATAACATTAATAATCTATACTTTGTGTTTTATCTTTATTTAATAGCAGTTTATTAGAGATAAACCAGTGTGTTGCCTCACTTAAAGTAAAATTAATAATGTTATTAATTTTGGCGTGAGTAGCTCCACAATTTATTAAAGTGGCAAAGGACCTAATACAAAACCCTGTTATATGCCACATTCAATTTTTTACTTATCAGAATATGTCATTTACAAAAGTTATGTGGAATCTATTTTGCAAATAATCATCAATCAAAAGTAATCTCCGGATGCAATAAAAATTGAGTTTATTTATTAAAATTTTATGTTCAATACAATCAAATGCTTTTGTTAAATCGCAAAATATTGCCGACACGTGTTGCCCATTATTCAAACAATTTGACATTGTATATTAATTGTTTGTTGACTAGCATACAAATCATAAATTATTATAAAATTAATAATAAGTACTCAAAAATATTGAGATTTTATATTTTTCCCAAAATTTCACAAGTTACTCAGTCGTTGAATCGGCTTGTTAGGCTATGCATCAATGACTGGCCAGTTTAACCGTAGACACGTGTTTTCGACCTATAGGGTCTCATCAGTACGGTGCTTTGATCAGTGTCGGAAAGACACTGATGCAGATGTTAGTTCTGGCTGGCTTTTATGCCAAGTACTTTGAAACGATAACAAAAAATAGCAATAGATACTAGCAATGCCATCTATACAATAATGCAATATGCAATTGTAGTAATAAACCTTGAACAAATAAATGTTTATATTGTTATTGTGAAATTTTATATAATAATACTCAAAAATATTGAGATTTTATATTTTTGAGTATTATTATATTAAATTTCACAATGACAATATAAATATTTATTTGTTCAAGGTTAATTACTATTATAAAATTAATAAATTTTGTATACAAATTGTGTTTATTTACAAAATCTATATTAAAATTACCTGCTATAATTATATTTTAATTTTTTGTTTATAACAAATATCAAATGCGGAATGTAGAACACTTATGAAATGATCAAAATTACCAGCTGGTGATCTGAATATAACTCTGCCAATGCAATTTTACTGCAGCTAGTAAAATTCAGTAGTCAAAAAACCAATAATTTTTATTATATCAAATTTAATATTAGATTTTACATAAATTGCAACCCCTCTATTATTTATGTTGGTTCTACAGTAATAGCTTCTTAAAATATAGTTGTTTATTTATTTAAAACTATTTATTGTTGATTTAACCAGTGCTCATGTTTAAACTGAAAAAGTTCAACTTACAACACTCATTGGTTGAAATTATTTCTGGATCGTAACCTAAAAATATAACGTTTTACAACGATTCCTGCTGGCCAAAAATCGGCATTTGCGAGCTGAGCTTTATGACTGAAATTCACACCGACTTTGAAATTAGAATTTTCACTTTTTGTTGCTAATTTTTCACACAGCACTTCATTATTAAAAACAAAATGACATTTTCAGTTTAATTATTAATTAGTTACAGCTCCCGAACTAACATTTTATTATCCAAATTTACCTAATGTAAAAGAAACAGACGCATTCAAAAATGGGTTAGGGGCGTATCTACTTCGTTTAATTGTCTTTTCATCATGTACGGTAAATGAATCTGAATGCAGACGTACATGCAAGGGTTGCCTTTTATATTTTGGAATTAGAGAACAAAAACAATTATTTATTTTGAAAATGGTTTTATTGTTTTTCAAAATATTTTCCATGACGGTCAATACATGCGTTTGAACCAATTTTTGAAGCATTTTTTTCCACTCCGATTGAGGTACCTCCAAAACATGCATTTTGAACGCATCAACCGCTACTTTAAGTGTATAAAAACGTTGACCTTGAAATTTGTTTTTAATGTGCGGAAATAAAAAGAAGTCATTAGGTGTCAAATCAGGACTATACGGCGGATGACCATTAAATCGATGTTCTGAGTGTTCAAAAAGTTACGTATTTGAACCGATGTGTGAGAGCTCGCATTGTCATGGTGGAGAATGATCCGTTTTCGGCGGTTGATGTTTTCTTATTTCTCCGAAGAATTCTGACAAAAAAAATGGTTGTGTTGTGTACTATTTAGAATTGACCATTCCACATTGCACCAATTGTGTGGAATGTAATATGTCCACATTTTTTTTTTAAAAAAAAGGTAACAATTTGCTTCGAAGTGCTTCGTGCACGAACAACTTTTGTTGGATTTGGCTCATCTTAAAAAACCTTAGAGTCGACTGATGTATGTTTTTGAACTCATACGCACAGATCCACGATTTGTCACCTGTCAGATGCCATAGACATGTTTTGTAGTACCGAGATGGTATTTTTTGAGTATTTTTTTTGACTAATTAACACGAGTTTTTTGTGTGATTGTCAAATTATATGGGTTCCAACAAGAAGAAATCTTTTTAACGGCCAAATATTTATGCACTATAAACTCACGGTAACATTTAATTTGCAGTGCTGTGTTTGCATTTCCCTTTTTAAAAATATAAATTATTCGCTTTCGAAACTACTGATTAACAGAGTTCATAAAATTAAAAGTCTAATTTATAATGAACTATTAATGCCGAAATTATGTCTAAAGGTACAAGAAAGAATAATAAATAAGCAAAACATCTACAAAATCTATTATGATAAAAATTTCAAAGATCTTAAACTATTGGATCTAAATACTAATGTAAATATTTATAATCATATTCGCAAAATGTGGGAACCAGCGGCCGGATTTCATAATGTAATTGTAATCGCAATACTATCGAATAATTCCGTGTAATATTTCGCTATCATAGAAGCGTCTAAATATGCAAATATAATACTAACTGGAAGACATCTATATTTCCGATGTATACCGAAGATAAACAAAGTTAAACAAAAAATTCAATTAAAATTTGGCTTGGATGTGTCGGAATTATTCGTTTATTAGAAATAGACAAAAAGTTTCGTTTACAATCAAAAACTTTTTTTCAATAAAATAGTTAAATAATTATTTACTGCATTTTACTTCATATATTTTTAAATATCTTTATAAACGTAATAACAAGGACACAACATAAATAAAAAATTATGCTTTTACAATAAAAATTGTGTAATATTTTACAATTTTATTAAGATAAATTCATATAATTTACTATTATAAAATAAATACTATTTTACCAATTAAATTCCAGGTAAATTTTAAATACATAAATTAGCTTGATTTTATGTCATTCGTAAATGTGAATATCGAAAAAAAATTTAATTCTGTCAATTCAGTAACAAATTTCGAACAAATAAACGTTCAATATTACATGCAAATATATAATAATATATATTTATTTAAAAAAACCATGTATATACCATTAATATCTTTACCAAAATAATATTATTTAATAGTAATAATATATTACACAGTAATATGAGAAAATATAAATTCATTAATTTGTTTGTGGTACGACTATATGCAAATAACTAAATATATGAAATGACAAGTGATAGATATTAGATATATATCTGCATTTTTTTATGGTAGATTTATCTTTGTAAAGTTTTACGTTTTACTTGAATAAGCCATTTTGACACATACATATATTTTCTTTTTCCATAATTACAAAGCCCATCGCTTAGGGTAAAAACGTTATTAAAATTTATGTCACTCTACATTAGTAAAAGAAATATACCTAATTACACATGTTACGTAGTTTTATCTCTTTCTTCACAGCCGTAACACCAACACAAACATTTTGCGTATAATAACATAGCTAATATATAATATTTTTATATAGTTTATAATTTGAAAAGAATTGCTTTTATATTTATTTTAATTAATAACAATAAAAGTAATATTTATAATTGTAAATACATTAAAGAAATTGCCCCAAATTGTAATCGAAATAAGAATCTTATTTAATCGCATTTATCGTAAATGCTGTGAAATCCAGCCACTGACCAAATAATAGATAGTTACATAACTCACAATCAGAGATTTTATTTCATTAAAACCACAAATGAGAATTTAATCCGACGTAATGAATTGATTTAAATAATCGCTGAATGAGTATGTTCCTTAATCTTATGAATTACCAGATAATTGCAATCTACGTAAAGATACGAAAGCCATTTCTGATATTAATGACATGAACAGCCGTTTGTGGATGGTTAACAACGCAAAATTTGGGCGTTTAATAAAAAAGCCAAATAAATTAAATTTATAGAGGGGGGGCCAAAATAAATAAAACACAAAAATCTAACTTTTTGTCGGTGTCTTTGGTATTTTATTCAGAATTTTTTGACCTTGAATAAATGCAGCCATGTTCCAGGCCGTAACGGACTGAACAGGTTTGGCTTCAGAAATATTAGAAAAGCTGCAATTCAATACAGAGATTTTTTTTTTTAACAAATTACATTCTTTATGAAAAAATACAATTATATGGTATCTAATAGATACCATGACGTAACAGTAATAAATAATTAAATAAAATAAAAAATGTACAATTAAAATTTTTTAAAATGTATTTATTTGCAAAAAATATAAATTGCAATTAAAGAAATTTATTTTTAAAAGATGATTATATGAAAAAAAAATAATTTAGTTAATAATTAGATATGTATATCAAAATTATGACTTTAATAATATTAAAACAAACAATAACTTTGCGTATGATAATATTACATATAGCTTATTAGTAATTAGTATAATGTTCAAAACGACTCATTGTCGTAAGACGGTATTATCTTGTATTATTTACAGATTACTTGTGCTAATGCTAATATAATTTTTTTTAATTATAATTTATATTTTGTCCAAATAAATTAACTTTTATTCTTCAAAGTATAAAAATTTTCTTTATGTTTATTTGTTACTATTATGTCATTCTATATACCACATAATTTTCATAAAAAATGTAATTTGTTTTAAAAAAATAATTTCGGTAACGAATTATATCTTTTCTAAAGTTCTGAAGTCAAACTTGTTTTGTTCGTTACGGCCAAGAATATAGTTTCCTTTGTTCAAAGTAAAAGAATTCTGACTAAAAACATCAAAGACACCGACAGAGAGTTAGACTTCTGTGTGTTAGTTATTCTGTGTATTCTATAGCATCTTAGAATTAGTATACATTTTATACGTTTAAAGATATTATACATACATACATACATACACAATCACTTCATGTACAAAAAGGGTATGGCACAAACTCTTTTCATGATCCCGAAATCAGTCACCACCAAACATTCCTATCCAAACAAGCAACTTTCGCTTTATCCACATTCATAATTCCTCTCATACATGCTCTTTTATTCTTACTTCTTGGGAACTTTCGCTCACGCAAAACACTTTCAATCATATCACTCCAACTACTCATCGAACGTCCACGCAAACGTATACCATCAAAATCATTCAAATAAATATTTTTAACCAAAAGTTCATTAGTCATTCGCTCAACATGTCCGAACCATTTTAACTGACTAACACCAACTTTTGCTACAACATTTTTTCAATTTGACACTCATCATACACTAATCTATTTCGTACCCGATCTCTCCTATTTACACCACATACCCCACGTAAAATTCTCATTTTCACAGCAGTCATTTTCCGTTTATGCTTTTGCAACCAAACCCAACATTCATTACCATACATTAACGTAGGCACCAAAACTGCATTGTATATACTCAAACGGGCTTCTTTGGAAACATTTACATTCCTAGCAAAAGTTCCCAAAGCACCCAAAACCTTACAACCAGTAATCAGTACTTATTTTTAAAATTTTGTGTTATGCAAAAATATTATTATAAGAACGCGATAAGCTATGAAGTTGAAAAAATATAGTAAGCAAACAACATGTAAAGAATTTATTGTACTTGATACAGAGCCGTATTTATGCACAGGCGCATGAGGCGCAAGCTGAGACCTCGTAGCTAAGGGGCCTCAGATTTCAAATCAGATATCAGTCACTGAGATCAATTTGAAAATTATATTTTAATTTCTAATTTCTAGTTTTAATTTACGAGTAAATTATATTTCAATACGTTTCTAATGTTGAAGTACTGGTGTTGTCATTGTCAATAAGATAATAAAAACCTGCATATTAAGTAGGGTGGCTATATGGTTATTGTAACAAAAGGGACTATTTTTTCTCTACCCGCTAGTTGCTATTGCTACTTGTTTTCCAAGAATTTATGCAATGTTAAAAATTTGCGAAACAAGAAAATCTTACGAATCCTCTCGAAATGTACAAATTTATAAATCAATGTATCTGGAGAACGTTTGTTTTCAGTTTTAAAACGAGTGAAAAATTATTTGAGAAATAGTTTACATCAAAATTGTGTAATTTAAGCTTATTGTTTATTGAAACAGAGTTACAAAAATCCATCAATTATGATGATATTTTTGATACGTTTACTAAGGTAAAAGCGCGTAAAAAGTTTATTTAAGATTATTATTATATTTATAGCCATGAGTGTATTTTATTTTTTCTTTATGTACCTATACATTATTTTATTTTGATTTTGCTGATTTTTTTTTGATCTATTACCAATGTATAAACAATTTAAACAAATTAAAAACATTTTCATATAATAATAATAGGACTAAAACTAATTTTTTTTCACTGACAATTCCTTTTCAGTTGAAGAATATCTGCAAGGGGGCCTTATATTTCAATTGTGCCTGGGGCCTCGAAAAAGGTAAATACGGCTCTGACTTGATAGTGTTATCATGCGAAATTTTGAAATTTTGAATAGGTTAGGTTAGGTTAAGGTTTGGTCAGGTTAGGGTTAGGTACCATAAGTGAATTTAAATTTCTGCAGATATACCTTAACAGAGCAAGGGCAGCGCACTACTTAGTGATTGCTACGGCAATACAGCAGGGTGCGCACTTAATAATCGCTAGCGAACTCAACAAAACGCTAATGGGTCAGCAGAGGGGTTGGATTGTCGATACTAGGTTAGATGCGACAATTTACGTGATAGACTCCAGCGCAGTTCGTATAAAGAAGATGGCAATAGAGGCCCGTTTTGTGTGGGTGGAAACTTCGTTATATTTATAATTGACAAAGATATGAGCAATTTTCAATACGCGCGCAATGCGTATTCTAAATAACGTGAATTAACGTTACCCGTCTCCAACGGTTGAAAAATAAAAAACATAAATTCACGTCAACCGTCGTCAATTTGTTAAAAGTGTATTATAACTACATTATTTATTCGATTTTAATAATATTTTTACAAAAGATTCTCTTAGAAACCATATAAATTACATACTTTTAGTGAAATACAGTGTTGTACATTTTCTAAAAACAAAATTTGAAATTAAAAAAAAAATTAGTATGGCTACGTTATTTTTCCGTGATTAACCAAACTTTTACAAAAAAATTCTCTTGATATCCCTGCAAATTGTATAACTTTACTAAAATAGAGTTATTTCCGATAAATAATTACAATATATTTAAACAAAATTAATACGGCTACATTATTTATCCTCATTTAATCAAAACTTTGCAAAAGTTTATTTGGTGCCCAAACAAGTAATAGTAGTATATTTTTTTCTAAAGTTTAATGTTTGCCAACTTTTTGACTAAAAATTACTAAAGTTTGTAAAAATTATTTATGTCTTTATTATTTATTCGATTTTAAATAAATTTTCACAAAGCATTTTCTTAGTGACCACATAAATTATATAATTTTACTAAAGCAAAGTGATGAGTAACAAATTATTTTATATTTATGTTTTTATATTTATAAGATGATGTCAAAGTGGCATATATATATATATATATAGTGATAATTAATAGTGGGAAAGCAGCCAAGGATGTAAGTAAATAATTAAAAACTCATTTTTAATATATGACGAGCTTTCGACAAATTTGTTGTCTTTATCAAGTCCCTGTAGTTAGAAAAGAAATTTTAATCAGTAAATTATATGTATACACACATTTTTTATATAATAAATAATATATCAAAAACAAATACATACTTAATAATCAGAGTTTTCTTGTCAAAACATATAAAAAGTAAAACATGTGCAATACGATGCAAGTACATAAAATTAGCAAAGCTTTGTACTTTGTATTTGTATTGCACATGTTTTACTTTTTATATGTTTGTATTTGTATATGAATGTATTTGTGAAATTAAAAAGAATGTTTTAGCAAAAGTTGGTGTTAGTCAGTTAAGATGGTTCGGCCATGTTGAGCGAATGTCTAATGAACGTTTGGTTAAAAAGATTTATTTGAATGATTTTGATGGTATTCGTTTGCGTGGACGTCCGATGAGTAGCTGGAGTGGTATGATTGAGAGTGTTTTGCGTGAGCGAAAGTTTTCAAGTAGTAGGAATAGAAGAGCATGTATGAGAGGAATTATGAATGTGGATAAAGCGAAGGTTGCTTGTTTGCATAGGAATGTTTGGAGGTGACTGATTTCGGAATGATAAAAGGAGTTTGTGCCACACTCTTTTGGGTACATGGCGTGATTGTGTATGTATGTATGTATGTATGTTTCTGATATATTATTTATTATTTAAAAAATGTGTGTATACATATAATTTACTGATTAAAATTTGTTTTCTAATTACAGCAACTTAATAAAGACAACAAATTTGTTGAAAGCTCGTCATATATTAAAAATGAGTTTATAATTATTCACTTACATCGTTGGCTGCTTTCCCACTATTAATTATCACATCATAGTATTTCCAGCTACTACCATTTACTTATATATATATATATGTATATATATATATACTGGGTGTCCCATTTTAATCCGCCACTTGCAATAACTTTAAAATTGTGCATCGGACAAAAAAATGTTTCGGATAAAAAGTAAATGGTTTCGAGGGGGACATCTGATGCAGAGACCCTTGCCCCCTTCGGACCCCCTGGGGGGCGGAAAAGGGGGGCAACTTTGAATTCTTAAATGGAACACCCTATTTTTTATTGTAGATTCTGATAGGCCATTAAAAAGTATGCAAATTTTATTTTACGACTTTTTGTGTATCTTTGATAGATGGCGCTGCAAACAGCATTTTTTTTCTCAGTTTATCAGTTTTCAATTTGAAAAAAAAGGTGTAACTAAGTACGATATTCAAGTTCTTTTCAATTCTTTGGGTAGAGGGGGGGGGCAAGGGTAACTGAATCAGATATCCCCTCGAAACCATTAGCTTAAAGTTATACCCCTCGAAACCATTAACTTAAAGTTAATGGATTTGAGGAAGATATTTGATGCAGTGACCCTTGCCCCCCCTCTTCCCAAAGAACTGAAAAAATCTTGAATATCGTACTTAGTTACACTTTTTTTTTCAAATTGAAGATTGATAAACTGAGAAAAAAAATGCTGTTTGCAGCGCCATCTATCAAAGATAAAAAAAAAGTCTTAAAATAAAATTTACATACTTTTTAATGGTCTATCAGAATCTACAATAAAAAATAGGGTGTTTCATTTAAGATTTCAAAGTTGCCCCCCTTTCCCGCCCCCCAGGGGGTCCAGAGGAGGCAAGGGTCTTTGCATCAGATGTCCCCCTCAAAACCATTTACTTTTTATCCGAAACATTTTTTTGTCCGATGCACGATTTTAAAGTTATTGCAGGTGGCGGATTAAAATGGGACACCCAGTATATATATATATATATATATATATATGGGTTTACTCATATGTTTCTAATCTTATTTCACTTATTTCCTCAACCTTAAGACATATCAAATAAAGTTACAAATAAAATAATAATTCTTTTCAAACCCTATCTAGCAATACCAAACATAACCTATATTTCTATTTAACAGTTCAAAGTTTCTTCCGATTTTAAACAGATTTCTTTAAATCGGGGGGAGTCAATTTCTATATCAAATTAAATAAATGATGTGAGAAAACGGTAAACATAATAAGCATCATCAGTCATAATATTTCTTTTATATTATTAAATGAGCAATTTTTAACTATTTAAATAATTAACTATTTATTTTTGAACAAGAAAAACCCAGTTATATTTTTAATTTTTTTTTCAGAAATTATCATGCATATTAGCTTGCATTAGACATTTTTTTCAATTTACTTTGATATACGGTCGAAATATGTTTCTGATATGTCGGCTGCAAAGCGAAATGCTCTGTATCGAATCATTTGTTTTGGTCGGTCTAGAGCACATGACAAAAGATACACAGGAGACTTCCCAACTTTTTGAGAAAAATTGTAGATCGTAAATCAAAATTTAGCCATAAATACATAAAGACGTTATAGCGAAAAGCGGTATAAAGATTAAATAAAATAATTAATAATAATATTAACAATTAATCTGCTATTAATTGTAGAATAATGAAATAATTCTTCACTTTGAGATAAAATCAATTTCCTCAATTAGCTATGATTGATGAATTATGTGGCTTTTACGTTGACTTGCATTTAACTACCTCAATTTGACTGATATAAATTACTATCTCTATTCTGTGTTAATAATCGTATAACCATAACTCTAGACTTAGGAAACTGATATGCATTCCCCAGGGCCGGCGCTAGACTTTTTGCCGCCACAGGCAAGATTTATTTTGCCACCCTACTAATAAAAAAAACTGTTTTTTATGAACTAAAAAAATTTTGTTTTTCGATTTTTGCATGTACCTATATTAGTATTAAGACGGTCTCCGGCCGCCCTCTGAAATGTGCCGCTATAGGCGGCCGCCTGCTCTGCCTGTGCTTAATGCCGGCACTCCCTCTCGCCCTCTCACTCTAAGTATTTGTCAAGTGATGTAGTTTTATTAAAATATTGAAGGGGCTTGTTGGTCAAGCGGCAAATCAACCGTTTTATCGAAATAGATTTTTTTTGAGATAAATTATGTTCAATTATCTATTTTAGTTTATTTACTATACTCTGTTTTTAAACTATAGACAGTAACTGGAAATTCTAGTGAGAAAATCAAAGCCTGTGATTGGCTGCTGCGCTATTTGGTGAAGCCGCATTTAACCAGACGAAATTTTAAGTTAACCTTCAAACGTAATTGAAACGTCAAACTCTCAGTAGTTGTCAAATCATTTGTTGAATTTGCACGTGTATTTAATAAATATTTATTAATTTATATGTGATGCAACACATAAAACTAAGAGTTAACAGTATTTTTAAAAATATATAAATTTTTCATCAAGGAATTACAAAAAAAAATAATGCAATAAATTAATTTATAATTAAAAGTTATGTATTTATGATTTTATATGAATAAATTAAGTAGATTATTTATCATAGTTTTGGTTAATTTTAACATTTCAATTCCCCCGCCAAATAAATCTAGTGACTTTTTTGGTAACTTCTAGCGGTGTAAATGTGACTTCGTCTCGTGCTGTCTATAGTTTAAAATCAGAGTATAGAAGTTAATAATTTGCATATCATAATATTAATTTTACGTTACCATATTGCCTATGTAGAAAGAGGTCATTAATGATATTATTATACAGTAGTTAGTTACTATACATATACAGCACTAGTGGAAGCACCAAACATAACTTTAACATAAAGTGTATTTACTATTTAGTATAACATTTTTGCGGTAATATTTAAAACTATTACGTTAAGTTAAGTTAAGATATTTACAATTGCATTATTTATTTTCTTTTGAATTTTAATTTAATTTTTGAAAATGTATGAAGAAGTACAAGAAATACAAAGTTTACTGTCCAGGATGATAAAGAACTACATATTAGACCAAAGAAACACGGTCAAGTGTATTTAATTTGACATCTCCATCGGCTGTGTTGAAAATTATTAAGTCATATTAAGTTACTTGACAATTGCTTTGTTTATTTTTATGCTTGAATATTTCAGAAATTATGTATTCGACTATTTCTCATAAATCACCTAACAAATATAAATAATATATGCATATACATACTATTCTTATAGCACGGTTAAGGTTACTAGGCATGTATTTGTATTTACTTTAGTTTCGCTTAGAATGCTTAAAGAAAAAATTGTATGTATTTCGCCCAGATTACTTGGCCTCGGCTTTGCTGCGGCATAAATATCTGGACTCAACAAATAGCAGAAATAGTTTTAATTATTACTCAGTAAACTCATATAATTTTTTACTATATTACTTTAATTATAATTTATTTTAAAACTAAATCAAAAGTATATTACACCATATTCAATAATTTCATCAGTTACTGTAAATTAATGTAATTATACTTTAAAATAACAAATACCTTTTTGTAACTGATTCAATAAAAAATATTATTATTATAGTAAATGTTTACAGAGACACCCATTTTATTATATACAATGCTATTTCGGTGCTTACATTGATATATGGTAATTCGTTTTGGGTTTGATTGCAAAAGCATAAAAGGAAAATGGCTGTTGTATAGAAATAAGATATTTACGTAGTGTATATGATATAACTAGAAGGAATCGTGTACAAAATAGGTTAGTGTATGATGAGTGTGAAATTGAAAAAAATGTTGCAAGAGTTGGTGTTAGTCAGTTAAGATGGTTCGGTCATATTGAGCGAATGTCTAATAAAAAGTTGGTCAAAAGAACATATGTGAGTGATATTGAAGGTGTACGTCTGCATGTGTACGTCCGATGAGTAGCTAGAGTGATATAATTGAGAATGTTTTACGTGAGCGAATGTTTCCAAGTAGTAGTAATATAAGAGCATGTGAAGAGTTATTACGAATGTGAATAAAAACTAAGTCACTTGTCTGGATAGGAATATTTCGAGATAATGGAAAGTGTCTGTGTCACACTCTGTTGGGTGTATGGTGGGACTGTATTACTATTATTAATAGTAACTAGATTAATTAATATATAACTATAAATATAAAAAAATAAAACGACGGTAAAATTTTTTTAGTTTGGTTAGGTTAGGTTAGGTTATGTTATGTTATGTTAGGGTTAGGTTAGGTTAGGGTTAGGTTAAGTTTGGTAAGAAAATTAGTGGAAAAAAAAATTGGTGGAAAAAATATATAGTGAAAAAAGAATTGGTGGAAAAAATGTCTAGTGGAAAAAAAAATTGGTGGAGGAAAAGTATTGGTGGAAATAATGAAGTGGAAAAAATGGGGTACAATAAAAACCACAAATATTATTACACTGTAATCTAGTTAGCTTGAGCTAGATAAATGATTTTCATTTATACAAAAACATATTTTCTTTCTTTTAAAAAGGACTAATTTTTTGAAATGATAGAACAACATTAATTTTGATTATTAAAGAACAACATTAACATTGGTAATTAATTTTAATAACAAGTATGAAGCTAAACTGAAGCCAAATCTGCATTTTGTTTAAATTTTTGTCAGTAGACAATTTTCTTATAATTATCATATAAATATATAATCTTAGTTTAATATATTGAAACAAGGCATATTTAAGTACATTTTTTGTGTAATTTTAAAAATTAACTTTTATCAAATTATTTCACTTTTTCCTTATTTTCAACAAAGAATGTCTACATTATTAAAAAAACATATATTTTTTATTTGGTGATGACTTAAATAAGTTATTTAAGCTATTTTTGTTTATATTATTAGACACCGCTATTAAAAATAATGTTATTTCTTAGGAATTTCTTGGAAATTTTGAAAATTTTTTGCAAATTGCAAGATTTTTTTTGGGAATTTTGGGAATATTCTAGTAAGTGAAAATTTTTCGGGTATTGTAGTAATTTTTTGGTTTTTTTAATAAATGAATTTCATAAAATTAAATATAGTTTTTACGATAAAAAATTAATTAATAGAAAAAATAAAAATTTAAAAAACTAAAAATTTTAATATCCAGCTACTGCCTTAGTTTACAATAAAATTCCATAAAAAATTGTAATTACAAAACCAATTTAAAACTAACTCATATCGATTGTTTTTTATACTCGTATTACAGTATATTGCAGCTTTTTATATTAATGATTAAGATTGATGAAAAATGAACTTTTCATTTACCGGAATTACTATCATTTGTTTCCTTTATATCTAAATAAATTTCAGCACGCAACCACAATTATCCTAAAAATATATTTCATGGATTATTATTTTTTTTTAATAAATATATACCCATCCTTTTGCGACCTACTGTATATACATATGTTTAATAATTTTATACTATAAAAAAAATATTTTTTTTGCATTTATGAAAAAAATGTACTTACAACCTTTAAAAAAAATTGCTAAAAAATGATAAATGTTTAGATTAAATATTAAAACAAAATTTATTACTTCTTTTAAATTTTTTCCAAATATTTTGTTTTTTGTTAAATAATTATCAAAAATATGCACTTTTAATTTATTAACATAATTTTTGGTTAAAATGAAAACAAACATATATTTGTAATAAAATATATATTATTTATAGCAAGGAATATATATAGGTATATACTTAATACAGATGTTCAGTGAATTTTCAATTATGTGTTTTGTATTGTTATTATTATTTGCTTATACTTGTTTGTATGTGCATTATATTTACAAATTTTAATTACCTTAATTAATAATTAATTAAAATGTCCTGTAATAGGATTTGCATCTGTTGGGCAATAAATTATTATTATTATGGTTTTCTTTCGAAGTGTTATTATTATTATTATTATTATTATTACATATAATTTTTTAAATAATTTTTACATATCCTGTAAGATAAAATTAAAGTGACAAATTGCTATTTTATATCAATAAAATCAACGTAAAATTCAACGTACAAAATTTTTGTAAATCATTTACTATTAAATATTTTCATATTTTTGAGTAAACTTTTTTAAAATGTCATTGTCTGCTCGACCAATGGTAGTGGGTTGGGTTAAACAGGCAACTTTTATAAGTTGAACATTTTTTTTATTCATTTTCAAATAAAAAAAATAATTAAATAAAAATAATTAAATAAAAATTCTTATCAATTTTATAAAAACAAAAATGATTACGTTAAATTCCTAATAAGTGTTTTTGTCATAAACTTATAACTTTTATAAAATTTAATCAGTTTTAAAATATTAGGTATTAACATTAGATTTACAAAAATAGTTTACTTTTTAAATAATAAAATGAGATGTGTTTATATTTTTGGTCTATGATAACAAAATATTAATTTTAAATAACTAGTTTAAGCTACTTTGATATATTTTATATCTATTGATTTTATTTATATATTTAGGGCAAAAATCCTTAAATTAATTAATGCTAACATTTTGTTGTTATAAGTACATCAATTTTGAAATAAATTTCTAAAATTATACGAATAATCATTAAAAATAAATTTTGTTTTCTATATAATTTAAAAAAATGTTAAACACAAAATTCAGAGCAACAAAATTTTTATTTGTTATTATTTCAAACACAATACGGAAAATGATGTCTATAAACTAGACTTTAAAAGTGTTAATTGATGTATGTAAATTTAGTATTTCTTAAGAAAATAAGCATTTTCTTTAGTTGAATAATAAATACTTGTTTTGTTTTAATTACAGTGTACGATAGAATGCAAGGGAGTGCCTCCAGAATCAGTCAATATTCAGCCTCAATTGAATTCATCTCAAAATGTTCTACGAGCTAGGCGCGGCGTTATTCACATGCTTATCATAGTGGTACTTACTTTTGCTCTTTGTAATTTGCCATTTCATGCTAGGAAAATGTGGCAATACTGGTCGTCGGGGTAAGTTAGACTTATATTTTTCTCATAGGTATTAAATGTTTAACTTTATTTTGCAAAATATAGAACAAAGTAAAACTATTAATTTGTACCTAGGCGTAAATGTGTTTGTTAAAATGGCCGAAAGAAAATATAAGACATCCGAGGCTAGCCAAAGCTGCCTATTTCGCGAAGCCTAGAATGAAACTTTACGCCGTAGTTTACACAATATTTTTTTATTCTACACATACAATCAAAATATAAAAACTATATTTTAATATAATTTCTATAATTCAACTCACAATTAGCTATTAATATTACGACAATTGATTGAAATTTAGTCTATTAGTATATGTCAATATTATTTTTGTCTGCATTTTGTTTGGTTATTTGGAATATAGTTGTTTGTCTGGCTAAAAAAGATAAATGATTAGAGACGATTTTTTTTCATGATCAAGCAGGAAAATGCCGTTTTTATGCTTCTGAAGAGACACGGAAATTGCATTTTCGGACACTGTAGGATAAAACATATTTTACAACTTCTTAATTTTATAAATTACTTGTATTATATATTTGATTGTAATTATTATGATATTATCTACTCTGTTTTAAGTCTGATAAGAGTTTTCAAATACTATCCCAGCAAAATTTATTGCGCAAATTTTTTGTTTTAAAATACACCTATTTTGTTTATAATAAAGTGCTTTTATTTTTTATTTTAAAATAAATTTTTACTTCTATCTCTTATTAAATATGTATAATATTTGTATTTTCGATATATTTTTTTATATCTAATATTATAAAATCCAAATAAACTAATTAATATTGCTTAATAAGTAATTTCAAGTAAAAGTAAAAAGTAATTTTGCTAAAAATCACTTTTAAAAGTTTTTTCTTATTTTTAAATAATTTATTAATAATTTTTTTTTAATAAATAATTTATTAAACATTTTTATGATAGTATGTTTTGTTACACATATTTTATAAAATTCTTGATATAAATGCGCACTCTATTTACATAATGTACATTTAAATCTTTACTATTATTAATAAAATTTATTCAGATACACATTATTACTGTAACATTCATATTTTAAAATTTATATTATTGAATATTAGGTGTAGTTTAGAAATATTAGTTTATTATAAAAGAATAGAAGAAAAGTAAAAAATCTTTCAGAACTCGATATATTAAATAAAACTGCTTTAGATTAAAGTTTTGTATTAATGTCAGGAAAACTGATACAAACAATATTTACAGTAAGTAACAGAAACGTACTAGGTAACAAATAAGTAATTAGATATTAAAATTTTATAGATTTTTAATTAATAGAAGCTAAATTTTATTTAACTCAGTGCCTTCACAGTGATTGATGTTATATTTTTATTTATGAACTTCGATTGCTTTTCTTATCAATCTACTGTTATCTTGCAATTATTACAGTATTTTCAAATTTAACATTATGAAAATATTCTAACACCTGTTCAGCAATAGCAGATTTATCTGGATGATATAGACGTATTTATTTTTATTATCTAGTTATTTATTTGTTATCTAGAAACTTGTTTCTCTATTTCTATGTATATGTCATTTGTATCAGTTTTTCTGATGAAAACAAACGTTGAGTTTATCTAAACGACGATTTTAACTAAATATTTATACAGAACTTTAACCTGAAGCAGTTTTATTTAAAAGTAATAATATTTACAACATTTGGTAATTCTAGTTTTCAATCATTTTCTAAACCGCGACTAACCGGTTAACCGTGATTAACTGGTTAGCCGCAATTACCTGGTTAACCGTGACGGACTGGTTAGCCGCAATTAATTTGTTAATTGTTATATAATTTGTACTGTACATAGTTATTACAATCACTGTCTTTTATAAAAAAAAAATCATACTTTTCTCATATTTACAAAATGGGTGTGCATGCGTGACAATAGAAAAAAGAAAAATTTTAAACAATTTAGTTTAGTTTAGTATTTTTAAATTTTCTATTTACCGAAATATATTTCTATAAAGATGAGAATGTCAAATAATTAAACAAACATAACAAAGTTATAAAATAATAAAAATTTACGAATACATTGGATATATTCAACATATGTATATAACTAAAGTATACAGCTTAAAGAAATAATTTAAAGAAAAATTTTCAAAATGAATAATAAAAATTAATTGTGTGCAATCAGGACAGTACTTAATATTGTATTCGTAGTTTTAAATAAAAAATTTAAATAAAATTATAAATTAATAAAAAAAATTAAGTTTCCATACTATTCTACAACTGTTAGTAAAATTTAGATTATTTGGCATGTATTTTAATTTTTATTTTAGTTTCGTTTAGAACGCTAAAAAACATGGTAAATATCACTAGAAAGTCTTTTTTTGTGTTTCGCCCAGATTGTTTGGCCTCGGCTTTGCTTTGTCCACAAATATCTGGGATCATCACATTAATCATCGTTTTTCACTTCTCGTAACATAATATGCTATTACTGTTTTCGAGTTGTTATGATATGACCTGTTGTACGATACCAACCTTAGTAAAAATCGATAGAACCGTCACGTCACCAAAATTGTTTTTTTTTAATTGCGTTTCTAAAAGAAAATTTTTGACTTTCATAAAAGGACGGAAACCTATCTTTTAAGTATTGAAAATATTATTTAACTAGAGAAGTAACTCGACTCTTTTAATTTAAAACAGGTATCTAATATTAGTCTTATCGTTATCCCTGTTTTGCTTCCACGTTGCCGTAACACTCATGTCATGAAGTCATTTAACCCTCGTCAGACGGTATATGTATTTACAATTGTAACTTTTGCATTTTTAATTGGAATAATTTTTTTCTAAGAGCCGTATAAAGTTGAAATTTTGTGGCATCTCTACATGTTTAGTATAAATTATATAAAATGTCTCTTTTCTTTCCCGAGATTAGGGGTCGAGTTGTTTTTGCATGCATAATACAATTATCCCTTCATATATTTTTTATTGAAATAATTAAAAAAAAATATATAGAAAAAGAGTTTTTTTAAAGATAATATTATTTTAGAAAACAAAGTAAAAATAATTAATTTAAATTATAAAAATATTTTCAAAATTTTTGATTGATTTTCTTCACAAAAAATACACATAGTTTTTGATATTGATTTCCGTATTTACACTCATTTTTTTGAAAAAAAGTTTTAAAAATGACAGCTATATGATATTAGGTTAGGTTTACATATCTATCTTGCTTAACGTATAGCGTAACTGTAATCCGTTGCAAAAACTAAAAGTAGTCAAAAAAAATTTGCTTCGTCCGTTATTAAGTCACGTGATTTTATCGTTAGCGGGTCGGTTAGCGTAAAGTTTGCAAAAACTCTCTAATGAGTATTTATCGCAAACAGATTTCACGCAAACTACACAGGACTTTTTAGTTTTACGTTGTTTCTGCCAACGACAGTCAACAGGACTTAAACAATGTGTAGATACTTAATATTATTAATTTTCATACAAAAATATTTGAAGGTACAATTTTTCAATTTCCGCCTATTATTGTTGTGAAATTATATCGCCGGACAAGGATCAAGTTAATTTTTATTATTGTCAAATTGCTAGTTTAATTTTGCTCGACTATTTCCAGAATTAATTATATTTATCAACGGAAACTGCTATTGACATCAAAAGATGACGACCAACGCCAAACGTAAATTTATCGGAAACCGATTAAATAAGTTTTTTATTATTTTCACATTTTCTAGCCTATCAACACCACCACGTCAAACGTTGTCACTGAAAACAGAGCTTGACTAAGTATCATCCATCATCATGTGCTATAACCTATTACTGACACCAACCTACTCGACCCCGGCTTTTAATTTCCTGGAAATATTATAGGTCAACTTAAGTTAATAATACCTTATTATTAGTAACAAACCATTACGAAGAAAATTTCAATAAATGTTTTTGTATATTTTTTCTTACTTATTGCAGAAAATTTTTTAGTAAAACAATTACAATAACCAGAATATTTCTTGTAAAATGCATTTCGGAACGTTAACTTTAACACGATATTTTACTAAAATAAACAATGCACATGGAAAATAAATTGATAGTGGTCAATCTGTGATATTAGCTTAATAATTTAAAGAAATAACAATTGTTAATTTTGACAGAAATCAGTTTTTCTGCATTCAGTTTTGTTTACTAAGTTTTAAATCTAGGCTTATCAAGCGTTTTGTTTTAAATTTAATTAATTGTATACATATAAAACAATGTAAATATGTATGTATGATTTTTTGGTTTGTAATGCACCTTGGAAATAAAGTTAAAACTTAGCATAAAACTGTGTAATACCGCCACAATGATGAATTAATTCAATAATGAAGATTATATAGCTGCGTGAGATGCACGCGAGCGCTCTTACCGAAAAAAACTATTTTTAATTTATAACTTAAAATCCACTGAACAGATTTTGATAGAAGTTCTATTGCTATGGTACAATGCAGCGTGAGCCGCAGAGAACGCTCTAAACATTAAAAATTAATTAGAAACTCTGTTTGCTTATAACTTGAGATCGATGGAACAGATTATGATGGAAGTTTTATTAATAGTTGCCTCGTTTCTCGAGAAATTTTACAAATGGACAGTGTAGCATGAGTGTCACAAACAAACGCTGTAAACGATGAAAATTGAACAAAAACTTTGTTCACTTATAACTTGAAATCCATAAAACAGATTTTGATGGAAGTTCTTTAATAATTGAGTTGTTTTTTTGTTTTTTTTTTTATTGTTTTTAGTTTTACAATGGGACAACACAATATTTGTAAATTTGCTTCACATATAAAAATATGCATTGCCTGTATTTATTACTTACATTTAAATGATTAATAATAGTCTTAACTTTTGGAATGTTAAAATTTTGAGTAAAATAGCATCATGAAATTTTTAAATTTTGACCATTTTTTTGACTACTGAATTTTAGTCAGTCTAATAGCGTTTTCCACTAGTTCAAAAAGTGTTACACTCAATACATGTAAATGACGTAATGCACTCTCAGAGTTTCTATTCAAGTGCAACACTACTTGGGTTCGGTGCATAACGAGTGAAACATACAAGTTTATTGACAGTGGCATTAAACTGGCGCTATATTTAAAATCAGTTAAAGTAGAGGTTACTGGTTGCTGTTGCTTCTGTGGTAAACATATCGTTATAACATATAATTACTATTGTATGGTGGTGAAGAAGATAAACTGCAATTTATTTTTATTTTGTTAGTCTGTTTTATTGTTATTTATATACTAAAATTATAATATGGATATAAATAAATAGAATAAAGAGAAAAGTAAGTAAAGTTTATTTTTTTATTTCTTCGTATATTTCACTATACATTTATTTGCAATTACTTATATAAAGTTCCCAAAAATAAAAATTCTGACAACAAGAATGGAGTTTAGCGGAAACAAAATTACTATTAGATAAATATACATAATACCTATCAGAAATAGATCCTTTAAAACGTTTTAAAAATAGAAAAAATATGTGGCACCAAATATCTACTATTTTAAATGTAGATTATACTGACGTAGAGTGCGAGAATCTTTACAAAGCTATATTAAAAATAAAAAAAAAATGCTATTGACAATAATCGTAGTACTGGATCAAGTTGCAAAAATATAAAATATGAAGAAGAGTTTGCAAAAATTGCTGCAATAGATGATAGCGTCAAACCAGAAATTTTAAGAGGTATAGGAAAAGTAGTATCGAAAACAAAAACACAATTGCCATTATCTGAAAATGCGGAATCACCGTGTTCATCTGATTCGCAATCATATTCATCTAATGCGTCTGAAAATATTGATGAACCACAGAGAAAAAAACAGAAAAGAGAAAATACATTGCAAAAGTTAATTGAACTGCAAAGAAAGAAAGAAGAAAACCGCAAGAAGCGACATAAATAAAAAATGGAAACGTTGCAGGAATTCATTGAATTATTAAAAAAATAATATATAATAAATAGACTTATTTATACATATAACTCTTGTGTTATTCAAAATGTTTTTTATGTTCTTGTATAAGAATTTATTTTTGTAACAAAAGTCATATATAAAGATAATACATTAAAAAAAATTGTTTTATGAAAATAAAAATTATCCCTAAATTATAAAAAATATAAATAATTGCATTGCATGTATTGGTTTACTTCTACTATGTTCATGTAGAATAGTAAAATAAATGCTACTAGAAAAATTTTGTAATAATTTTTTAAAGTTGGCTTTTCCAGTCGGAAATATTTCTTAAACTAAAGTCAAAATAAACATGTATTATATTATTTTAGCTAGTTAACAAACCTGTTCAGCATTCATTTCTCGAACAATTTTATTTACAAAATCAAAATTTTTTGATACGGTATCGTTTTGTATATTTTTAAAAATATAGAATATCATTTCTTTTTCTTCGGAATTACTACTGCTCTCTAGCAATTCACATAATATTGTTAATTTTACAATTTTTTCTTTTTGTATATTTTAAATGTCAAGTCGTTTCTAGCAGCCATATTTACACTGACGCTGCTACACGTTTTATAGGAGGCGATGTAGAAAAGTTTTTCAGTGGCATCGATACACTCGACTGTACTCGATCAACAGTGAAACACAGTATTCCGAGAAAGTATACACTGATTTGGTCAGTGAAACATGACAACACATAATCAGTGTAGAAAAGTGTACACTAGTGCAGACAGTGGAAATCGCTATAATTTGAAAGTGGAGCGAAACGTATGGACTCTGTTACTATTTAATAAAATTAAAAAGTCATTTTGTGATTTGGGGTAATATTGAATACAAGGGGATAAAATTTGGAAACAACTTATTGCTGCTATTGAAATAGCAGCTACTTTTAGATTTCCAAATCCACAAGATAATTTGAAATCGTTTATTGAATAGTATATGAATAGGAAAAGCGTAATTATCATTACTTTCATAAACCATCAACCAGGGAGTGACTGGTGTAAACATTTCTTTACAAGAAATAAAGAATTAACCTAAAGAAACAATCAAAATATAGAACGATGCTGAGCAGAATTAAATATAGAGATAATAGAGAATTATTTCGCTCATCTAGAAGAAACTATTGCAAGCATTCTACTGCTAAATAATTTAAATTACGATTAATCAAACATCATCGATAATCCAGAGAAAGCAAAAGTTATATATTTTTAGTGTCTTACAGAGTTGCGAATTTTATGAGAAATCTTTTTAATTCTTTTAAAATCTTTTATATGGCTACATTATCAAGAAAATTAGTTAAATTTTGACAAAATATTATTTTTGGATTAATAAAAATTATGTAATTTAGTTGTTTTATAGCGTTGCCAACTGATGATGTCAAGGTATATGGGTTTACTCACATGTTTTCTATCATATTTTTTATTCAATTTATAAACTTATGTGCTAACTTAATAACATTATCTTTATAATAAAATATGCAAGTAGAGAGTTTTTTTCTAATACAGTGGAACCTCGCTTAACGAGCACCTTGCATAACGAATAATTCGCATAACGAGCTAAATAAATTGTAAAAAAATGATTCGCTTAACAAACAATGTTTCGCATAACGAGTGACGTGGATAGGGGAATTCTCGAATTGTGCGATGAAACTTTCCGTGCCATTGCTATAACAGCCTGTGTTTTAAACGATTGTACCCCCATTATTTCCACCAATTTTTTTTCCAGTATACATTTTTTCCACCAATTCTTTTTCACTATATATTTTTCCATCAATTATTTTTTTCACTAATTTTCTTACCAAATTTAATTTAACTTAAAATGGAGTGGAAAGAAAATTGAAAAAAAATGTCCTCCTACCGTTTAGAACAAAATGTAGCAAAAACAAATGTAACTAGACAGATTTCTAGTAAAAAAGAAATATGTATGTTACTACTTATTTCGATTTTTTTGTTTTCTGCAAATTGAATTCTAATTCCAGGTTGGTTCATTCCGCGATAGAAAAAATGATAAAGATGAATTACGCTTCTTAACAATTGAAGGCCCGGATGCAATAACCAGACATGCGCTCGAAACTCGACCGGCCAAAGTCCAAGTATAGAAAAAACTGAAAAAAAATTAAGTTGTCCGAAATTCACTTTAAAAAATATTGTTGTGTGCAGCATTGAAAAATACATTGATTTCTATAAGAAATTTTTTAATCCGACATTTTTATTCCAAGAAAAAAAAATAAAAACGAATTTTTTTTGTTGCACTATTTTAAGATAAATTCAATGTTTTTTAAAACTTAAATCGCGATAAATGATATTAAATATTAACGAAACTGGCAGATTTTTTTTGATACGTACTCAGAATTATTTAGCGATTCTGATGGTTACACTGACATATAAAAGTAACGATAATTTGTTGCTAAAAATTTAATGTAAACAAAAAATCATAAAAAGCACGTTTTTTTAGCTTCGGATTGAAAAAGTGAGTGACGAAAGTTGCGCTACGAATAAATGTGAGTGAGAAAGTTGTTCGTTAATATGGAAGGAAGTTTTTGTGCAAAGTTGCAAGTCAATTGGTTGAATATTTTTTAAAATACAACTACTTGAATCTGAAATACATAAATATCTCGCGCGCGGCGTTTACCGCCGGCGTTAGCGGCAGCGCGTCCTTTCATATTATCAAACAACTTGCTCGCTCCGCTGCCGCTAGACGCCCGCGGTAAACGCCGCGCGCGAGATATTTATGTATTTCAGATTTAAGTCGTTGTATCTTAAAAAATATTTAACCAATTGACTTGCAACTTTGCACAAAAACTTCCTTCCATATTAACGAACAAGTTTCTCACTCACATTTATTCGTAGCGCAACTTTCGTCACTCACTTTTTCAATCCGAAGCTAAAAAAACGTGCTTTTTATGATTTTTTGTTTACATTAAATTTTTAGTAACAAATTATCGTTACTTATATATGTCAGTGTAACCATCAGAATCGCTAAATAATTCTGAGTACGTATCAGAAAAAATCTGCCAGTTTCGTTAATATTTAATATCATTTATCGCGATTTAAGTTTTAAAAAACATTGAATTTAGCTTAAAATAGTGCAACAAAAAAAATTCGTTTTTATTTTTTTTTTCTTGGAATAAAAATGTCAGATTAAAAAATTTCTTATAGAAATCAATGTGTTCTTCAATGCTGCAGACGATGATATTTTTTAAAATAAATTTCGGATAACTTAAAAAAATGTTATTTTTTTTTCTACCTGGGTCAAGTTTCGAGCGCCTGTCTGGTTATTGCATCCGGACCTTCAATTTATATGAAATGTTCTTTGAATAAACGTTACATATAACGTTTTTTGAATATTTTTTTAAATTTTATATTTTGAGTATTTTTCGGCATGAAACGCATTATCATATTTAACATTAATTTATATAGTAAAAATTGTTTCGCTTAACCTTCCGTTAGTCGCGCCAAAAAAATTACACGGTTAGTCGCGCTGTGTACTGAGTACACCGGCTGAGGTTTTCCAGTTTACGATGCCATTTTGGGGATTTTATTGTAAATATATATGGATGAAATGATATTTATTCAATATAAATGCAATTTTTCATAAAAAATATATAGTATTTATAATTTTTATCACAATATAACACAACATAAAATCCTATTAGGATGAATCTAGATGAATCTAGATTACAAAAATAGTGTTCATAAAATATATAAATTCAAGTATATATAATGAAAATACTTACTACATGTTCCTTTGATGACACCTACTCGACAAATGAATCGAAATTCGCGACAAAACTGTTCCGGAACAATTCGCGCCGGTGCCCGAGTCTTGACGCGCGTTCGGTTTTCGCGTGTATACTCGCGACATATGTACGGACAGTTGATGTTAATATGCTTAATCGATAGCTAATGAACCACCGGAGAAACACATGAAAGGTAGAAGTGCTTAAATTCATCACAAAATATTTTGCAATCAAAAAACGAGCGCCCGTGTACTCAGTACACCGCGCGACTAACGGAAGGTTAACGAGTGTTTCGCATTACGAGTAAGACTCCGGAACATATTATGCTCGTTATGCGAGGTTCCACTGTACATACGTTTCCAATTATTTAACCAAACAACGAGTATATTCTTGGTTTTTTTGAATATAATTGTCCAAAAATTGTCTTTGCTTAAAGATATATAAAACAAACAAATATTACTTTACGTCTCTACAACCAAAAAAACTTTTTTTTATGGTTTTTTCATACTAAAGAGATATTCACCAAAACGACTAAAAATCATTCAATGTTACCCCAAATGAGATTATTAAAATGAGTAAACTACACAAATTTACTATACAGCTCATTTACACCAACTTTACAGAAGGTTGACAGTCAAATAGACCAGAAGCTAAAATATTTCAAAATTGAATAAAAAATAATTACTTAAAATATAAAATGAAAACAGTTTTAGAATAAAATTCTGTTTAATTATTTTATAAAAACGACGTTTTGAGGAAACTGAACGATCGTCTTCATCAGGTCAAAATTTATCAGTGACATTACTTACATTTAATACAAAATAATTAATTTTTCTTAATATGTTTCTTCTAATTTTGTTACAATTGATTGTTAAATATACGGGATGGTATATTTGTTTTGATTTTTTATGTAGTATATATTTATATTTTAGAATACATATTTTAAAATAACCTGATTTTTATCATTGAATTTATTCTAGTTAGAAATTGGTTAAAAAAATTTAATATTATGCAAAAACATGCTCACTATTGCCCAAAGCACAATACAATTTGTGAAAATTATAACTTTGTAACTAACACAATCAAAAGGTAAATTTTACATCAAAATTCTCGTATATCTCTTCATTAGAGAAAATTCACACTGATTATTCGTGTGTGCAAATGATGATGTGTGACAAGCGACTATGCTGTTTTTGTGTATAGGATTCCTTTTGAACAATTACGTTTTGTTCCGGGAACTTTTAATACATGAATCAAATGTTTTTTGTTACATTTATCTCTGAGTGTTAATTACGTGATAAATTAATTCGGACACTATGTATTCAGTAAAACTAGTTTTCCTTCTCCAAACAGATCCATAACTTATTTTGTTGTGTAAATAATAGACTGATATATTGTTTTTGTTCTATGAAATAGAAAACGAATTATATTAATTTAAACATAAAATGATCGTTAATCTTTTAAAATATATTTTGAGTCAAATTTTATAAAATTATTAAATTTTTTATTAAGATATATTTGCACAAGTAATAAATTTAAAAAACAAAACTGATACCATTAATTATAAATTTAAAATAATATATATTTATGCAACTTGGGTAAAATTATAAAACGATTTTTCTTGTTGCACATATATTTTATAATTTTTAAAGAATACGGCCCATTAGTAGTTTCTTTTAGAGCACTGTTACTTAAAAGCAGTCAAGATTTCAATATTAATTTTTACTTATATTATGTATCAAATATTAACTATTTTTATAAATTAAATACTTTTTATTATACTTAACATTTATAATCTAAATAATGTTAAAAACAGTTATAATATTTTTTAAATAAATATTTTAAATAATACGACGTTACACCAATAATTAATTTTTAATTACTAAGCTTACTAACTTAGTAATTAAAAATTAATTATTGGTGTAACGTCGTATTATTTTGTATTAGTTGTGAAAAAATTAAACAAAAATTTTTTTATATTACTGACAAAACATATTAAACTATTTTAAAATCAATTTTATTTATAGACGTACAATTGTATACATTTTAATCTTAATTTTAATCTTAATTTAAACTGTATTGTATTTATTATTTATCATTGTGGACAAAATTTCTAAATACTTGTATGATTAATATTACACAGAATTCTCTACCATTGTAGCCTGATGAAGGAGAAAAGAAACCTCCGAAAGCTTGCACGTATACAATGAATTGAGTTTGTTAATTTCTAATTCTGTATTTGACTTCCAACCCCAATAACATCCTAATTAACATATATATAAAGTCAACATAAATATTATATATATATATATATATATTAAAAATTTGTCAACCTGTAATTTTCAATTAATTAATGGTATTTATTCAATTTAAACTATACTATTTAGCCTTATGGCGTGATTTACTTACTTAAAATATATATATATATATATATATATATATATATATATATATATATATAAGGGTAATCTTTTAAGAGCAATTCAAGCTCTGTATGATGAAAGTGAAACTCCTGTAGGAATCGATAATTGTTTAAGTAATTGGTGTTATTGTGAAACAGGATAATATCTGTGTAATATCTCAATGGCTATTTAATTTAGGTATATATGGATGTTCTTCTCCGGAAAGCCTTCTGTGGTGACGATTGTATACGGATAGGTGATTGTGTTGTACCTGCTTTAGCGTATGCTAGTGACGTGGTTGTTTTGGCTGAATCTGAAGAGCATCTGAGAAAGATGATTGATAGAATTAATGTTGTTGGTAAAGATATGAATCTTGTGTAGAATCTTATTGATAAGTGCAAAGTTTTGGTTATTTAGAAGTGTGATTTGATGACTAAATGTAATATATCTGTTTTTGAACTTTTAGAGAAGGTAGATAAATTTGTGTATTTGGATAGCTTATTATCTAAAGATAGTCATTTTGATCGTAAAATTGAAAGAAGAGTTAATGCTGGTTCTAAGGTTTCCAGTGCTTTGGATACTTTTTCTAAGAATATAAATGTTTCCAAAGAAGCCCGTTTGAGTATATACAAATCTGTTTTGATGCTTACATTGATGTATGATAGTGAATGTTGGGTTTGACTGTAAAAGCATAAAAGAAAAATAACTGCTGTGGAAATGAGATTTTTACGTGGGGTATGTGGTGTAGGTAAATAGGAGGAATCGGGTACAAAATAAATTATTATATGATAAGTGTGAAATTGAAAAAGATGTTGTAGCACAAGTTGGCATTAGTCAGCTAAGATGGTTCGGATATTTTGAGCAAATACCTAATAAACGTTTAGTTAAAAAAATTTAAATAAATGATTTTGATACGTTTGCGTGAACGGCCGATGAGTAGTTGGAGTGGTATGATTGAGAGTGTTTTGCGTGAGCGGAAATTTTCAAGTAGTGGAAATAGAAGAGAATAGATTAATTATGAATGTAGATGAAAATAAAGTTGCTTGTTTGGATAGGGATGTTTGGAGGAAACGGATTTTGGGAGAATGAAAATAGTCTGTGCCACATCCCTTTGTATAAATGGCGTGATTGTGTATGTATGTATATAAAACTAGATATTTTTTTTAATTTAAACTATTATAAAATTAATTTAATTTAATTAACAATCTAAAGTTTTTTGGTTTTCTAAATTTATTTTTAACGTCATGTAGGTCAGATATAATTTTTTGTATTCAGTTTTGTGACGGAAATACAGAAATATTTAAATTTCACATCAAATATGTTTATTTTTGCGACAAATTTATTATAATAATTTAAAAAATTATGGTAGTGTACCAAATTCAAATGTCACCATTGAGATTTCTTGAATTATGATAGCTGCACATTTGGTTAAATTGAACTTAGTGTTCACATTAATATGGCCATTTCAAATTTATTATTTTTTGGCAAAAAATTTTAATTTGTCATTAGATAGTTGCATTTACCACACTTATTACGATGCAGGTGTTACCGTCTGGCTGGTTTTTATGCCAAGTACATAGAAAAGAAAGTAGAGTTACTATAGAAATAAATATATTTACTGTTTCACTAAATTTACTGCTGTTTATAAACCCAGGCATAGGTATGTTGGGTATGTTTAAATTGTTGGTTTTGTTTTCATCAAATAGAGCTTCTTTTCAGTTATCTGAAATTTTATTGTTCGTTTTTCTTTTTAAGTAGTTGCGCCATTCAATTAATACTTCTTTAATAAATATTACATAAAGTGTATGCTTGCCAATATATCACCAATATGCAGTCGGGATATTATTTGTTTTCTACATTGCTATATTTACTTTTGTGTTTTCTTTTGTGTTCCCATTAGATCATCTAACGTATAGCTAGTGCGCAATTTTACAAAATTTATTATCAGAATATCATATAGTGTTGATATGTCAACAGTTATATTGCGTACAGCACAATTGTTATTGGCACTCTTTTCTTCTCGCAACAGCTTATATGCCAGAAGAATATTTTTCGGAATTACTATTGTTGCTCCTAGTTCTACAATATTTGTCGTTTTGTAGCATCAATGTAAATAAATTTGTAGTTTTTCTATTTATTTTTAATATTGTTAAATTCGTTTGTATTTTGTATTTTTTGGATACCGTGTCATTGTTACTGTATTATGATTCACTAAAGAGATATATTTATATTTGTTTTATAGCTATTTTAAACAAATATACATTAAGAGAGTCAAAACAATTTCGGGTTTAGAGAAGAAAGATTTATTATATAAATAAAGGTGTATTCAGTGGCGTAGCGAAGGGAGGGCAGGGGGGGGGGGGGGGGGCATGGCCCCGGGCGGCATACAAAAGGGGGCGGCATACGAAAGGGGGCGGCGGCAAGCGCCACGATTTTTTCAATTGAAAATAAAAATTAAAGTTATTATGAAAACATAATTAAATAAAGTAATTAAAACAGCTAAAATTTTATTTAACTTTATAACTAGAAATATTTAACTTGATATTAACTTTGTGATACATTTTGGAAACAAGATAAAAGTAACTGCAGTTTCAACATGTTAGGCCATCGTCAGACGAATGTACACAACATAAACAAACATAAATGTATACAAACAGTTTATAGACAGCTATTGAACAGTTTGGATTTTTCTTACACTTGGTAATTTCTAGGGACTCCAATAAATTTAGTTTTAAACCTTTGTCAACAAAATGCAATGGTGTTATGTAATATCCGGTTTATGGTTGTTCCATTCCATTTTCGCTACACACTTAATAGAAAACAACAATTTGACATTTCCGATGGCTATATTAAAAACTATTAAGTCAAGTTAAATTAATTGACAATTGCAAATTGCAAAAATATTCAAGAAATACAATGTATATCGTATTGGTGATCAGAAATATTATAATCGACCAAAGAAAAATTAATTCTCACAAATCATGTAACAAATATAAATAATGTATACAACATATACATACTATTATGCAACTGTTAATAAGATTGATGTTACTTGGCATGTATTTTTATTTATGTCTAGTTTAGTTTCCTTCAGAACAATTGAAGAAACAATCATATATGTATGCTTGCTCAAATATTTGTGTTCAACACAATAATCATTTCTTTTTACTGCTCGAAACATAATATTGTTATATATATATTTTGGAAAGTTTTTTTTAACTTTTTTTTTTAGATAAAAATTTTGTTTATTATTTTTTTTTAATTAAATTAACAGAGGTAGCTGTGGGTTCTCGGTGAAACATATTTAAATATTAAATTTTAATAAAATACTTTGCATTCTTCTGATGAAGGCGTAACTGCCGAAATCACGTGATCAAGACTTTTTAATAAAAAGAATATTTGTGAAATATACCAAGTGTTTTATTAAAATTTAATATTTTTTTTAAGTTAGGTACCAAAAAAGAAATTATTTAAAAAATTTACTTTTTATTGGTGATCTAGTCTGCAAAAATTTTAAACGATATTAACACGATACTATTCATCAATCTTAAAATTTAACTCTGTTAAAATAAAACAGCTTTTGGTTAATATTCTGCATTAATATTTAATTAAATTCGACGTTCCGACGAAGTCTTTGTCAGTCTTTAGCAGGATAAATGATACAAATGACATTACAGTAAATAACAGAACATGAAAATAAGTTACTAGGTAACAAATAAATAACTAGATCATATAATTTATAGATTTTTAATTAATGGAAGCCAAATTTTATTTAACTCAGAGCATTCACAGTGATTGATAAAATCAATCAAAAGTTAGTTCAACAGACGATTGAAATACTGGACCATAATATTTTCTTTTAATATGCATATATACATACACCATATAGCCAAAAGAGTGTGGCACAAACTCTTTTCACTATCCCAAAATCAGTTTCCTTCAAACATCCATATCCAGACAAACAAATTTAGCTTCATCCACATTCATAATACTTCTCACACATGCTCTTCTATTTCTGCTATTTGGAAACTTTCGCTCATGCAAAATACTCTCACTCGTACTACTCCAACTACTTATTGGACGTTTACTGAAACGTATACCTTCAAAATTATTCATATAAATTTTTTTAACCAAACTTTCAATAGACATACGCTCAAGATGACTGAACGATCCTAGCAGACTAACATCAACTTTTGCAACAACATTTTTTAATTTCAGTAATTTAAAAAAAAATAATTATTTAATATTTTTTCTTATTGAATAAGCAATTTTGTTTCATTTATATGTATGCATTTTGTATTACTTTAAAAATGAGGAAGATTATGCAAATAGAAACAATCTTTGCTTTCATAACTGCAAAATTTTTTAAGAAACTCTTTTATATCACCATTTTAAAACATTGTATAAATAAATCACTATAATCAAATAAAAATATATAATAAATTGTAGTCTTTAGGCTTTCACGGCTGGTATCCATTAAATTTATAGAGTTTTCTGGGCTGGTATGCCGTGGTAGATCTTTCATCGTGTATTCAATCACCAAGCATTAAAGATACCATCTACCATGTAGGGTGAAACGTCTGCGACGAGGATAGATCAACCGCGGCATACCAATCCAGAAAATTCTTTGAATTCAAAAAATATGTAATTTTTAATAGTTTTTTAATAAATTTGAAAATCCAGGTAATACGATCTAGGGGTAATTATACATACATACACAATCACGTCAACAAATTTTTTCCACTATCCCGAATTAATTTTCTCCAAATATTCCTATTCAAACAAGTAGCTTTGCTTCATCCAATTTATAATATCTCTCATACATGGTTTTTTATTCCATCTGCTTGGAAACTTTGGCTCATGCAAAACAATGTTATTTATACTACTTTATCTATTCATCTGACGTCCAAGCAAACGTATATCTTTAAAATTATTTACATATATTTTTTTAAATAAATGTTCATTAGACCTTCGCTCAAAATGACCGAACCAGCTTATACAGCAGTTATTTCTCTTTTATGGTTTTGCAGTCAAATCCAACATTCTCAACATACTCAAACGTGCTTCTTTGAAAACATTTTCAATTCTAATAAAAGTACGAAAGTACACAAATCCTTACAACCAGCATTAACTCTTTCTAATTCTTGACAAAATTATTAAAAGTGTCTTTGTAAGGGATATTATAAATTTAGATATTTTTTGCACAACACAAAAAAATTTTGTGTAGATTTGTTTTGAAAATCAGTTTAGCTTACTTTGTTTGTAAAAAATTTGTACCGAAATTATTTAAAAAAAAGTTTTAGAATAATATTTTCGGCCTCTGTAAAAAAATTTAATTTTTATAGTCGACTAAAATAAATATATTTTTAAATATACATGTAAGTAAACTGATTGTTTCAAATTTGTAGCATTTATATTCACAAAATATTAACAAAATTTAGATAAATATATATTATTTTTATTTAAATAAATGTGTTTTTTTTTATCTGATATAAACTTTGTATTGAATATGATGAATTTGAGAAAATATAACAACTTTTCCTATTTATGAGAAATTAATAAAATTTTCAATAACATTTAAATGTTATTGAAAATTTACAGTTAACTGTATAATAAATTTAAATTATAATACATGTAGGCAAGTAATATTATTGCCAAATAATAATTAAATTATTTAGAACACGCATTTTTTGAATAAATGAGAAATGAGATTTAAAAAATGTTTGAAAAATATTGTGAATTTTTAATTCAAAATTTGTAAAGGGCTTTAAATGTCACATTAAAAGTTTCTCTTAAATTACTTTCCTCAAAATCATAGCAAGTAAATTAATTTTACCTGAAACATTTTAAAATGGCTGACGATGGAGATCATGAAGAAAGTTGTTATACGTGCAAAATTGATTTTAATGAAGATAAAGTAATTGGTTGTGAAGGTTTATGTGGTGGGTGGTTCCATTTAAAGTGTGCTGCAATTACAGATCAACAATATGCAGTAATTCAATCATGCAAAGGTATAAAGTGGTATTGTAATCGGTGCTACATTAAAAATGAGGTTATGCTCAATAGAACAAACAAACAAATGGAACAAATAATAGAAACTATTAATAAACAAGTTGAAGTATTAGAAGAATGTAATAAGGATAAGAAAAGAAAAACGTATTTGGAAGCAGTTAATGGTGTGCAATCAAGAAGTATTGTACTGCAACCTAAAGAAGGTAAATCTGTCACACAAGATAAAATGAAACAAGAGTTAAAGGAAAAGTTAGATCCAATCAGTCTGGAATTAGGTGTTAGGAGTGTGAAAAATTATAAGAAACAGGGCATTACAATAACATGCGAGTCGATCGTTGAAAAAGAAAAATTACATGATGAGTTAGTAAATAAATTTTGAAACAATTTTAATGTGTATGTTCCCAAGAATGAAGAGCAAGAAATTAAAATCGTAGGAATTGAAGAAGTAATGAAAAATGAAGATCTCATTGAGTGTATAAAATATCAAAATAAAGAACTACTAATTGAAGAAAATGCAAAAATTAACGTAAAATATATGAAAAAGTTAACATTCGGCTACATGGCAATAGTAGTAGTTGATAATGATACATTTAAGAAGATAATGAGAGAAAAAAGGATAAAAATAATGTGGACAATCTGCAAAGTGTATGTGAATAATAAAATTTATAGATGTTATAATTGCTATGGATTCAATCATAAAGCTCAAAATTGTAAAAATAAAGCAGTTTGTGGTTATTGTGGAAAAGAAAAACATGAAGGTAAATGTAGCAATAGTATCAACCAATGCGTAAACTGTATTAATGCGAACAGTAAATTAAATCTGAGTCTTGATATTAATCATTCAGTGTTTAGTGATAAATGTGAAGTTTTGAAAAAGGAAATAATTAGACAAAGAAATAAAGTTGAAGTAAGTGGTAATAAATTGCAATTAAAACATAAAATAGGGAATATTTTCTTTATGAATGCGAGAAGTGCGGTGAAAAATAAGGATGAGATAGAAGAATTTATTATAAAGAACAAACCTGATATTATGAGCTTAAATGAAACACATGTGACTGAAGATATTTATGACTTTGAACTAAACATTAGAGATTATAAAGTTATTAGGCTAGATTCGGAAAGTAGGTACACAGGTGGAGTGTTAGTTTATATTAAAAAGGATGTAAAGTTTAAAATAGTAAATAAGTTAGTAATTAGAAAAAATGTCTGGATTCTTGGGATTGAGGTTATAATTGATGATAATAAATATGTTGTTGTTTCTTTATATCATTCACCTAATGAATCACATTCAATATTTCTGGATGCATTTCGAAATTATATGGAGGAAATTCAAATGAATAATAATGGAATAATTATAATAGGTGGTGATTTTAATATACATTGGACGAATAGATCTGATGTATACACAAAAAAGCTTAAAAAGATAGCGAATGATTTGGGTCTTCAGCAACATATTAATGATTATACACACTTTACAGAAACAAGTAAAAGTACAGTAGATCTAATATTTACCAATGTGAATTACACAGTTACATGTGGTGTAGTTAAAAATAAAATCATAACTGATCATGCAATGGTGTTCGCTACAGTACACAGCAAAATAAATAATAATCAAATTAAATATGTAAGGAAAAAAGTTCAACAAATTGATAACGTCAGGAAGGCAGTTAGGTTGATTCCATTTAATTTTAGAGAGACTGACTTAAATGTAAAATTTAATTTTTTTTATAGTGAAATTATGGGTATTATTGATAAGTTAATACCGAGAGTTCAAATAAAATGTAAAAATAATGTATGGTTTAACAATTTAATTTTACAGTCAATAAAAGATCGGGATCAATCTTATAAAACATTTCTTTTAACTATGAATATAGTAGATTGGAGAATTTATAAAAGTAAACGAAATAGAACGGTGAATTTAATTAGAAAAGAAAAAGTGAAATATTTTGAGGAAAAAATAGACAATTGTCAATTTGATCAGAAACTGATGTGGAAGACGTTGAAAGGTTTGATTGGTAAAAATAATAATAATGAAATAAAGGATATTGAATTTGGAGATGAGAAAATTAGTGACACTTGTGCAATTGTTAATAATTTCAATGAATATTTCATTAATAGTATAAATGACATAATTAGTTCAATTGACAATGTGAATGTAAATTCAGTGAGTGGTGATAACGATAATTGTTATTCTTTAAATGAATTTAAATTAATTGATATGGAAGAATTAGATAAGATAATAAAAGAAATGAAAAATAAGAGCAGTCCTGATGAATTAGATATAAATTTAATAAAGGATTGTTTTCCAGAAATGGTGGATATTCTTATTCATTTGGTAAATGTTTCTCTGGAAACAGGTGTTTTTCCTGAGCTTTTAAAAATAAGTACTATAGTTCCTATAATGAAGGTGCCTAATACTAATAAAGCCAATGAATTCCGTCCGGTAAATATGTTACCATCGATAGAAAAAATATTTGAAAAAGTGGTGTATATGCAAATAATAAAATATTTGAATAATAATGGTATTCTGACCTGTTACCAATCTGGATTTAGAATGGGACACAGCTGCGAAACGGCTTTACAACTAGTAATTAGTGAGTGGAGGGATGCATTAGATGAGAATGAATCTGGCTTAATTTTTTTCATGGACTTAAAAAGGGCGTTTGAAACAATCAATAGAGAAAGATTAATTAAAAAATTAAGTAACTATGGTTTTGGGGGCACTGTTCTACAATGGATAACTAATTATCTAGAAAATAGAAAGCAAAGAGTAAAATATTTAAATTCGTATTCGAGTTCAATGGAAGTGAATGTGGGTGTGCCTCAAGGTAGTATACTTGGACCACTACTTTTTGTTTTATATATTAATGATATAGGAGATAATATAAAGTTTTGTAAATATCATCTCTTTGCGGATGATATGATCATATACATAACAGGTACAAATATGGATGATTATGTTAAAAAGTTAAATGAAGATTTGTGGACTATAGATATGTGGTTAGGTTATAATAGTTTAAAATTAAATACAACAAAATCAAAATTAATGTTTATAGGAAGTGATTCACAGTACAAAATTTATTTAGAAAATAATTTAGATGTAAGTATAGCAAACCAAAGAATAGAATTAGTAGATGAAATAAAGTACCTGGGTGCAGTTATTGATAGGAAGCTTAAACTTAATGCTCATGTTGATTATATGTGTAAGAAAATTTCGAAAAAATTAGGTGTAATAGGCAGATTAGGGGATTCTATTTCGTTAAAATCAAGAAAATTATTGTATAATACAATTGTATTACCGCATTTTTTATTTGTGTCAACTATATTATTTTCGATATCTAAAAGTGATTTATATAGATTACAAAAACTACAAAATTGGGGGATGAGAATCATATTAAAGTGCAATAGGTTTACCAGTACTAAGTTAATGCTGAATAAATTAAATTGGGTAATGATTGAAGATTTTATTAAAATACAGGCTTTAACATTTTTACAGAAAATTAAATTAGATCTTGTGCCTCAGTATTTATCAAAAAAGTTAACATCATTTAGTGAAATTCATAATTACACTACTAGAAATAGAAATAATTATAGTTTGTCACATAAAAATAAGTCATCTACTAACAATTCAATTTTTAATAAAGGTATAAATGAATATAATAAGTTACCATTAGAGATAAAAAGTATTACTAATATAAGGAGGTTTAGATGTAAGTTGACTGAATTATTTAGAAATGACTGTTTTTGATAATAGTGTATATACACATTTGGGAATATTATTGTGTTATAATTTTTGTTTTTTCTTTTTATATATTTTTATTTTAAATGTTTATATTACTTATGTATATTTGTGAATAGCTGTATTTTTTTAAGCTAAATAAACGTCTATTATTATTATTATTATTATATTTTTTATTAGTGTTTAGCTATGCCGGAAGTGATATCGGTATTTTCAACAAATATATTTTTATATTTTTAGTTTTTATACAAGCACCAAAAAATGCCGTAGTGAAAATTTTAAAAAAATCGTAAAATTTTTATCCATGTGATCCTGACTTTTTGACGAATATTTTATATATATAGATATATATATATATATATATATATATATATATATATATATATAGTACTTTTTATTAACGGGTTGTAATTAACTGGACTTTAATTTAATATTCACTTTAGTTTAGATCATATTCAGTTTGATAAAAACAATTTGCACTCATAACAAATATATTTCACGAAAAATAAATTATTCTACTAAAACTTTTAAAAAAATATTTTAACTTTGAACAAAACATAATTCACACCAAAAAATATATAATAAATAAATTTGTAGTTTTTCTATTTATTTTTAATATTGTTAAATTTGTTTGTATTTTGTATTTTTTGGATACCGTGTCATTGTTACTGTATTATGATTCACTTTACAGACACTAAAGAGATATATTTATATTTGTTTTATAGCTATTTTAAACAAATATACATTAAGAGAGTCAAAACAATTTCGGGTTTAAAGAAGAAAGATTTATTATATAAATAAAGGTGTATTCAGTGGCGTAGCGAAGGGAGGGCAGGGGGGGGATGAGGGCAGGGCCCCGGGCGGCATACAAAAGGGGGCGGCATACGAAAGGGGGCGGCGGCAAGCGCCACGATTTTTTCAATTGAAAATAAAAACCAGGAGGTTAGAGTTGAGGAATCTTTTATAGATTTCATTGAAACTAAAAGCAAAACTGCGGAAGGTATTAGTGACATGATGCAGTGGCGTAACTGAGCAAAATGGCGCCCATGGCAAATTGTTGTAATTGCACCCCACGCCCCCGTGAAAATCTATAATCAAGTTTATTCGTTTCGCGCTTTAGAAATGCGGGATATATTTAATTTCTACTGCATACTGATTCATCTTGAGGGCAGGTTCTCCTCCTCTGAATGACTAAAAAGTACGCAAAGTTTGGAAATTTTTTATTCGAAAAAATGTTATTTTGGTATTTATTTTCAAAAATTGTCATTTCATAAAAAACAAAATAGCGCCCTTGATTCACTGTTTTCGTGTCAGAGCGGAATCGGTAAACTGCATGTATTGCAGCGTCTCTGGATTTATCTGTAACAAAAAATGAACTACGATGCCAAAAAGTAAACTAAATTTACTGGAGTATAGATCTATAAAATTTACAAATTGCTTGTTTTAACTATTTTTTGTAAGGCCCTGAAGTGTAAAAAAAGGCCTAAAAGTCGACCTCAAAGTTTGAGATCGTACCACATCGTCAAATTTTAAGTTATTTCCACGTTCTTAGGTCTATACTCCAGTAAATTTAGTTTACTTTTTGGCATTGTTGTTCATTTTACAGTTAAATCCAGAGACGCTGCAATTCACGCAGTTTACCGATTCCGCGCTGACATGGCCGACGAAAACAATAAATCACGGGCGTCATTTTGTTTTTTATGAAACGACAATTTTTGAAAATAAAGACCAAAATAACATTTTTTCGAATCCCCAAACCGTTTCCTTCTATGTTTTTTCATTTGCGAATAAAAAATTTCCAAACTTTGCATACTTTTTAGTCATTCAGAGGAGAACAAATATGTACAAAAAAGAGTATAACAACAAAATATCGATCAATATACAGAGTGTTCGTTCGCCAATTCGGAGAAATACTTAGAATACTTTTCGATAGGGAATAAAAAGTTATATAATTTGGTTCTAGTTTTAATTTGCTAGCATGTGCCGTTTGGGCGCTAGAATTTTCTTTTTATTTTTGGGTTTTTTTTTTCTCAAAAATTATGAGGTGTAGGAAAATAAGCTTGATATAGAAGAATGCCGTATAATGAGTACTATAATTGAGTGAAAAAACCATTATTCTAGATTGCATCGTTTAGTAGAAAAACTTAAAAACTGAATTTTCAAAATAAAAGTTTTTTCAAAATTTGCTCATGAAAATCTGAAAATAAAATTCACTTTTAGCGGTAATCAACGAAATAAGTAAAATAAGGTTGCGGCGAATTTCCGGTTGGCCCCGGACGGCGAAAACTCTCGCTACGCCACTGGGTGTATATATAAAATTAAATTGAATAATTTTATTCCGTCAGTCAATAAAAATTGGTCTGATATATTTAATAAGCTATCGATATTATTGGTTTTTATTGCTCTTAGTAACAACATAAGTAATACAATCACACTCAATTTCTTATTTTATTAAATTTATATATATATATATATATATACAGGGTGTTTGCAATCAAGGTATTTTATTTTTAAGGGGTGATACTACAGGTCAAAACAAGGCGATTAACGCCAAAACACCTTAGTAAAAGTTTTCTAATAAACGAGATATTCATTTTTTTTAAGTAAAATGGTAGCATATGGTATAATTTTTATTATCCAGCTCACAAAAAAAATTATTCTTCATAATAGTTTTGGATTTGCTTGAAACGAATAAAAATGTAAAAATATTCCAGGTTTTAAATACAGGGTGACTCGGATTTGCTGATTTGTGTTTCAACTTTTAGGTAAAATACCCTTATTTAAAAAATTTGAATAATTTTATTTGAATATTATGTTTAGAATTACAATTTAAGTTTACATACAAAAATTTGTGCCGATCGTCGATTGTTAAAACACCTTAGGAAAAGTTTTCAAATAAACGAGATATTAGATACTTTATTTAAATATTTTTATTAATGACACAAATCAAGACAAGTATTTTATTTTTAATGGGTGATAGCACTATGACACCAGTTGCTCGAAATTATCACCCTGCTGTTGTATGCAAAGTCTTGCGCGGCGTACCCATGAATTCGCATACGCAGCGAGACCCATGCCTTGTTGCCGAATTTCCGCCGCTGCTACTTCTACCCGATTACGGAGATCATCGAGATCCATAATTTCGGTGGTGTATACCATGGTTTTCATAAGTCCCCTTTTACTTTTGTATGTAAGCTTAAATTGTAATTTTAAACATAATATAATCCTATTAATCAAATAAGGGTATTTTACCTAAAAGTTGAAACACAAATCAGCAAATCCGAGTCACCCTGTATTTAAAACCTGGAATATTTTTACATTTTTATTCGTTTCAAGCAAATCCAAAACTATTATGAAGAATAATTTTTTTTGTGAGCTGGATAATAAAAATATACCATATGCTACCATTTTACTTAAAAAAAAAATGAATATCTCGTTTATTAGAAAACTTTTACTAAGGTGTTTTGGCGTTAATCGCCTTGTTTTGACCTGTGGTATCACCCCTTAAAAATAAAATACCTTGATTGCAAACACCCTGTATATTAGGAGGATTTTTAATATATTGTAATCATTTTGATTTTCTTTATTTAATTCAGTTAAATGTTGTTTCCACAAGATTGTACTACCTTAACTATATATATATATATATATATATATATATATATATATACATATATATACAGTCGATTCCGCTTAATTGGGACACCGCTTAATTGGGACAGCCGCTTATTTGGGCCAAATCTCAAAGAACAGAAACCAAACCAAGGAACCAACAGTAAATTTACATGTTTAATTGGGACAACATTTCGCTTAATTGGGACAGTAAATTTAAGATCACAGTATATATTATGTTACAAATATTCACAAGAAAAAATATTTACAAAAAATTTAATATGATACGCTTCATATCTTTTTGATTCACAACATGGAAAATTATCTTTAAAAAACTAGCAAATATGTACTAATTAATTTCATTAGTATCGCGCGCTGTGAACTTTTTTCCTAACACATTCATTCACGTATGAAGTACGGACCCACGCGCGCTCAAAGGTTAATGTTTACCCTCGCGTCGGCGTGGTGCGGCACGGTCATTAAAGCTGTGAGAGTCTACCCTGCTGTCTCAATCATTACGTATTCAGTTATGATTCAGTTACCACTACACCTCGCGCGTGGAAGGTTCATTAAACTTACATTTTGTCGATTTTATTTTAAAAAAATTGACTCTTGCCAAGATGCCAAGAAGTGATATGACAGTTTCTAGTAAAATTGCTTTGCTGGATAAGTGTAGAAGTGAAATGTTTCAAAAACAAAAGACAGACTACACTTGACACATTTCTGAATTGAATTAAAAATGTATGTATTTATTTATTATTTTATTTTGGAATTTATTATTATTTTTTTTTAAAAATCTATATATTTTTTTGGTTATATGTAGTTTATAGTTTTTTCCAAGAATTTATAAAATAAAATTATTGAAAGAAAAATATGGATTGATTAATTTTATGTAAAATTCGGTTAATTGGGACAGCCGCTTAATTGGGCCAAAATGCCCTAGTCCCGATGTGTCCCAATTAAGCGGAATCGACTGTATATAAATAATTTATATAACATTAAATTTTTATTTCACTTCATAAGATTGTTAATTGCATTTGTTTTTTATTTGATTTAAGATTTTTCCTTTGGAGCAAGGTGCTAAATTATTCGCTTAGAAATATTTTTGTTAGACTATCTTAAAAATCTGTTTTCCATAGTTTAATTCAGTACTATAATCATTGTATACCTAACTTTACAAATTAAATCTTTTAAAAAAATTTGATGATGCAGAGCATTTTGTCTTTTATATGATATTTTGTAAGTTGTTTAAGAATTGCGGGTTATAAATTCTTATAATCCTTTTCAATATCAAAAAAGTTGTAATTAGATATTGTTGAATTTTACGTTTTATTTTTTATTTTATTTTATATATTTTTAAATTGGTTTATTGTTAATCTAATAACATTATAATTAATCATAACGCAGGTTCAGGACCCAAGAACAAAAGTTTATCATTTGACATTAATGTTAATCTACAGGTTTTTCACGGCTGGTATCCATTAAATTTGTAGAATTTTCTGGGCTGGTATGCCGTGACCGATCTATCTTTATCATAGACGTTTCACCATTTATCGTAGATACCTTCTACGATGTATGGCAAATCGTCTGCGGCGAGGATAGATCGACTACAGCATACTGACCTAGAAAATTTTATAAAATTTAATGGTCTATAGTTGTTCAACTTTGTCTAAAGTCGCACTGACTGATATTTATATTATTATTTATGCTAATATCTGGACCTCGGAGTAAAATCGATGATGCACGGGCTAGTACAGGTACGCTATTGTCTTGCCTGTGAGAGAGCGCACAAGTCAGTTTATAAATTGTGTTTGACCTGTACACATATATGCATAAAATATTAAAAATTGAACAATAAAAATGTATACCTTTCTATAACTTCTTAGTAAATTTTATGCTGTTTTAAGTGTTTTTTGTGCATATTAATTCAGTCTCTGGTTATTATACAGGTAAAAATAAATTCTAAATTACGAAAATATAAAAAACTATTTTATTTTATATAATTTAACTTATATTTTGGAAGATAATTTTGAATGGCGATATAATATATTGCACAATTTTTATATATTATATTTATTTTTTGAATAGTGCAAGAATGAAAAGAAATACAAATGTAAAAGCGATATATTTTATTGCTATTCTACTCAATTACAACTTAAATAATAGTATATTATATAGCAGTAGAAACCGATGATTATTGTATTAAGTTCTGATATTTGTAGCCGAGGTCAAGCAATTTGCGTGAAACATGAAAAGAGCTTTCTATTTCAAGTGACATATACGATTTTTTTTTCAAGCGTTTTAAATGAAACTAAAAACAAATATAAATGCATGCCAAGTAACCTCAACTTTATTAAATGTTGCAGAATATTATGTATATATATATATATATATATTATGACGTTTTTCTGAGTATTATTTTATTTATTATTTATTTTATTTTTGGCTCCTACCTGAATCCGCCATACGGCTCCGGCTACAGTTGGTTTGGTAGGCAATAGGGGTGGGTTTCAGAGGCGCCACTGAGATATAAAAAATTTACAAGTATCGCAGAAACTCGAAGGCCAAAGGTTTGGACAATTACACAAGGAAACACAAATTTATTGGATAATGGTTTCAGTTTTGTTTATGGAATTATTTATTATGTATTTATTTTTTTTTTTTTTGAAATGAAACTCAATTTGATGCAGCAGAATTGAATTTAAATAAATTTTATTTAGTCTAGTAATTTTTCTCACAGAGTTTTAAATTATTATATTGACTACAAATTGTTTAATTGATTTTTGGGCAACAAAGATATGATGGATAGATCTTACGCTTATGGAAGTTACCGAGCAAGGTCCTAGCTAAGTCCTCTTCTTGTTGGAGTAGAAGGCTGAAGGCATCCAGCCAGGACTGTGAGTTGGTACAGCTCGTGGACGACAAAGATAAGCTCAAGTGGACGACAAATATAAGCTCAAGTGGTCGGGCTGATTTTCGTGACACGAGCGATTTAAATCCTCAGTGATCTAGTCACCTAATATTTGGAACTGGAACGATTTTCCTGAGCCGTGTTTCGGATAGATCGATTTTTATCAGCGTACTTTGTCTTAACTGACTGAGGCTGGTTCCACCTGGAGACGACGACCAAACGACACAGCCCTAAACTGAATCCTCCAGCAACAACTACACCAACCCTGAAAAATCATATACAAACAACAGTATCCTTGCTACGACTGACAAAATTTTACACAAGATATAAATTAAGTTGCCCAATAAAATCACTGCTCGTGAGCTTACAATGTTTTCTAACTTGAACAGAATAATAATGTAACTAAGCGAGAATGTCATACACAAACTATTTAAAATATTTAGCAAAAATCTTAGTACAATTCAAATACAAAAAAAATTACAATAATTGAAACAATAGTAAATCGCAAATAAAACAAATTGAGCAGAATAATTAATACAATTTAAATACCAAAATGTTAATAATTTCATCAATATCAAACAATAAATAATTACCAAATATAATTTAACATTAGGGCAGATATCAAATAAATACAAAAATCGTTACAAAAACCAATGCTACTTACATTTGCTCTTATTGTGTGAAAATGCTACCACGGAATGCTCCAACTCGAACTTCGCAGAATCTTATTAATTTTTTAGATTGAAGCCAACAGCAAAAAATCGACAACAAGAAAGCTGGCTTCAACAATCTAAATACTCGAACATCAACTACAATAAATACAAATTAATAAGAAATGACGAGATCTCAGCTAATGCTGCGCCAACAGCGAAGTTCGAAAAACAAGAATCTTTCACACAAAAAGGAATGATGTCACACACAGCACAGAATTTTCAAACAACAAAAAAATTATACACAGAAAATAGGAATTTTAACGGGAAGTAAAGACGGAAGGACAATGACTCGAGTCACAAAAATAGAATCACAAACACTACATGATTATGGCCCGGACCTTGGCTGTGTCAACAACGATAGCAGAAAGCACGTTTTTCATCAACAAATTCAACACTCTCAAAATTACGAAATTAACTCAAATAAAACGAAAATATTAATCTCGATCACTAACACGAACATTATGAAATCATATTTCATCAAAATAAACCGAAATTAATAACGGATGACGAAAATAAAACAAGATATTAAATTCCAACTTACATATCCGATGTCAACACAACCACAGCCCGTACCACAATGACTTGTTCATGCATAGTTTCCGGCAAGCTAGCGAACGCTCGTGACCTGACGTCATAGCCAAAAAAATAGTTTTGCGCGAAATTTGAACTTGCAATATTTAACCAAATTGTAACAATAAAAAATTGTTACAATATATATATATATATATATATATATATATATATATATATATATATATATATATATATTATATTATATTTATTTCTTGAGTTTTTTATAATTAATCTTTCTTCGGTCGAATATACAATTTCTGATTACTCTGAGCGGTATGCATTGCATTTCTAGCACTTTTTTTACACATTTTCAATAGTCAAATTCAAGCGAAAATAAACAATGCAGTTGCCAATTAACTTAACTTAATAATTTTCAATATGGCCGCCAATAAGTCCGACGTTTTAGTTATGTTTGGTGCTGCCTCCAGTGGTGTATATAGTAAATAGCTGTTGTATTATAAAACCATTATTGTACTGGTAATAATAAATATAATCATCTCTTTCCACATACATAGTAAAAAATGTAATATGTATTCATGTAATTTTACATAATTAATAACAGTAAAAAAACAGCATTTTTTAATTTTTACTGCGATAATTAATGTAATATTACATTTTTTCTGTAAAAATGCATTATTTATAGAATATGTAAATTTACATTAATTTAACATTAAGCGCCCGGCTTGTCACGGCGCGCAGTAACTTAACGCGATAACGAAAAAGATAGTAAATTCTATGACTAAGAAACACAGATATGAAGAAAGCCGGGCGCTTAACGGTTTGGTTTATTCTAAAATCGCAATAACTCGATAAGTTTTGCACGAATCATTGCAAAACTTTCCCAAAAACTTCTTAACACCTTAGTGAAAAACTTTTTCGCTGCTAGTTTTGTAAAATCGAAAATTTCCTCGAAACTTTTTCGATTCGAAAGTCGGAGTGCACGAGCTTGCGTCCTGACTAATTGTTGTTTCGTCGGCATCGGCAACTCAAAACGTTTTTAGAAAAGTCAAAATCAAGGAAATCCGTCGGCAATTTCCTAAGATATCGCGAGTTGAAGATAAAAAAGCTATTGAATTTGAACGCTGATAAAAATCGTGTTTTTTTAATTGTATTTGTTTAAATATTGCTCTGACTAAAAAATGTTAAAGAAAAAAAATGCGCCTGTTAATTTTGCATGTTGAAATTTAATTATAATAATTTTGCATTTTTATAAAATTACTCGCTTTCGGCGAGGGCTTGGCCGCGATTCGAGCGTTAGTCCCATTATTGCATGGAACCCTTCAATTATTCTATTAATTTTATTCTGATAATTAAAAATATTTTTTAGATATCAAGGTTCAAGTAACTTTAGTACACTCTTTACTCCTTTGACGTTTCTCATCACCTATTTTAATTCTGGAGTGAATCCGTTACTATATGCATTTCTTTCAAGAAATTTTAGAAGGTAAGAATATTTATTTTAATTTTTATGTAATGATATTCTTTTCACATACATAAACTCATAAACTCCTACATTATGCCAAAAGTAATTTTCTCCAAACATTTCCTTCCAGACAAGCAACTCTACCTTCATCCACATTTATGACATTTTTTAACCAAACGTTTATTAGATATTAGCTCAAGATGACCGAACCATCTCAACTGACTAAGACTTACTTTTGCAAAAACATTTTTTTTAAATTTTACAGTTATTATACACTTATCTATTTTGCACTCGATTTCTTCTAGTTACACTACATACGCCACGTAAAAATTTCTTTTCCACAGCAATCATATTTCTTTTATATTTCTGCAGCCAAAATCAATTCTCACTACCGTACGTCACTAAAGTAGTATTGTATATATTTAAAAGGGCTTCTTCGAAACCATTTATGTTTCCAGCAAAAGCACCCACTGTATCCAAAACCTTACAACCAGCATTAACAGCCAGTTTCATAATAAACGCTTTAACTAAAGTCGACCTTAAGCTTTCAAGCTTTATTCTGTATTTTAAGTTCGTCAATTAAACGTTCTTCGATAAATTAAGATTTGAATTATTATATTAATATAACAAAATAAACGGAATTATCCCATGGCGATACTCATTTATATCTGATGTTTTCAATTTGTTATGTTTTATTATGCTAAGGCCAGCCATCATTAAATATATTTTTTTATCGTATGTCATACAAGTAACGTCATCTGTCCGCGAGTTTGGCTACAATCGGCTGAGTTTTGTTTTAGTAATAATAAAAAAGCAATATGTGCCCCCTTTATAAACAAGCGAGACAGCGCATAGCGGGCGGTTGTAACTGGTTTTGACGAATTTTCGCCTATAAAAGAGAAGATTTGTAGCTTAAAAATTCATTCAGTCTCGCATCGAGGCCGAATCAACTCTCTTCCTTTTCGATTGGTGTCTGGTCCCAGGAAGCAGAAGTTCTGCTTGGCGTCCGAGCGGAACAACTAGTTGATTGATGTCCGATCCTAGTTTTACGGTATTGTGGACTTAGAGAAATTCGTTCAGCAGAATTAATTTTTCGTCTTAGAAAAATTCGTTCGGCGGTATTACAGTATTGAACTTAGCTTCACGGGCCTGGAAAAAATTTAGCAGTCAGAGTTGACGTAGTTTAGCGGACAAAGTTATAATTCGACTGTCAGTAGTAAATTGTATTTTGTTTTTAATCATTGTCGATTTATAGTTCTTGGCTTTTATAAAATCAGGCGGTCAGCACTGAACTGTGTCTGTGAAAAATTTGTCAACTATATCGCCTGCGTCGTTAGCTCAGATGGTAAGAGCACCCAGCCAGAAACTGGAAGGTCCTAGGTTCGATTCTTAGACGATGTATTTGACAAACTATATATATATATATATATATATATATATATATATATATATATATAGGGTGATTTATGACGTCTGGGAAAAACTACACCGGATGATTCCTATGAGTAATCTAAATAAAAAAATTCAAATAAACATACGTCCGAAAATTCTAAAAACTGTAGCCGTTAGAAGTTTATTACATGTAACATCAATCAATTACTTAAAGTAATTGCGTTAGCCTTATTTATTATATCAAGAAAGAAACAAAAGAAATTTTCTCTGACATCAACATTAAATTAATTATGGATGAGTTCACAGTACATAAGTATGATGATATAATTTTTATTTATGGATTTTGTGATAGAAATGCACTACAAGCATAAAGAGAATACTAGCGCCGATTTCACTCGTCCGACGTTGTCATGCTAGTTTTAGAGCCGAAGGAGGACGACACTTCGAACACTTAATTTGAGTTTAATCCCAGACGTTCTTGCTTTAAATTAGTACCTTAACACATTCAACATATAAATAAACTTCTAACATGTAGTAGTAATAAACTTCTAACGGCAAAGTTCCGTTAGAAAGCATTTTCGGACATATGTTTATTTGAATTTTTTTTATTTAGATTACTCATAGGAATCATCCGGTGTAGTTTTTCCCCGACGTCATAAATCACCCTGTATATACAATTCTCTAAATATGTGACATATTTATATCAAGACAATTTGGTCTTATTTACCATGACTACAACAGTTGTTTTTATAAACATTTTTCTATTCCATAAATTTATTTAATACAATAACGCTCAGTTCTGTGGTGGCCACTACAATTTTTTTTTATATGTAATATTAAATTGAAAATCATGTTTGATTAATTTTAATTATAGAAGAAGGTGAAAATGGATAAAAAATTAAAACAATATTCATAATATTTCGACGTTTCGGCAGTTTAAACACTTGCCATCATCAGCTGTTTTCATTTTTACTTCTTAATTTATTTTTGCCTTCTTCCGTAGGTAATTAAATTGAATATAAAATATTATAAAATTATTTCAAGTAATTATAAGGTTCATGTTTATCTTATATTTACTATAATAATAAAATGAATAAACATGGACATTTGGTAATATGAGAGAAATATATATATTCTCGTAATAAAATTTTCCAGAATATTATTTTGAGTATTTAAATAGATAGGTATAATCACAATAATTTGGAATATTCAACATAATTTATAATAACTACTTATGAACATCATTATGTGAGAGCACAAATTTATGGTGATTTTGAATTCATGCAAAACCAGATTTTTCAAGGATTCTATTCGAGAAGCATTTAAATTTGATAATTTTGTTAACCCAGGTTTATAAATAACGATAAATTTTAATTATATTTTGTAGTACACTTAAAGAAAATAATAGAATGATGTTAAACTAAAATTTTCATTTTCGTATTATTTTAGAATTTAAATTAATATAACTTTAATAACATTTTTTAAGGTTTGTGTATTTTACTGATTTTTAGCTAGTTAGTTTCGTTAAAGTAAAAATCACATTTTAGTGTGTAGTGCAAGATTCTTTTGCAAAAACTAATTTTTACAATCGATAGAGTAATCTAGTAGCAACAATACAAGAAAAAACAGCAGCTGTATTCATAACAAAATTAAAACCTTTTACAATTACTATTATTTAATAAAATACATAATAAATTTCTCATTTTTAAAATTTTACAGACATACAAATTTTTCAAAATATTTATATTTCTCTTTTTTAATTTGTTTCTTTATATATATCAAAGAACATACTAAAAAAAATTAAATATAAAAACTTATATCAATACAATAACAAAATTTTCTTTGCAGGGGAATGAGAGAATTACTTCTGTGTTCGGTTCTGCATCCGACGTCACGCCGTACAGCTGGACAAAATTTAGCAACGTTTGGCAGAAAAGATAAAGATGGTGCAATAAATCTTCTACAACGACAGATAAGTACTCGATCAACAATGAAAGCCAATGCAACTAGTGTCACCATTGTGAATAATGTTGTCAGTGATGACTACAGTCAAGAAATTTGAATTTGTTTTAAGTTAATTATTCATATTTCCAATTTTATAAGAATATTGGGCTGAACTTCAGAATAGCCTCCCGTTTCACAAATTTTAAAAAAGTCAGATTTGCGCATGCGTGAGCATTGGAACGCCCATATTTGGTGTATAAAAACCAGTGAACCTCAAAGTGTTTCATTAGTAATTTTCCTTTTGTTATGTTATGTTAAGAAGTCCGGTAGGTTAGGGTAGGTTTGGTAGGTAGGTTTCAGGTAGGAGTTTGTTTTTTAAAGACCGTTAAGAAGTCCGGTAGGTTAGGGTAGGTTTGGTAGGTAGGTTTCAGGTAGGAGTTTGTTTTTTAAAGACCGTTAAGAAGTCCGGTAGGTTAGGGTAGGTTTGGTAGGTAGGTTTCAGGTAGGAGTTTGTTTTTTAAAGACCGTTAAGAAGTCCGGTAGGTTAGGGTAGGTTTGGTAGGTAGGTTTCAGATAGGAGTTTGTTTTTTAAAGACCGTTAAGACACATTTAAAATCATATTTTGTCATGTCGAATAGTTTGACAGTCACTGGTTTTTCAACTCGCGTGCCTACCGCAAAAACGGGAGGCTGTTCTATAACTATACCGAATATTGTAAAAAATTTAATATATTTTATTAGAAATTTTTTGCATAAGGTACATTTAAATATAACGTATTCATATACGTTATATTTAAATGAACCTTATGCAAAAAATTCTTATTTCATAATAAGATCTTCATAAATTGTAACAATATGAAAATTATGATTGTTTTTAAATTAATAAATGTATATAATAATGATAACAGTGTCGAATTGAAACTAACTAATCAAGTATATACGTATATAAGTACTAAATGCATATAATAATAATAACAGTGTCGAATTGAAACTAACTAATCAAGTAAAAAGTATGCATATATAAAAAGTTATTTAAAAAATGTTTTTACTCAAATTACTAACACTACTCTTGAACGAAATTTTGAAATAATTTCTTAATACTTGAAGTCAATTGTAAATAGTTAACTGTTTCATTTTACATTGTTATTTTTGTAAGAATACTGTAAAGAAATTTATAGTTATTTTTAAATATTTTCTTCTTACTAGTTAAATGTTTTTCAAAATTAGATCTTTAATAAATTGTCGTTTTAAAGAAATATATGTCACAAGTTTTTAGGAAATTTTATTTCTAATATTTTTAATCGTATGAGTTATTAAAACAAATGTTTTTTTTAAATAAATATTTTACATACTAATAAGTCAACTTAATAGTTCTGAGAAAAACAACAAAAATATAATATATAAAATAAATAAAATTTGTTTTTAATAAAAATTCTCTATCTAATAACAACAACTCCTAATATAAAATTAGAACAAATAACTAACAAATACTTTTATGATATAATATGTATAGTTAGTTATTTAAGGTATACTCTTCGTATTGTTTTTATTGTGTTGTAGGTATATAAGATTTCATCTCCTACTGCTTACTTAATATGTTTTAGGTAGTGAACTAATATTATTGTTTTATACTTCGATAAATTTGGTGTGTATTTTTCAAATAAATAAATATGTGAAACAATTTAAATGCTATTGCGTTTTATTGTTGTTTTGTTTTATTATTTTACTTAATTTTATATATAAATGGCCGGGGATCTAACTTAAAATTTATTTTTTAAATATTTCTAATTTTGTAATTCAAATAATTCTTTAAATAGTTATTCTAAAAATTTCTTTAAGCAAGTATTTTTTTAATATTTAAAGTTGAATGGTGATTATTTATTTTAATTGACTATTGATCTGTTTCGATGTTAGTAATTAATTATTTATTTTATTGTTAATTTATAAATTAGGATTTATATCTTATCAGATAAAAAATATAGCAGGGATATTTTGTAGCCACATACATATTTAACTTATTAATTACCATTTCAGTATGCAACTGATGGTTAATAATGGTATGTATTATTAATAGTATCAAATTGTAGTTTATTTGAAGCTAAAAAAAAATTTTAATTACATTATTTAATAAATAATTGTTGACAATTTCGAAGGTTGGTTTCAATGAAATAATTACTTTGGTATTCAATCTTTTAAAATTATATATTACATTGAAATAAATAACTTTACATTAAAGTTCTGTTATACCTTAATAAAAAAAAGTCGACGTTTTGATATAATAAAGATAAACCGTCATCAAGAAAATAAATATAATCACAAATATAATATACAGGGTGTAACAGAATAACTATTCCTAATTTTCAGAAATGATAGAGGGCACATAGAGAAACATTTTTTATTAATAAACTAGTGTCCGGAATTTTTTTTTTTCGGCAGTCGATTGTAAAAAACACAACTTTATGTTATAACCCGAGAATTAACGGAGATTTATAATATGCGTTAAGACCATTTCATTTTACTCAAAAAAGTGCCTTAAGAATGTGAAAATTATTTTCATCTAATTGAAAAAACAATCGAGATATCGCCATTTATCAAAATACGGAAAAAGCGAACTTTTCGCCATAACTCGAAAACAAAAGACGATAGCTAATTTTTGTTTTCATAATTGAGTTTCTCTCCAAAAAAGCGATCGAGGATGCGCGGTCCATTTTTCCATATCTCTTATAGTTTCCTAGTTCCCCTATAAAAACGTCCAAATTTGCCCACCATGTACATCGTTACAACTTGTATATCGAAAATGGTGGTCGTAACTTCGAACAATTTTTATAAAGTTTAATGCACTATTATTTCTAATAAAATGTTCCTTAACTTAACTACTCTTTGACGTTGTAATAATTAAAATTGTTTTTAACGATATCTAGTGTATCTTGACACCGAGAAATTTCCGGACACTAGTTTATTAATAAAAAATGTTTCTTTAAGTGCACTCTATCATTTCTGAAAATTAGGAATAGTTATTCTGTTACAAATATAACATAGAAACCAGCAACTAAGTAACATAAAATAAGTAACAAAAAATTTAAATAAACAGATAATCAAAGGAAGCCAGATTTTATTTGATTCAATGCCTTTACATTGATTGATATTGATGTATTTTTTTTAATTGTATATCGTTTCTCAACTATTCATATTAGATTCTGACAATCCTATCACATTAAATATGCAAATTAAAGAAAGAAAAAAAAAAGTAAACAAATTCAAACAAATTTATATAAAAATGGGAATATTCTGTCCACCTTTACTCAATAAATATTTCTTCACACCGTTGTTCTACTTTTGAAGTGGCTAAACTTTTTTGGTTAAAAGCCGCATGGGTACAAGGCATCTAGTGGGCCGTACGTTACAAAAAGGTAAGTTTTGAATATTGTTGTATAGTTGTATAAGTATAAATTTATATCCGGACCGCATTAACTTATGTTACGAGACGTACGCGGCCCGCGGAACGCGATTTGTCCACATTTATTCTACCTCATTCCAAAACTTGCATGTGTTCAGAAAGATATGTTGAAAATCTCATGAAAATAGATCCAGTCAATTTAACCTGATGCCGATATAAATAGATATTATACAGTCTCAAATTAATCCATATAATTTTCTTTTCTACAAGCATATCGAAATATTTATATTGCGTTACTATATAAAAGGAGGTCATTTTGTTACTAGTACAATAGCATACATTATTATACCCCTGATGGCAGATGTATAATACTTATTTTTTCCTCTAACTGGAAATATAAATCCTGCAATAAAAATAAATGAAATTTAATTACGCCTCGTATATTCCAATGTAAAAATAATTATGAAATAATGTGCGATACAAGTTATAAATATTAAGCAAATGTTTATGAGTAGGTGGTTTATGTGCCTTAGGTCTTATGTCGAAGATTAATACAATAAAATAATCCGTATTTAGTTCTAATTGGATCTAACTAAGTTTACATGAAATATGATACTAATAATTTATTCGAGTTATAAATTGTCTAATTACAATTATGCTAAGTTGATAAATAATCAATGACCAACGTAACTAAGGTGTGAAATAAATAAACAAAATTTAGTATTAGTAAGAATTAATCAAGTGATATAATTCCAAACACCAAATACTCTAACCAAACTTCAAAATTCAATTCGAATATTCCAAAACAAATTACGGTACAATCTGTTTAAATAACTTAGACATTAATAACAAATAATATTTAATGTAAAATCTCCGGTGACCATATTAAAAATTAATGAATCAATTTATAATTTTTGCTTGAATTTGAATTTTATTCTTGAAAATGCGAGAAATAGAACAAGATTTTTTATATTCACGTTAAACCTGGCATGCATTACTGCCGCAGCAGGTCGCATTGCATCGCAATGCATAAATACGGGAACGCACATTATTGATGAACCGGGCCGCATCGCATCGCATTAGAAAGTAAAAAAATTGTTTTAGTTATCGGTTGCCATTGTCTGCATTTATATGATTTCTGAAACGGATAGTTTTGTTGAAGAACTTTATATAATAACTTTATATAATAAAAAAAATAATACTTTTTGATAAAGAGATGAAACAAAAAAATCTAAAAAAAGAAGACGTAGGATTCGATGTTATGATATTTGTTACAAAAAAAATTATTTGAAGAATTTCACACTTTTTTTAAAGAATTGCTCGAAGATGATAGAATATTCTTTCAATATTTTAGAATTTTATTTGATAAATTTCTAGAATTACTTGAAACTTTTGCGCCAAGATTTACAAAAACAAATAGCAAAATTTTATGAACTTTTTTTTGTATATTTTGAAGTTTTTTTGCAGGTCTATTTAAATTATAATAAGTATAAATACATTTTTCCATAAAAGCAAATAACAACATTTTATGAAGTTGCTGTTCTCCTTCAAAGTTTTTTTGCACGTTTATTTAAATTATAATGATGAGAGTGTTTTGCGAGAGCGAAAGTTTCCAAGTAGTAGAAATAAAAGAGCATGTATGAGAAGAATTATAAATGTGGATAAAGCGAAAGTTGCTTGTTTGGATAGGAATGTTTGGAGGTGACTAATTTCGGGATGATGAAAAGAGTTTGTGCCACACCCTTTTGGGTACATGGCGTGATTGTGTATGTATGTATGTATAAATAATTTTTTCCATATCGGAGACCATTCGATTTAAAATACTCATTTAGCAGTATAAATGTCACGATTACTTTGCAAGTATTTAATTTCAACCAAGGCATTGAACCGGTAAAATGAATCAGTTAATTAATATTTTTGCAAATATTTTACAAACCTTTATCAATATTTTAAAATATTTAAAAACCACTTACTTTTAGCCAAAAAGAAATATATCTGTTTTACATAACGAAAATTTTAGCAAAATTTGTGATAACAAAATTGAACAAAAAAGTTCATAAGTGTTTTAGTGAAATTAATATAATAATCTAAATAAGCGAGTTTGCTTTCAAAAAAATATAAATTTTATTCTTTTTTTTACTAAAAACAACTTTTTGCACACAATTCAATAATTTTAAAGCAGATGAACAAATCTGAATCTTTATTTTTAAATTAAGAAAATAATATTTAATTACCTGTCATTAAATTAAATTTTTTTGAAAATAAATAATAATATTTTTAAAATTTGATCACAACAATTATTTAAAAAATATAAAAATAAACTTAAGCACTATATATTATTTACATGGTTTTATTTGATAAATTTTACCGAATAATTAACCGGTTAAAATCGGTTCTGAATAGAAAAAATCGATTAAAAAACCAGAACCGGTTGCAACAAAGAAAAATTTAATCAAATTTTCAAATAACAATATGAATTTTATTACAACAGAAAAAAATTATCAAATTTTAGTTTTAAAAATCTAAAATTACGCAGTCATCGCACACTAATGACGGGACGGACCGAGTCGCAACGCATTAGGCGCAAAATTCCGTCTAGCCAGCGATACAGCGATGAGTTGCAATGCAGTCCTCTCCGCGAAAAATATGCGATAGATCATATAAAATAAATGAAAATAATCCTGACGGATTATTGTGATTTTCTACAACTTCTAGTAAGGTTAACGTTACCTGGTATGTGTTTTTATTTGTTTTTTTGTTTAGTTTGTAACACTTAAAGATAAAATAATATATGTCACTCGGAGCAAAATGCCCTTTTTATGTTCCGCTCACATTGCTTGGCTTTGTCTCTGCGTTGATCGCAAGTATCGGAGCTTAACACAATAAAGATTGATTTCTACTCCTCGTAACATTATATATTATTATTTTCAAAATAACAATTTAGCAGCAAAATGCTTAATATGAAATTATTTTTATTATCACATTTATACTACTTTTTAAAAACTATTTTACATAACTGAAAAGTGGAATAAAATAAATCAACGTTTGCTTTAAAAACGCAATGTCGTGTCGCCACCTGTTGGAAAATGCGATTTTGTTTTAACGTAGCGTTTGTCGTTGTTGTTCAATGTTGTAAGTACGATATGTTTTTACAGATGTCTGATAATCGGAAAAAGCTTTCTGGAGCACAATACAGAAAAAAAAAAAATTTGAAAAAGAAAAATATTAGTTAAAAAAAGCAAGCGATTTTCTTTTGCTAGTTTACTGTCTTTGTCAAACGTAATTCTCACGGAAGGAATTTTATCTAAAGGGCTAAGTAGAGAATCCATTTATATTAAGTCCGCGGTCGAGGAAGACTCAGAAATGTGTGTTCGCTGGAAAAAGTAAACTCTGAAAATGTCCAATTTTTTCACAAAAATAATATTTACAAGGACCCTGGCCTTTCGCTTTCTGTATTATCGGAAAAAATTAAATTAACTTTGGTAGAGTTAGTTCCAATTTAACTTAGAGAAACCGTTATTAACTTCAAGTTTTCTTTAGATAAAGAAAACATATCACATAGCTTAAAAAATGACTAAGTAGCAGGGAAATAAATCCAAGAGTTTGGCTAGTATATTCTAAGTTAAAAAATTCTGCATTTTGTTTTCCTTCCAAAATATTAAAAAATTTTCTAGTGTCTTTGTTGAAATTGAAAGGTATAATGACATTTATCCCAAGCTATATAACGACATGAAAAATCAAAAACGTCATATTTGCAGATTATTATATTCTTAGCAGGTCAAAATTTAATTTTAGAGGCAAAATTGTACAAACAACAGAATAAAAACTTTTAAAAACTAACTGAAAAAATTACAAAGTTTAATGATATTCAAAAATTCATCAATTGTGCCTAAATATTTAGGCGTTCATATTCAAAATTAACTTTTTTTTTGGGACAGAAAATAAGACATGAAATCTTAATCTTGCTAAAAGTTAGTAAATAATTTTTCATTATTGTAGATTGCTCCCTTAACATAAATCACCAAAGTCAACTTACCATTGTAATAAGACAACATAAGATTGTCGCATTTTTACCGCAAGAAATCGCATTTGAATTTCAAATGCGCAGAAGTGTAAGACAGTGATAGAGATCCCCCGTATCTCGTATCTCTCTCGGCTCGCATTGGCGCTACTAGAACACATAGGCAGTGCACATTCCAGTTATTACTATATTTCAGTGATTTAAATTCATTTATGTATTAATGGTATTACTTTTTTTTTTAAGTTTATTGGCTTTACCTTTTTTTTTAATTTTTAGAGTTAATTAAATAATTATTTTACAAAACGCTTCCATTTTAATAAATCATTTTCAATAAAAAATACCGTATTTATTTCTGTCACACGGTTTCTAAAATATAATTCGATTACCATTTTTTTATTTTCTGCGGCCTTAAAAGATTTTAAAATTTTATGTACCTACAGTTTGTTTACTACAAACAGGCATATTTAAATTAAATTTAATGAATAATTTATTATAGGTAAATACGATATTTATTCTCATAATATAGTAATAAAGCCGATGAAATATTAAAATGTCTACACAACTAAAACCTTTGTTGTGATATTGGATATGTGCAAAGGAAGTAAACATTAAAGAAGCACTTCAGGTTTGTAATACTAATGCAATCACAATAAATATTATATTTACGTACAGTGTGACCAGTATAGTCCGCATAATTTGTATTTTTTTATTATTACTTAAAAAATCTAATTAGTAGGCTAAGCGCTTGTACATGTAAATTTACTAAATTGCCAAGTTAAATGTGTCACCTAGTTTTCCTTATACGGCAAGGGAAATTGTATACAAAATCAACATTTTCTTTAAAAATTTTAATAAAAGTTATTAGTAAAAATTGTTTGATTTTTAATCAAAATATATTTTTTTTTTTTAAATTAAGCAATTAATAAAAAATTAAAATTGATTAATCTAATTTTATCCATGACATATTAGAACTGAACTATCACAAATTGTTTTCCAAACAAAAAATGTTTATGCTGAAAAAAAATGTTATCGCATTTTTTTTAAGTACTGCCATTTGAAAGTTGAAATTTTGATGCAGAATGATATTATTTTTATTCTATTGACTATTTTATCCGGATTTAATTTCTATTTAATAAAAAATATTTCTAACCTATTTTATTCACTAATAATCAATATTTAAAATTGCGTATTAATACAAATATTAGTTATATTTTCAATTTGTAAACTGAAAGTAATGGATTAAAAATTGCCCATTTATTCGCTAAAAATCTGTATATTAATATAAAATAAGATTGTAAATATATTTTTCTAATAATTTTGCCGACATTTTGAAGAGAAAGTTGGTTTTTGAGATATTTCTCTGTTTAAATTAAATTTTGTCGTAATCCAATTCATGTGACATTTGACTATGGTCAATTTAGTACATTTCCAAGCACAAAGATTTGATCTAATTAAATTTTTTTTAAAAGTTATTAAATTTTTTTCTATATGGTAAAACTTTATTGATCGCACTGTATATATATCAATTACTAAAAATAATCGGCTACTTGACTGCGTTAAGAAAAACTGCACATTCCTGAATATTCTATGAAGTTATACTTTGAGCTATGAAATTGAAGGGTTGATGCGTAGAAATGGAGAATTATGAAAAGGAAAGGAAATACTAAAATTTGTTCGGAACACTCATTTGTACAGAAGATCGATTTTGAGTTAGTCCTCATGGCACAGATTGCTGGCTTATTACAAAATATATAAGACCATTTTAAGTATTATAGCCAATCATACTAAATTGATGTGTTTTATATTGATAATAATGTGGGGTCGTTGTTATTATAATATATTATTTTGCGGTTTAAGCTACAAATAAATTTTAGATTTTGTATACATTCGTTTTGGAATTCACTGAACTAAACGTTGTTTATTATTTTTTTAAATAAATTAAAAATCTACAAGTTATTATTATCGGGTCCAATTATTCACTCACTATTCTAAGTATTCATACTATTCATTTTAAATATTTTTCGAATGAAAAAATAAACAAATATTAGTTTGATTCGAAACAAAACAGTTTTATGACACTGTAACTTTAAAAACAAGTAGAACGAATACCGAAGTAGTAGATAAGACTTTGCGAGAACTACCTGATATTGATAAAAACCAGCAGAAATTAATTATTTATTTAAATTTAGATAACAGTATTTCTGAATCAGAAACAGAATTATATAATATTTTTTTAACAAAATAAATTAAATGTTTGTAATTTTACTATAAGTATTACCAAATTTAATGTAGTTATATAGAAATAAATAAACAAACAAATTTATATTTTACTAGCAGGACCCGTTCGCTTAGCTACACATTCAGTTTAGATTGACTAAATTTGAGTACTTTTATCAATAAAATGGTAAAAATTTTATAATGTCACTTAGTCACTTTACTGAAAATGCTAACATTTTAAATGTTAAGACTATTGTTAATAATTTGCATGCAACTAATGAATACAGACAGTGCATCTTATTTATAAGTGTATTTTTCGTGGTCGGTTCATATCAATTATACTCTGCAATCTGTGTATTTATCACTACCGTTTTTGGATTGTTTTCATTGCTAACATCGTCTGCTTTGCAAAACACGGCTATCTACGGCTCATGCAGACTTATTTTTAATTTTGTAGTAGTATTACACAGCTCTGTGCTAAATTTCAACTTTATAACTTATTTCCAAGTTGCATTTTAAAACCGGACCAAAATACATATACACATATTAATATTGTACTTTTTATGTATAGATTATAAAGCCTTTTGTTTTTAGCATGCAAAAAAAAATCATTAGCCATTATTTAAATAACAAAGAGTATTTTAATACTCTACTATTTAATTTTTAGAAATAATAAATAACACTACTATTAGAAGCTTTTGTATCTGAATTCGTATATTGCACCACGTAAATACAAGTCAGCAGCACATCTGTCATCGTTTTTCTCTCACTGTTTTTGACTAAAACGATTTACAACGATGACTTGGGGACAACTGATCTTATAAACCGTATAACTAATGATCGGAGATTTGCTTACGTTTCACACACCTTTTTGCAGTAAATTATGGATTTCAGCCTAGGTCGTTTGAGGAAATGTGTATCTCATTAGTGCCAGCATTGAATTTTACATGTGTTTACATATAATATTTTTATTTGCATTGTAAATATAAGACATAGCCATTTTTCAATGCCTATTTACTTTACACCCACAAGATTTATAATACATCGCAAGAGAGAATATTTTAACAAAGTATACGAACAAATATTCTAATTTCAATAATAAACGTTTTTGCTATTTTATTTTAAATAAAAAAATTCCTTTATAAAAGACAAAAATATACAGTTAAACAAACGTTGATTTAACAATTCGATTTTTTAGCATAGTAAAACATCTTTCAGAACTCATTTTATTAAATTTTTTATTATTATCCCGATGAAAACGAGCGTTGAGTTTCGTCGAAACGTCAATTTTAAGTAAATATTTATACAGAATTTTAACGAAAAGCAATTTATTTTAAAATAAAACTACTTTGAGTTACAGTTCTGTATAAATATTTATTACAATTGACGTTTCGACGAAACTCAACGCTCGTTTTTATCAAGATAAAAAATACTAATGACATTACAGTAAATAACAGTACATAGAAAAAAAAATAGAATATCATTAATATTTTTATCCTGACGAAGACGAGCGTTTAGTTTCGTCGAAACGTCGATTTTAAATAAATATTTATAAAGAACTTTAACCTAAAACAGTTACATTTTAATAGATTTTTTAAAATTAGTACTCTAATAAAATGTATGCATTTAAAAAAAACATGTTTATAAAAAATATTAAAATTAGCACTTGTACAAAAAATATCTGTACACTACTCTTTTTATGATAATTGCTAAGTAAAGAAGTAAATTAAATTACAGAAAATTTCAGTTTTTGTTTATTCATAATTATGTATCTATTCATTTTTCTGAAACTAATAATGTTTTATTACAATATATTTAAAAAAAAATGATGACTAATTTAACCCAAAATATATCTCTTCTGATTATTGAGATCCGCAGTCATTGCAGCTTAAAAGGAACACGGTAAATATTGATTGTTTTTATTAATCGGTTTAATAGCTTAAAGAGTTTTTCACATTTTTACATCAAACAATCCGCTAACGATACTATTACGTGATCTAATAGTATTTCTATCGCAACATTCTTTAATTTAGCGTTATCGTAACTTTAGCAAAAATCTATCATTTTTAGCTATAAAAGCAAAGTGTGTGAATATTTATTATTGTGTCATTTTCTGTGAAACATTTTAAGCACTTCACCTACATACATAAATGAATTAGTAAAATATGAAAATATGCATTAGTTTTATATTTTATGAAACATAGAACAAGTCGTTTATAATGACGTTTTCTCGTGTCAATAAATAATATAAACTTTTCAAACTACATCCTGCAGTAAACAAAAATAGCATTTCTTGTTTAAATAAAAATAGTTGTTTATGTATGTAGCTAATAAATAACTAAAATCAAATTTTATTTAAGATATATATAACATAAAAAAAATATTTGTTTTGTTATATAAAATAAATACTAAAAATTTATTTAAATATAAAGTTATTTAATTATAATATAATTTACAAGAATTGTTTTATAAATTTAAATATTTATTTTTATATATTTATTTAGTAATACAATGTCCTACAGATTAATGCCTAACAAGAGGACAAGGAACACATAAAAAAATACAAAAATAAGTTTTGTTTAGCGTCAGATTTAAAATTAAAATACTGTTGAAACATCTAAAGCAATGTTGCAAGTTACAACTTTGTAATCAAAATTTTGTATTTATATTTATATTTCTATTGCATAACTTTAATTAATTTCTAAAAATATATATCAGTCTGATTAAGTCCAGCAACATTAGTAAATTTTATGGTCCGGTCGGGTCCGGTCCGATGTTTGACTCGGGATGTGTTCCTGTGAACCTGAAACTATTAAATAAATGTTTTATTTTAACTAAAATTTAAAATATAAAAAATTAAATTGTTGAATGACCCAATTGTTCAGTTTTTAAAATTTCGTCAAATTTAAGCTCGATTTACATTATACTAGATTCGGCTAGAAACTTTGACTAGTTTACATACTAGATTTGAAACTAGAATTGTCTTTAAAGTAGTTAAAACTTTTTATTAAGGCGCATGTTTATACTTTTTAGTTGTACGCAGGCGCGGAATTGGATGTGAGTTAGATTTGCCAACATCCAAAATGTACGTAGTGTTTATATACCAGTTTGTTATTGTGTGAAAGTAAGAGGTTAAGTACAAAACTAATTTTCATAGACGTAAACAAGAAAAACTAGTTAAAATTTATAAGATTTTGAAGCTTTCTGAGTTACTTAGTTACGCATTTACACTTTGCGCAGAGGTGGTAGCACTGAAATTACCGCTAGTGTGCAGGTCTACTATAAAAACTTGGATGAAAAATTGGTCCGAACTTAGTTTGAAAATCAACTTCTAGACGATTCTAGTTTGAAAACTTGGCTGGATTTTTTCTGATTTACATTATCCAAGTTTTGACAAGTGCGTCTAGTATGTAAACTAGTCAAAGTTTCTAGCCGAATCTAGTATAATGTAAATTGAGCTTTACACTGGGCACATTCTAATAAAAAACACAAAGACAATTCCTGTGGGAACTGGGTTACACATCGATGTAGATTACATTTGTGTGGATGTAGGTTTGAGTCTAGTTGTCTCCTATAATCAATTAAATAATTGAGAAAAATATAAGTATATTATATAATAACTATTCTAGTTCATTTCTCAATATTCTTTACATCAAATATTAGAATTATATTATAAAAAACTGTTTTTAAAATTTATTAAAAAGCTGAAGGTTTAGACAAATATATTATACTATAACTACTTCATAAAAATGAGCTTATTCAAAAATAGTTTCTAATTTCTTTATTGCATATTAATCTAGAAAAAAATTGGAAGCGCAATTTTTGAAATTTTCCGCATGTATTAAAATTTATCGACACGGCTTTATTATAGATCTTCCTAAGTTTATAACTTTTGAATTAAAACGAATCGAATATATGTCTATGTCCATGTCTTTTCTTAAAAGCGAATCAGCTTGCATTTGTCCAAATTTATCGTAATTCTAATAAATCATCTTGTATAAACATATATACATATACAACCACACCATGTACCCATAACATTTTTTATTCAGACAAGTAAATCTCGCTTCATTCATATTCATAATATTTCGCATACATGCCGTCTATTCCTATTATTTGGAAACTTTCACTGACTCAAAACATTGTCAATCATTTACCCATTTACTCATCGGACGTCTACGCATACGCACGCCTTCAATATATTTCACATAAATAATCTTTCAATCGAAGATTCATTAGATATTCGTTCAAAATGACCGAATCTGCTCAGTTAGCTCGCAACAACATTTTTTTTATTTAATTTCACATTATTCATACACCAAATTCACTTCGCTGAAATTTCGCACTACCTATAACCTTAGATTCTTTTTGAAAATAATAAAAAAATTTACCTGAATTCCAACGTTACGCGTAAGATTTACTGGCTCCACATCTTTTGTAGTTACATTTTTTTTAGTTTCATTTTGTTAAATTTTTAGTTTTATCATGGCATTCACAATATTAACAACACGCATCTGTTTTTCTAGAAATGCATATATCTCATACATTGAATCGAGTAATTGTTTTTGTTTTTTTGCGATACGAACTTTCTGCTCCAAAAACGATTCCAAATCAGCTCTGCTGCTTGAGCCTTTCTGTTTCATGAAATTACAAAACATCTTCAATGCAACGTATTTTTCTGGAATTTTTTGTTTTTTCAAATTTTATTAATTGTTCATCCGATTTTATTTTTGGTTTTTTTGACTCGTTCTCGTCTGATTTATCATCGTTTTCAATATTTCTTTTTAAAAAAACGGAAGTTTCATGAACATTATCATTATTTTCTAAATAATCTTTATATTATTCAAAAATTCCATTCAATTCGATTTCATTATTACCTTCGTTTGCATTTCCTAAAAATATAATAAAAATGTAAATATTTCTGTTATTTTAATTATTTAAAATAGTCGTTCAAAAATTATTTTTTTCTTATCTATTAAGTATTAAAACGTTTATTTCTGTTTTATTCGTAAAATATAAACATTTATTTATATTCAAAATTTTGATTTACATTGAAAATTAGTATTGTGATAAATTGAAAAAATATAAGTAACTAAACAAAATAGCAAAAAAATATTTTTCGAAATCAAAAATTCATATACAAAAACTTTTTGTTATATGTTTATATATTAGAATTAATATATTTTAAACTAAATGCATTAAAGTAATATATCTTAAATAAAAATAGTGATGTTAAGTAGACACATATACGATTATTTGATATTCTGGAAGCAAATAATATGTTGGTAGGTTGGGTGATATTTCCTATTGCGTATATATACTCTTTGATAGGTATGCCTTCAATTGCTGTCATAATTATTGCTTGGTGTTTGTTTGGGAAGCAATTATTTGTTATATTTGCGTAAGTTTTTTTTGTTGTGCATGTTGGTGTTGTTGGTTGAGTTTGTGGAAGTGTAGTTTATGGTGGCGACATGTTGTGTGGTGTTAATTACATCTGTAGTTAGAAGTAATTAATTGATTTTACAGGTGTTTATTTTATGAAGTTTTTTTGTTTTTTGAATTTATCCATTAGATGTGGTTATTGGTTAATATAGGTGAATAAATGATTTATATTTACTAATTGGGTTTGATTTGTGAAAAAATATTTAATATGAAACGATTATTTGCTATGGTTAATAAAGAATTCCACGAAAGAAAAGAAAGGCACTATGGTATGATTGATTTATTCTCACTTGTCACTATACGTCTAACTGTCACGACTTACAAAATGCACATATTGAGGTTTATATGGATATGTACCCTCAGAATAGGAACCTATACATAGTATATTTATAATCTACTTAGAGTGATCACGTGATTGAAATTTTTTTTTATATATTAAACGGCTCAGAGCATAATATGACATTTAGTTTTTGAGAAATTCCTTAGTTTCAAAAAATATAAACACATTTAGTCTGTAATGTATATTTTGTAACCTATACGTTATAATATCTTTACTTTCCAATAATATTTGTTTTATATCTTTTCAAATATTTATATATATATATATATATATATATACATATATATATATATATATATATATATATATATATATATATATATATATACTGGGTGTCACATTTTAATCCGCCATTTGCAATAACTTTAAAATCGTGCATCGGACAAAAAAATGTTACGTATAAAAAGTAAATGGTTTCGAGGGGGACATCTGATGCAGAGACCCTTGTCTCCCTTGGACCCCCTAGAAAGCGGGAACGGGGGGCAACTTTGAAATCTTAAATGGAACTCCCAATTTTTTATTGCAGATTTGGATAGACCATTAAAAAGTATGTAAATTTTATTTTAAAACTTTTTTATTTTTGATAGATGGCGCTGCAAACAGCATTTTTTTTCTCAGTTTATCAGTCTTCAATTTAAAAAAAAGGTGTAACTAAGTACGATATTTAAGTTCTTTTCAGTTATTTGGGAGGAGGGGGGGGGGGGCAAAGGTCACTGAATCAGATATTTGCTCGAAACCATTAATTTAAAGTTATCCCTTTCGAAACCATTAACTTAAAGTTAATGGTTTCGAGAGAGATATCTGATGCAGTGACCCTTGCCCCCCTTCCTCCTCCCAAAGAACTGAAAAGAACTTGAATATTATACTTAGTTACACCTTTTTTTTTCAAATTGAAGACTGATAAACTGAGAAAAAAAATGCTGTTTACATCTATCAAAGATAAAAAAGTTTTAAAATAAAATTTACATACTTTTTAATGGTCTATTCGAATCTGCAATAAAAAATTGGGGGTTCCATTTAAGATTTCAAAGTTGCCCCCCGTTCCCGTTCCCCAGGAAATCCAAGGGGGGCAAGAGTCTTCGCATCAGATGTCCCCCTTGAAACCATTTACTTTTTATCCGAAAATTTTTTTTGTCAGATGCACGATTTTAAAGTTATTGCAAGTGGCGGATTAAAATGGGACTCCCAGTATATATATATATATATATATATAGTAAATTAAAATCATTTACATTTATTTCTGTCATAAATGTGTCCATTTTTTATATGTTTTTACCACTTTGACTGCGAGGAAAATGTGGTCTAGTTATCGGTACTGTGCCTGTAACATTTTCAAAAAACAATTTATACAGAAATTCTTCATATTGCCTGTAGATGACGAATCCGAACTTATTTTATGTGGGTGTATGAAATTTTCAGGATAATTTTATCTAGTGCCCAAGATGGTTATGTGGTTTTGTTTTTCTTTAGTGATGCCAATTTTTCGATATAAAATTACTAAATATAATAATTGAGTTGAATGACCTTTGAAAATATATATACTTACTTATACAGGAATGTAGGTCACTTTTTTTAAATAAAACTATTTTATTTCATTTCACATGCGACTAGTTTCAATAGAACAATGCAGTATTAATATTTTACATAAATCTTACATTAATATTTGAATGAAAAATTATAAAAACTTCGCAAAATATATATTAAACGAAAATATTTGACGTTGAACACATTGTAAATAAATTATGTAGAAAACAACACATATAATTTAAAAATTATTTCTATCAAATATAATATACGTCAGATTTTTAAAAATAATAAATAGATAACATTAAAACTTACATAAAAAAAACCAAAAAAAAATAATAAACTTTTAGCTACTTTATCATATAACAACTACAGCTATACTATATTGAAAATTACTAGTGTGTACCAGTATTCATAAATTTACTTTTTTATGTGTTTTTTTTGTATGCATTAATATATTGTTATATGCTTTATTTAAGTTGAACATATCTTGTTGATGCTATTTTTGTTAATTTTAATATGTACTATTTCATTAAAGATTCGTTTTCCAAGATGTGTCCCTTTTTTAAGATTTAGATATTTTGAAAATTAAATATATGCTGTTTTTCTATACAATGTTTGGAAATTGGTTTGTCCGTCAAATTTTTGCAGTCATTGCTATGTTGTTTCATCCTTTTTTGACATACTGATATGTTTGTCCCGTATATGTACAATTACAGTTGTTAAATTTTATTCTATATAACTATAACGTCACTTTGCAATTCTTTTTCCGTTGGATATTTCAGTTTAGAGAATAAGTTATTAACTTTTTACTACTTTGACTGCAAGGAAAAGTAGTATAGCGTTTGGTACGGTGTCTGTAACATTTTCAAAAAAAAAAAAAAATTGTATAGAAATGCTTCATATAGCCTGTAGATGACGAATCTGAACTTAGTTTATGTGGGTGTATGGATGTGCGTCGTCAGCTCGCTCGCTCGGTCGTAAGTCAAAATTTTGTGGCCGCAACTCCTCCTAGACGGTTCAACCGATTTTAATGAAATTTTCAGGATAAATTTGTCTAGTGCTCAAGATGGTCATGTGATTTTGTTTTTTTCCAGTGATGCCAACTTTCCGAGAAAAAAATTACTAAAGTTTTTAAAAATTCATATTGGCTACGTTATTTATCCGATTTTGATCAACTTTTCAGAAAAGATTTCCCTAATGCTCCCATTAATTACAAAATTTTATTAATATTCAGTGTTGCCAACTTTCCGAGAAAAAATTTATTAAAGTTTTAAAAAATTTATTATGGCCATGTTATTCAACCGATTTTACTCAAATTTTCACAAAAGATTCTCCTAGTATTCATATAATTTATGTAATTTTAACAAAATACAGTGTTCCCAACTTTCCGGGAAAAAAATTAGTAAAATTTAAAAAAATTTATTTTGACCATTTTATTTAACCGTTTTTAATCAAATTTTCATAAAAGTTTTTCCTAGTGCCTAAATAAATTATGCAATTTTAACAAAATACAGTGTTGCCAACTTATCGAGAAAAAAATCACAACATTTTTTAAAAATTCATTGTGGCTACATTATTTGATCAAATTATTTGATCAAATTATTTGATCAAATTTTCAGAAAAGTATTTCGTAGTGCCCACATAAATTATAATATTATTAAAATACAGTGTTGCCAACTTTCCGAGAAATGTCAAAGTAGTCTATATATGGGTTTACCCATATACTTCTAATCTTGTTTATCATATTATACGTTATATTTATCTTGTCTTTTTCTGTACGCTCTTTAAGTTTTCAGATAAACCCGAGATATACGTTATAGAACAATATGGTTTAGTTTCGGAATCTTGATTGTTTTCATTACATTTTTTAAGTCTATTATTATTCCTAATAAGTTTTATTAGTGTCATCGGATAATCATTATTCTGAAGCATATTTTAAATTTGTGATTTTTATTTCCCATTGATATAAATCGCTAGTGACAGCTAATGCTCTTTCTTTTAAATTAAATGCTACGTTGAATTTTTGATACTTTAAAACTAATGAATTAAAATTTAAAAATCTATCTGACGACACTGGTTTTTTGAACCACTTGGTTTTAATATTTTCATCGACTTTAACTAACAGTATGTCTAAAAAGGATAAGCAATTTTGTTTTTCATTTTCCAAAATAAATTGAATGTTATTGTTATACGTGTAATTTTTCTTTCGGGACAAGTATTTAATCATTAAAATATTTTTAAATTAATGTAGGCTGATGGTCTGGTAACTGAGGAATAATGATATCTAATAATTCATTAATAAGGTTGTTAACATGGACTTACTGGGTTACCCATACTTATTGTTAGTCGAAATTTCTGTTTATATGTGACACCTTCATATATAAAGTATCTACTGTCAAAGATAGACGTTATCATAATAATAAAATTATTTTTTGGAACGTCACAAGTATTTTCAAAAAGATTCTATTTTTTATTAAATATTTTTAAAATCAAATTTTTTGAAATATTAGTGAATAGTGACACAACATTTGAAATATTATCACTTCATTTTCATTAAACCTTGGCAAATTTTCAACAATATCTTTTATTTCTAATGAGCTTTTGACGTTGTATTTATAGTTTTTGTTTAGATTATTAATAATTTTTATTAAAAATGGTGACAAATTATATATTGAGTTGTTGGTTGCATAGATGTTCTATATTTTCACCATATAAATTTTGACACGTTGAAACCTTTCCTGACTGAATGATAATAATTGAGTTAAACGACTTTTGAAAATGTATATAAGTAAAAATTTTTTTCTACAGAAATGTAGGTCACTTTTTTTTAAATAAAACTACATACTTTATTTCATTTCACATGCGATTAGTTTCAATACTAAGCCTATCTTCTATCGGCAATCTATTATTTTTATTTTTCTGATGAAGACGAGTGTTGGGTGTCGTCGAAACGTTGATTATAAATAAATGTTAATACAGAATTTGAACCAAAAGCAGTTTCTATATTATTAAAATTATTCTTCATTATTTAATTTTATTAACTTTTCGCCACAATAAGATTATATTTTAATTTATTACAGGTATTGAAATCATTACTATTTTCAATATTAACATAAAACTATTTAATTATAATAAATAATCAAAAACGGTATGAATCCAAAGTATATTTAAAACAAAAGTATTTTAGATTTTTTGTTCAAGTTAGTGTCCAAAATTTTTATTTGGAACTTTTTCTTGTAAACTTTTTAAAAGACAAGATATTAACACGTTACGTAACTTTTTAAATATACTGTATAATTATTTTTTTTACAGTATAAAATGATATTTTTTAACAAAGTAAAAAATATTTCGGAACTCAATATATTAAATTAAAAGCAGTTCCGTTGAAATTCTGTATAATTTTATTAGAATTCGACACTTCGAGTTATTTCACATGAAATTTAATATTTAATGTCACCTAAAATTTAATAAAAACTTTTCCAGGTCGTCTGGGTATTTCAGCGGGATCCATCTTCTAACGAAAGTGGCTTTATTTATCATGTTGGTAGAACTGTAAGGCTAAACATCCAAGGATCAGCGTTTAGTACTCTTATTATCAACAGATGAAGCTTTTGTCGACTTTATCTAACGTAATTAAAGAGTTAAATTAAAAGAAATCAAATTAGATTTGAATAAAAAAATGGTTACGAAATTAAAAGATACAGTATGAAAGCTACAAATGAAGGACAGATCTTTAACAGATTAAGCATGTTTGACCTTATTCGAAGCATTTGTTTTTTGTTTTATTTGTTTTTGAAAGTTAAAGTAAATAATTATTATTATTGTAGAAATTGCTATTATGGTAGTTTGGTGCTTGTCTAAAAATTAAAAATGCACTAGCTGGAAGTATTGATATCACTTCCGGTATATATCAAACAATTATAAAATATTAATTTGCTTAACTCACTTTATTTGTAAAAAAATTGAGAAAAGTTATTGAAAAAGTTTCAAAATAACATTGTAGGCCCGTTTGTAAAGTTTTTATTTTTATAATAAACAGTGTTAGTTAGTGAGGTTTTCCAGAGGTAATTAACATGGGAAATCGACAATATCCAAATACTTTTTTCTCAAACTGAATTTGTAGAAACTACCATTAGGAACATCTAAATAGTAAAAAATAATAATGTTTAAATACATTAAAATCATTATCATTAATCAAAAATTTACATTTTAAATATATTATTGAATATAATCTTTATTTATGACATATTGCAAAATCACGTTCTGTGTTGTCAGTGGCACAATTATAATAATTAGCCGTGGTACTTACAAAAACTGATTAATAAGTTAATTAAGATGCAGTACGACTCCATCTGAAACGAATGCCTTAATAAACTTTGCCGTAAAAAATGTTATTTGAGTGATATTGAAAGTATGCGTGTGCGTAGACATCTGATTAATAAATGGGGTGGTACAATTGAGATTGATTTGTCTGAGCGAATGTTTTCAAGTAGTAGGAATAAAAGAGCAGGTATGAAAGGCATTATAAATATGGATGGACTTACTTGTTTGGATAGAAATATTTTGCGGAAAACAATTTCGGCCATTTCGAAAGTGTTTCTGTCACACCCGTTTAGGTACATTGCATGTTTGTGTATGTATATTGAAATACTTTTAGAAATAAAATTTTGTAACCTAATATTGTATAGTTTTTAAAATTGAAATGGCGTAAGCTTGGTTTAGAACACCTATACATATATATGTATAAGTACTAAAAAATATTTCATGAAACTAAAAGTTTGTATTACAATATATATATATATATATTTGTCCTGTAAATGGCTTGACTGTTAGGCAATAAAATTACTATTATCATTATTATTATTATTATTATTATACAATACCACAATACAAAATAGTTATTAACTTATCAAACATTTCGTATTATTCCTAACATATATGTTTATTGTTTTATTTTATTATTTGATTTTGATAAAAATTAAAAATAAAAATAAGGTCAAATAAAATAGGAAACAATCTGATATATGTTTAAAATACAATACTATAATTATAAATAATTTATTATTTATGTTTTTATATTACGTTAGTCAGATTTAAATTTTGTATAATGTACTCTAACAAGTAATTATGAAAAAAATATTTATTTTCTGTTTGCTTCTTTATATTTTAAGTGTGGTATGTATTATAATATAATTTTATAACTAAATTATTTTTAAAATGTATTAATATTGTAACAAATAATAAAAATAACTGGATTAAAACAAAAATTCATTGCCAATCAATCTACATGGCAAATTTGAAACTTGAATATGTGTAATTCTATAATTTTCTGAAGCTTCTTTATTTATTTACACTTTTGTTTCTATACTGTTGCAGAGTTATTCTTTAATTAAATTATGCATATATTATCAAAATATGATAATCCGCAAAAATTGTACGTTCATATATTTTAACTGAAATATTAATTATTAAATTATTTATTATTTGTTTATTTTATTATTTTTTTTATCGTGAAATTGAAAGGAGAGTAAATGCTGGTTGTAAGGTTTTGGGTGCTTTGGGAACTTTTGCTAGGAATGTAAATGTTTCCAAAGAAGCCCATTTGAATATATACAATGCAGTTTTGGGTTTGGTTGCAATAGCATAAACGGAAAATGACTGCTGTGGAAATGAGATTTTTACGTGGGGTATGTGCTGTAAATAGGAGAGATCGGGTACGAAATAGATTAGTGTATGATGAGTGTGAAATTGAAAATAATGTTGTAGCAAAAGTTGGTGTTAGTCAGTTACGATTATTCGGACATGTTGAGCGAATGTCTAATGAACGTTTGGTTAAAAAGATTTATTTGAATGATTTTGATGGTATACGTTTGCGAGGACGTCCGAAGAGTAGTTGGAGTGGTATGATTGAGAGTGTTTTGCGTGAGCAAAAGTTTCCAAGTAGTAGGAATAAAAAAGCATGTATGAGAGGAATTATGAATGTGGATAAAGCAAAAATTGCTTGTTCGGATAGGAATGTTTGGAGGCGACTGATTTCGGGATGATGAAAAGAGTTTGTGCCACACCCTTTTGGGTACATGGCGTGATTGTGTATGTATGTATGTATGTATGTATGTATGTATGTATGTATGTATGTATGTACATTTAAAGAAAATATATACGATTTGAACTGTAAAAATATTTCCCAGATAAATCTGATCATAGAAATTTGTGATCGATTATTGATCTTTTTTATCCATCTGATCAATTAAAATCAAACTTAATTGATCAGAATTGATCTTGGTCGATCAGAATTGATCTTAAAGCTCGATCGATCAGAATTGATCTTAAAGATGGATCTTGATGGATCTTGATCGATCAAAATCGATCTTAACTGAACACATCGATCGAAAGAAAGTCACGAACAGAAATTTTTACAAACGCGCAGCTCAGCACTTTGTCAGTTTTCGCTAGGGCTTATATCGTTCAGCAATATATTAATTAACCTACAAATTAAATAAGTCTAATTAACTCATCGATCATACGATCAGAACAATAGGATTATTACACATTTTTTTTTTATTATTTTAATCGCATGATCTAATGTAATTATAGGCGTAAACAACAAAAACAATTATTTTTTTTGCATTATTACAGCCGCAATTAATAAAAAAATTTGCCCTCCAAACGGATTCCCAAAAATCAACAACTGCCATTTTATGACGTACCTATATGGGTATATGTTACATAATAGAGCTATATCACCGCAACGTCACCGTTGAACACATGCTATGCTTATTTTCGTCATAACAGTTTGTTCGGTTAGTAGGAAACAGAATGGGGTATTTTTTTCTAATGCTAACATACTATTGCCTTGTTATATCATTTGACTGGTACCTATTGCATGATATAACTATTCAGTGCTTTTTTAAACTCATTTTTAAAATGTATAAATAAAAAGAAAATTAATAAGAACGATGAACATTTGTTGTTTGACATACGACAGAGTATTAGGTTAATTTTAAAGCAACTGACAGTAGTCAGCTTAGTAGGTGCGTTTGTCTTGTAAGGTTTATAATAATATATATATAAAACGTACTATATTTTTTTCTATTTGTATTTGCTATATGTTCTCAACCGATCAGGTAGTAGAACGTCATTTATAGCTCCATTGTATATCAAGGTACGTCATCGTTTTTGAATTGCTTTGAAAATGTAATCTGATTTTCAATAATTAATTAAAAACTAACTACAAAACTTCTAGAGTTTTTTTTGTTACGAAAAATTATTCAACTCTCGATTGTGATAGGTTTTTCTAAATTTCAATTTTGTGTAATAACCCTATTGTATTATTAAATTGATCACACGATCGGATCAATCAAACGATCAAATCCATCAAACGTTTAGATTAATTAAATGAACAGATAAATTAATCGATCAGATTGATCAAAGGATCAGATCGATTTTTCTTTTATTGTAATCATTTGACTCGATCGATCGATCATTTTTCGAAAAAAACAGAGAATAGTTATGTATGTCGTATTATAATTATTATTATTAAGGATATTAATCTTATTCCATATATTTAATTAAGTGCTAAATTACAAATCACTTACAATCGATCTGAAAGCAAATAATAAAAAGATTTTTTACAGAATTGCAGGAAAATAATTTTAAAACGAATAGAATATGAAAATTATTCTCCGGATATTGTTAAATTCTATGGCGTAATTAGAAAATTTAATCGCACCACGTTTGCTGTATCTGCTAATGGAACGACATTTGTTGATTTAGATAATAAAATGCGGGTATTTTGGATTGAAATTAAACATATTATGTTACATAGGTACATTAAAATATTATTTTTAAATTGTAGGGTGAAATTAAAATGTATGGTTCTTTTAGTAACTCATATAAAGAATTACCAATAAATATTAAGAGAAACATATGCGATTTTTTTAATTATGAATATAAATTCTTTAAAGATACTTTTAAAGGACATGGCAATTTACCTGATAAATGTCCCATGAAAAAGGTAAAAAATTATATACCATAGTTAAAAAATGTTTCAGAACTCATTATATTAAAATTAAAAAAAAAACACAGGTTCAAGTTCTGTTTTATTATATATTAAAATTCGACGTTCTGATATACTGTATAATAATTACAAATTTATTTTTTCTACAACTATACTGAAATTTGTAACTTACGAATCCGTCATTGGTTAGGTTAGGTTTACATTATGCAATCCTACCCAGAAATCTATACTACAATATACAGATTGTATGAATTTTCATACAATTTTTGATGATGTATATCAAAACGTTAAATTTTAATATAAAATTAGACAAAACTTAAATCTAAAGCTTTTCTATTTACATTATATAAATTTTTAAAGTTTTGTTCAATTTATTGTGAAATATTATTTTCGTTTTTTTTTCTATCGTTTCACACAATTTTTAAAACTCTTAACTGAGCATAGTGACCAACTTTAAATAACTATGAATATTCAAGGGTGTCTATCATGTTGAAAATATTGTAGCAGATTCAAAATATTTTCCACCAAGTCCATGGAGTGCTACAGATTATTACGGACATCTATTGATTTATTATAATGAAAAACTTGTTTTTACTTTTAAAGTGTATGTAAGTTTAGACACATCTGACGACTATTTCTAATTCTATATTTAATTTTTAATAGAACACATTATAATACGATGCAAGAATAAAAATTAATGAATTTAATATATCAAGCGCAACAGTATCTGTCTATTTTTTGCCTACATCTTTATGATAAATTCAAAAAATATTTTCTTTATTTAATCAAAAATTTTCATTGTTGAGAGTAGACCGAAACTTTAATCAGTCATAGTAAAGAGTCGTTTATTTCTATCTTAGATTATCTAATTATTTTATATTTATGTTTAATTTAGATTATAAATTAAATTATAATTGTGCGTAAACAAAACAAAATAAATACAACACAAACGAGCTCCGTTTTTTGAGTGTTTTAGTACATTTGTGTAGTTCTTCTTTTATGATAATCACATTACCTTAAAACCAGTATTAGTTAAAAGCAATTTTAAAACATAACTTGTAGTATCAGTCAATCAATTCTTCAAATATTTCAAATTACTTTTATCAGAAGTCGTACAATGTGTAAAGAAATTATAATAAAGTTTATTTGATGTGTTTATAGGTTACAAATTAAAATATTGAATGAAACCAAAACAAAATAGAAATATGCAAAAAGAAAATTGTTTATCTACAGCCGCCTCTAAAGTTTCCACTTTACACACTATAGACACTGTGAAAAATTGATGTTTACCAAACGATGTTTTAATGCAATGCGTACAGTAATCAGCGTTACTAATGTTAGTGATGCTGTTGAAATCAGATCAGATTTATTATTATAATTCTGTGTTAACATTTACCTCTTTGAGGAAAGGGTATATTAGAATAAAAATAATATAATTCTATATTATTCTTAAGTACAAAAAACGTATTAACAAAAATTATATTAAAATAAGATAATTATATGACAATTGTCAACAATTGTTTTCCTTCGTTATTCATTTATCGACTATCATTACAACAAGGCCGCACTTTGCTGGTATCTGTAAATAGTGAACGAGAGTTGTATTTATGTGCTTTTGTGATTTGTTATATTGTTTATATTCTTAACATATTTATATACTTTTATAATAATATTTTAGTTTTTTTGAAGAAAGGGCTAAAAATGGCATTTTTGAGAGCTCGGTGGACCCCTAAATAATTTTTAATTGGCAAATAGGCTCGTATCCATCTATTTTAGACCAAAATCTTTGATTTTAGCGCTGTGCCAGCTGTTTCGATTTACTTCGAAACACCCTAATATGTTGTTTCAGATTTTTTTGAGCAAATTTTGAAAAAAGTCTTATTTTGAAAAAATCCCGAGGGTACCTCTCCTTGTTAAATTTTCAAAAATTCAGTTTTTATTTTTTTCTACTAAACGATGCATCGTAGAATAATGGTTTCTTTACTCAATTATCGTACTCATTATTCCGCATCAAAAAAAATCAAAAAAAATTCTAGCGCCCAAACGGCACACATGCTAGTAAATTAAAACTAAAACCAAATTATAGAACTTTTTATTGTCTATCAAAAAGTATTCCAAGTATTTCTCCGAATTTAACTCGAGAAAGAAATATATCGCAAATTATCGAATTTTTATGTTAAACGCCCATACGAACTTAACGAACGAACACCCGGTATATATATATATATATATATATATATATATATATATATATATATATATATATGTATATATATTTATATATTTAAATTTAATTTTTGATCTGTAAATGGCTTGACTGTTGGGCAATAAAATTACTATTACTTATTATTATTCGCTTTTATTTCACACCACCTCAACTTGGCTGGGTATCATTGACTGGCTTGAAGCGCGGCGCGGACGGGGCCCAGATGGTCGGGGTAGTTACCCAGGTGATCGGGGTAACATATTTCTTACAACGTGTAACGGCCTTTGTCATTTATATAGGGTAGAGAACGTTCTTTATACAGTTATGTTTAAGTATAAACATGATTGTATATGAAAAGTTGATAAAAAAATGGAATTTTGTATTTTGAATAGAATTATGTTATTTAGATTTTTTTCTGATTTTGGTACACCTTAATATTTGCTATCCTACACTGTAAAAAAATCGGTAATTTTACATAAAAATTTGGGCAACTGATTTACATCAGTTTAATATTAAAATTTACAGATGTCACAGGAAAACTCTTACATTATATAAATATACAAGATTAGAACATTATCACATAAACGATAAGAAATAAGAATAAAAAATTTTTTCACCGAAAGTTGGCAACATTGTATTTTGCTAATATATAATATTATATTAATGTCAAAAGATAAACTTTTGTTCTTTGGTCCTGAACCTGCGTTATGATTAATTATAATGTTATTAAATTCCCTATCAGGTTCGTTATTGTTTTTAACAATGACGCGTTTCGACTTTTCAGTCATCTTCAGATTATTCTGATCTTGGTCCGTGTTGTGGTTCAAGTGAACGGTTTGTGTGAAGTGTGTTGCGGTTTTTATATTAAAAGATCAACAATACATAACTCAACTCATGACCTTATTAGAAACAGTCCTTAAACAAAATTATTTTCAATTTAATAACCAAATCTACCAACAGAATAAAGGGTTAGCAATGGGTTCACCACTTTCTGGTATACTATCAGAAATATTTTTACAACACTTTGAAAATAAAATTATGACAGATTTAAAACAAAAATTTAAAATACAAAATTGGTTTAGATATGTTGACGACACCCTCATAATAACAGAACACCAAAACCCAAACGAAATAATAGACTACTTAAACACATTACATAACACAATAAAATTCACACTTGAAATTGAGAAAAACAACCAAATTAATTTTCTTGATCTCATACTAATGAAAACAACAGAAAAAATAACTTATAAAATTTTCCGTAAAGAAACAACGACGGATACCATCATACATGCTAATTCAAACCATCCTACACAACACAAAATGGCAGCATTCAGAAGCATGCTAAGCAGACTTGAAACAACACCATTAAATAAAAATGACTACAAATCCGAATATAACACAATTAAACAAATAGCAACAAACAACGGATACAATTTAAAAACCATACAAAAGATACACAACAAAATCAAACATAACTTAAGCAATTCCATCAATCACCAAAAATCGCAAAATAATAATGAAAAATGGGCAGTCTTTAATTATACAGGAAAACATACTTACACCATAACAAAAATTTTCAAAAAACTTAACATTAATATAGCTTATAAAACAATAAACACAACCAAAAACATAATCCGAAATAATATTGAAAAACATGATATATACAACAATAGCGGAATTTACCAACTATCTTGTCGTACATGTAATATGAAATACTACGGTCAGACAGGTAGAAAATTCTCAGAGAGATACAAAGAACACATTCATTCCTTCAAATATAATAAATCAGATTCTAATTATGCTAACCATCTTTTTGAAAACCAACACGCTGCCGGAAATATTGAAGACATAATGAAAGTAATAAAAATAAATAATAAAGGACTAACATTAAATATTTTAGAAAATTTAGAAATTTATAAAGCTAAATTAAAAAATAAAATTATAAATGTCCAAATCAATAGTCAATCCGACACAATATTCAAACCAATAGCCAATAAGAAAGAACATGCAAACTAATACAGTAACAACCAATAAAAAGCAACCACGTTCCTTTGGAACAATATAAAAACCGCAACACACTTCACACAAACCGTTCACTTGAACCACAACACGGACCAAGATCAGAATAATCTGAAGATGACTGAAAAGTCGAAACGCGTCATTGTTAAAAACAATAACGAACCTGATAGGGAATTTAATAACATTATAATTTATAATATTATAGGCGCTAAGGGTATCTTCCGTAAAAATTTCATTAAAATCGGATAAATAAATGCGGGCATAACAAATTTTTAGAAAATTATTAATTTTTTTTTCGGAAAGTTGGCAACACCGTATTTTAATAAAATTATAATTTATGTGGGCACTCGAAAAAACTTTTCTGAAATTTTGATCAAAATCGGATGAATAATGTAACCACAATATTTTTTTTTAAATTTTAGTAATTTTTTTCTCGTTAAGTTGGCAACACTGTATTTTGTTAAAATTGAATAATTTATTCGGGCATCGGGCACCAGGAGAATCTTTAGTGAAAATTTGATCAAAATCGGTTAAATAAAGTGGTCATAACAAATTTTTTTAAATTTTAGTAATTTTTTTCTCAAAAAATTGGCAACCCTGTATTTTGTTGAAATTATCTGATTTATATGGATACCAGAAGAATCTTTTGTAAAAATTTAAACAAAATCGGTTAAACAACATGGCCGTAATAAATTTTAAAAAAATTTTTTTTTTCTCAGAAAGTTGGCAACACTGTATTTTATTAAAATTACAAAATTTATGTGGGCACAATCTTTCCTAAAAATTTGATCAAAATCGGATAAATTATGTAGCCACAATAAATTTTTAAAAGTTTAGTAATTTTTTTCTCGGAAAGTTGGCATCACTGGAAAAAACCAAAACCACATGATTATCTTGGGCACTAGACAAATTTATCCTGAAAATTTCATTTAAATCGGTTGAACTGTCTAGGAGATGTTGCGATCACAAAATTTTGTCTGAGAACCGACCGAGCGAGCGAGCAAACTGATGCCGCACATCCATACACCCACATAAACTAAGTTCAGATTCGTCATCTAGAGGCTATATGAAGAATTTCTATACACAATTTTTTTTTTTTTTTGAAAATGTTACAGACACTTTTTCCTTGCAGTCAAAGTGGTAAAAATATCTATATTTTATGTACGTTTATTTAATTTTTCGTTAAAAACATACATAATAAGGTAAATTAATATTTATTTTACTTAAAATTATAAAATTAAATTATTTTTATAGGAAATAATAGGTATTTTTTACTATAATTTTTATGTGTAATGGCAACTTTTTACAGTATAGCCAATGCAGGACAATTATTTATAAGATAATATTTGTTAGTTAATATAAAATAGAAAATTATGATAAATATATATATATATATATATATATATATATATATATATATATATATATATATATATATATATATATATAATATATATAATATATCCTATTTTGCTGATATTGCAGCTCGTTTTCACATTGATGAATTTGTATTAGCAGTTTTTGTTTTCATGTCCACATAGACTACTGCTTAAGTTGTCGTGCAGGACTGCAGATCGGGGTTGTCACTTCCAGCTTCTGGTCCTAGTTTAGTGGTTTAGTTTTGGCGACCACCTTCATCGCAGAAGCTGCCAGCATTAACATCAACAACAATAAAAATTCATTGTGATATACTATCTACACTGGGTTGTTCGTGACCGCTGGCACATAACACGCTGCCGGCGTGTACTCGCTGGTGCGCCGTTTGTTTCAATTTTTAAACGATCCGCGTCTGGTTAGAGTAGCTATAGCCCATGAGAGACACCGACTCGATCTTTGAGTTCATTCGGCACTGGACGATCACGTATCAAATACGTAATTTTTAAACCCCTTGTTGTCCAACTACACATTTGTACTTACACATATAAAAATTGCCTATTATTTTTCAATTTAATTAATTATTATTGTACGTTGGATTTGGTATTGATACCTCGTTGGATAAATCTATACAATTATTCGGTATATTAGATACGAATTCTTTATGCATACAAGTACTTACTACTATAAAACTGAATTGATATTTTAATACGAGATCTTGATCGTTACGGCATCTTGACTGACAGTTTACTTATCCAGTAAATTCCCGACCCCTCATTATGAGTTGTAATCACACAAAACCTTTTAAAGTATAATAAATGATTCTTTGAGTTACGTTGTTATTAGAGTTTTATATCAAATTTATTACTTGCGCAAAAGTGCGAATAAACTGATGACCCGTCAAAATCTTGCAATGAAAATACAGACAAACACAAAATATTTGAAATAGTTAAATAAATGGGCAATAGTTAAACTGATTATGACATTTATTTCGATTTTCTTTATTAATAATTTCTTTGACTTTTAAAGTACGCTGTGGTTATTTCAAATTTAATTATTTATTTGCATAACGTAATTTGGTCTTAAAATCACGGAATAAATTAAGTTTTTCTAAATTAAAATCGTTAATTGTTTGTTTAAATATTTTAATTTTTAACTGTCAATTTCACCGTGTTACAGTATAATTAGTATTTAATTAGTATTTAGTGTTTATTATTTTATGTACAGTACATGTACAGTATACATTTTACACTAAGAATAGGTAATAGAAAAAGTTTTAAATAACTTTTAAGATTTTTCTGTAGTAAAAATAAATAAATATAAATTTGCTTACAAGTAAAATGATGACAAATGTTTGCAGTTATATGCATTTGAGTGTGTGTGTTTGTGGTGTTTATTCATTTATTATTATTATTATTAATGTTACAATGACGTTATCATTTACATAGGTCAGAAGAACCTTAAATATAAAAAAAATGTAAATCATAAGGCAAATTTTTAATTTTTAATTTGTAATATGCAGCGATTTGATTTCATGTGATAATCGGTTTAAAACTCAATGCCAAAGTGATTTGTACTGACTTTAGTTTTTTTATTTTATGAAAAAGGATGTACAGATTATCATAATTTTGAGTATTATTTTTATGTATAATCTTAACATCGTTATGCAAATGAATAATATTTCTCATATGCAATAAGCATTGTAATACATAGAGAGCAGACCGCGTAATTTTTTTTTTATAAACATTAATTTTGTACCGTTTTGATATCCATTGTTACATATGACATAAAGAACTTTTTTTTGCAAACCAAAATTTTTTTAGCAAATTCTGAGTGACCCCCATACGAGTAGACTATAACCTCATTACAGATTCAAATAATACATGGTAAGCCTTCTTGAGTGTATCAAAACTTGCAGAATTCACTAAATTTCTAAATAAGTAAATATAAGAGCTTAGCAATAATATCACTGTGCGAATACATACTAGGTTCGTTTTGTATCCAAATGTAATATTAATAATTTTACACTCGTTAAATTGTTTTTTTTATACATATTTATTACTAAAAATTATTTGTTGAGTTTTAGATTCATTTAGTTTTAGTTTATTACATTCCAATCTCTTTTGTAGAGTACTAAATATTTTACTATTACGTTCATGTAAGTTATCAATATTTGAATTCCTATTTAAAATTGTTGTATCATTGGCATATAATATTATACTATTGTTATTAAATTTTAAACATAAATCATTAATATAAATTATAAAAAACACCGGACCAAGAACCGAGTTCTCAATTACACCATAAGTTATTGGTTTCAGTTTAGGCTTACAACTTTTGTTTGCAACAAACTGATATATGTCCAATAGATAAGATTGAAAGAAATTCATAGACTTAGAATCAAAGTTATACATGCTTTAATTCTCCAACATATAATATAATACGTAATCGAAATTTGATGCAGATGTAAATAAATCCTGCTCTAAGTTATTGTAAATATTTTTAACTACTTGAATCTAAGCTCACTTTGTGGATTTACTAACAGTTTAAAACAATACTGGTTGTCAAACAACAAGTTATTTGTTTCAAATAAGCCATTATTCTTTCTTCTTTTAAGGCAATTTCAAAAATTTTACTCAAAATTGGTATTATAGATACTGGTCTATAATTTGATATATCTGATATATTACCGTTTTTAAATATAGGTACCACGAAAATGATTTTAAATGTATTCAGAAATGTTTGTTCATCTATAGCCCAATTTATAAGTTTTATTATTAAAATATCTTTGATATATTTAATTATTAGTGTATTTAAGTCCAAGTAGTCTTTGCAGTTTTATTTATGATATTTCTAAATTTGTTATAAATTAATTTGTCCAATAGTGAAAGATCTTGTTTCTGTAAATATATTACTCTTATAATTTTCAATATTTTTAGGTGAATTATTTGTACTGCATGCGACATAATATTCATTTGCAGCATATTTACGTTTAAACAAATTTTGTTAATAAAGTTTTTGTTATTTCTTAATATAATTGGTTAAATTACAAGAAAGATATTTTTTAATTAAAATACTAAAAATATCTGTTTGATAAGTAATTTTATGCAACAAATATTTATTTATTGTAATATTATCAATTCAATTGTTTTTTCTGGTATTCTCATTAATGGTTAACATAAGACCATAAGAAAACAAAAATCCCTAGAAATGAGACTATCGTAATCTGTTTTATTAAAATGAATATTAAAATCTTTCGCTAAAATTACGTTATATGAATTATTTAATAATTTAAGACTGAAATTTAAAATAAATATGAATTTTTTTAAATCACTCTTAGGTAGTCTGTAAACACAGAAAATATTTAAAATTTGCTTAGACAATTCTAAAGTTGTTGATTCGCTAACACGTTTATATTCTTGGCTTATCCTATTGGCCATAAAAATTTTTGGTTTTTTCTTACAAGAATCATGGCAACACCGCATCCTACTTTTACTAAAAAAAAAATTTTTTCTCAAAAAAATAGATTCCAAATATTTGTTTTCTACATGGTGTAAGCCAATGTAAAACATATGACATCTACAGAAGGTTTAGAATTATTTATGAAAAACTCACATTTATTTATTTTGTTTCTCATAAATTGTGTATTTATATAAATAATTTCAAATAAAACTCCAGAGACTCCTATATTACAATTTATGTTATTGAAATTATTTTTTTTTAATTTTTCAGACACTATTTGTCATGAATCTGTGTCCTTTTTCCGCTTTTGTGAATGAACCTAGATACAAATGCAGGGGGGTAAAAGGTGTAACTACCCCCCTAAGAATTCTAAGATTATTAAAATATGTATATGAAAAACTAATTAAATTAAAAAATATATATTCATATGTTTTGAAATCTAAATGTATCTATAATGTTTTTTTTTTAATTTTATAGTAGTGCTTCACGTATTGTCAAATTGTCATAATAGAATTATTTTGAATCGTTAAATATCGTAAAATTTAACATTATTTTGTTATTTCTTTGTCGGCATTCAGTCGGTTATACAACCCTGCTATGAGTAGGCTCGACGCCAGACCCTTTTTGCTAGCGTTTGGCAGCTAGGTATCTGCTATTGTAAGTCACCAATAAAAGTAACACATCTGGAAACAATTTCCTCTGTTTTGCGCAATTATGTATTTCTCTATTAAGTATAGTTAACTATTGCTAAGGAGTAAAGATCTTCAGAAAAATTATATTATTTAAATAGTAGTCGCAAAAGGAAGACTACTTCAGAATCAATTATAAGTATTCAAAAATCTAAGCATCAGAGTATTTGTATTTGAGCATGTGTTATGCGTTATATTTTGTTTTATAATATGTATGTCTCTATTTTTTAAATTATTAATTTGTTATATTATGGTGGATTTCTATTTCGTCCAAAGACAACAATATAAAATTAAATTGTTTATATTTTTACAAGTTTATTATAATAAATAAATGAATATAAAATATTTGTGAAATTCTTTATTACGCTCTCTAACATTTGTTGCTGGATCCGCCCTTGTACAAATGCACCATATTATATAAATTGATCGTAACCTTAAAGGCTTATAGAATTGAAGGTATTTCGAAGGAACATTTTCATAAATTAGCAGAGGAAAATTATTTTTAAATATGATAGCAAATCACCTGTGGCCGTGTTTGGTTCCAGCCGAGAAATAAACAAAAAATCTATAATCACATTTTTATTTATGTATTATATTTCTTGTTTTAACAACATCTGTCCATTTGCTATTTCCTGTTGAGATTTTCACGTTCATTATTTTGACTTTGGTATTTAATATAACTATTTTTTTTTTTGAAGATTTGTTTACATTTGAAATCACATGTTCAATCAAATTATCTTGTTTTATTGAAGCTGAAGGTCTTCTGATGTCATTTTCATAAGCAGTGGAAGTATTAGTTGCTTTTTTGTTATTATTTTTGGCGACTTTTTGATATTTTTTACATGCTTTTGATATAAGGACTTCAAAATCGCACCGGTCGTTATTTTTAAGAAATGAATTTTTTTAGAAAAGATAGTGCATATTAAAATATACGTACTAAACACTGAATATTTAATTAAAAAAAAAAAACAGCGTCACTTGAAAACGGCCAATTTTGCAATATTTATTAAATTTGGTAATATTATTTGAGAATTATTTAAATAAAAAAGTAATATACCATGTTTTTAATACGGATTAAAAAGTATAAAATAATTTCTTCCACCCCATACAGAAAAATATGGGGCAACAACAGCTACTACGCACACTCCCCACTCCTCTATTGCATGCGGTCCACGTTTATATGTTAAATTTTCGGAAAACGCGTGTTAATACATACGCGATATAAACGATATGTATTTACTTTTACACGCGTTTTTCGAAAATTTCAGTTGTATAGAGGAACCTGTTACTTTCGTAAAAACAAGCAAAAAATATTATTTCTGATGTTTTTCGATGTAAAATTATCGATTTTAGCCTTACTGGAATTTTTTACGGACACTTTAATACAGCGTTTCCCAACCTTTTTGACTTGTGGAACTCTTTTTACTACTTTGACTGCAAGGAAAAGTAGTAAAGCGTTTGGTACGGTGTCTGTAACATTTTCAAAAAAAAAAAAAATTTGTATAGAAATCCTTCATATAGCCTGTAGATGACGAATCTGAACTTAGTTTATGAGGGTGTATGTGTGTGCGTCGTCAGCTCGCTCGCTCGCTCGCTCGCTCGCTCGCTCGCTCGCTCGCTCGCTCGGTCGTAAGTCAAAATTTTGTGGCCGCAACTCCTCCTAGACGGTTCAACCGATTATAATGAAATTTTCAGAATAAATTTGCCTAGTGCCCAAGATGGTCATGTGGTTTTGTTTTTTTCCAGTGATGCCAACTTTCCGAGAAAAAAATTACTAAAATTTTAAAAAATTCATATTGGCTACGTTATTTATCCGATTTTGATCAAATTTTCAGAAAAGATTTCCCTAATGCTCCCATTAATTACATAATTTTATTAATTTTCAGTGTTGCCAACTTTCCGAGAAAAAAATTACTAAAGTTTTAAAAATTTTATTATGGCCATGTTATTCAACCGATTTTACTCAAATTTTCACAAAAGATTCTCCTAGTATTCATGTAATTTATGTAATTTTAACAAAATACAGTGTTGCCAACTTTCCAAAAAAAAAATTAGTAAAATTTAAAAAAATTTATTTTGACCATTTTATTTAACCGATTTTAATCAAATATTTATAAAAGTTTTTTCTAGTGCCTAAATAAATTATGCAATTTTAACAAAATAGAGTGTTGCCAACTTATCGAGAAAAAAAATCACAAAATTTTTAAAAAATTCATTGTGGCTACATTATTTATTCGATTTTGATCAAATTTTCAGAAAAGTATCTCCTATTGCCCACATAAATTATAATATTATTAAAATACAGTGTTGCCAACTTTCCGAGAAATGTCAAAGTAGTCTATATATGGGTTTACCCATATACTTCTAATCTTGTTAGAATCAATTTCTGTGGCGGAGCACCTCATAGTCTTATAAGTAAATTTTTTACTAGTTACTGGAAAAGGGGGGTAGATAAAATGACATAACAAAACATAAAATAATCTTAAACGTTTAATGAGACTTCTGTGGTTGTACTTTTTAACACAGTTTACTTATATCAGGTTTAATCGATGATAATTGCAGGCGAATTTCTGGTTCTGCATTTAAGCGTCCCTACACTCAGAATTCAGAATGTAATTTTCTGTAATATTCATATTTTGATTTTTATTTCTTTTATATTGTGAAACGGATGCGGAGCCCCTGAGAAGTGCACGCGGAGCCCTAAGGGCTCCGCGAAGCACTGGTTGGGAAACGCTGCTCTAATATATGTATATGTATATATATATATATATATATATATATATATATATATATATATATATATATGTATATATTAAACAAATTAAATCTCAAATTATATTTCTACACCTCACCTAAAATAAAAAATAGTTATTAAAACAATATTTTTAATTAATACTAGATTTTTTTCCTAAATAGTGTTTGAATAAAATTATGTCCTGTATACCTTTGAAAACAAGGCAAATTATGCAAAAATATTTTTAAAATTAGAAAAAGCTATGGTATTTACCTAAACAATAATTAGTTAAAGTGTCAAAAAAATAATAATTGGAATACTTTTATCAAAAATAAAAAGACATTTTTATATAAAAAGTTTTCCTGAAAGTTTTCTTTATAATTATTCTTTATTATTAATTGTAAAAATTATTAAAAGTTTAATTACAAAATATAAATTTTTTATTTATGTACTGTCCAATAAATACCTACTGAAAATTGTTAATTTAAAAAGCTCATACAAAAATTATGAATTTTTTTCTGAAATTATGTATTGCCATTAAAATTTCTTGTACTGATTTGTTTATAATATTGGCAAAAGTCAGCTTTGTCGAAGACACTAACATACTATACTTTATTTTAACTAAAGAGAGTAGTTTTTTATAGGAATTATTATTGATCTAATTAGTTTCTGGTGCCGGTGACGTCATATCGCTTACCGAAGAGGTGTTTAGAAAATTTTTGCTAATTAATTATCTCATAAATATGTCTTTATTGTAGTTTTGTATTTAAAAGAAGATTTTTTAACTAGCCTATTTTACTAATCATATGTAATTAATGTGGAATGTATGTTTTTGCGAATTCTGTTCATTGTAGATAATTATATACAAGCTGATTTATTAGTAATTGGAAATATTTTAACTGAAGTATCCTGGGTTCAGAATATGAAGATTTAACCCAAATCACTTAGATAAAATTTGGCTTCTTACTGAGCTACAGGGTGCTTTATTTAAAAATTTAAAAACGATTTTTGCCCAGTACTTTAAAACTATTTAACGTATCCTTATCATACTTGGCAGGAAGTGTAGGTACTGTACACCATACTAAATTATGTTAAATAAAAGTTTCTGGCTACTGCCAGTGGCGTACAACAGGGGTAGCTAATTTTTTTTTCTATTTTACTGAATTTTTCAGATTTTTTTAGCAAATTTTGAAAAATCCCAAGAGTGCAGCTTTATGTTTAACTTTAAATATCTCGAAGAATAGTGACTTTATCGTTACGAAGGAAGAGTATGTTTTTTACACAGAAAGTATTGAAGAATCGAAAAATTATGCTAAAATGACAATTCCGCCAGTGGCGTAGAATTTAGGAAGGATTAACCTCTCACTTGCCCCTGTTGTACGCCACTGGCAGTAGCCAGAAACTTTTATTTAACATAATTTAGTATGGTTTACGATACCTACACTTCCTGCCAAGTATAATAAAGATACGCCAATTGTTTTAAAGTACTGGGCAAAAAACTTTTTTAAATTTTTAAACAAAGCATCTGTAGCTCAGTAAGGAGCCACATTTTATCTATTTTATCATATACTGAGCCCAGGATACTCCAGTTAAAATATTTCCAATTACTAATAAATCACCCTGTATACAGCGAGAAAAGAAGGAAAAGAAAAATAGCACTTTTGTAATTGTAACAGTGTTACAAATGTCTCTACATTCAGTGTTACAATAAATTGACCCTTTACGATCTTTTGAATAATATTGCTAATATTTATTATAGATTGAAACAAAAAGTAAATTTGAATAAGTAAAAGATCAATGTAAATCATTTAGCTCTACTTTAAAATATATATCAAAATTTGTCACTATTGTGTATAATTTCTAAATCAATATACAAATTTGATATTCAATATTTATATTTGATGTTGAAAAACCAGACATTTTCTTAAAGCGTTTAAGTAAACGTCAAAGTATTAGCTTACAAATATGTTTTCGAAATCTATTAAAATATATAAATTTTATAATTTACAAGAAAAATTAAAGTATAAATATTATTATTAATGTCAAAAGCTAAACTTTTGTTCTTTGGTCCTGAACCTGCGTTATGATTAATTATAATATTATTAAATTCCCTATCAAGTTCGTTATTGTTTTTAACAATGACGCGTTTCGACTTTTCAGTCATCTTCAGATTTTCTTATCTTGGTCCGTGTTGTGGCTCGAGTGAACGGTTTGTGTGAATTGTGTTGCGGTTTTTATATGGTTCCAAGGAACGTGGTTGTTTTTGATTGGCTGTTATTGTATTCGTTAGCATGTTGTTTCTTGTTGGCTATTGGTTTAAATATTGTGTCGGATTGGCTATTAATTTGAACATTTATAATTTTATTTTTTAGTTTGGCTTTGTATATTTTTAAATTTTCTAAAATATTTAATTTTAGTCCTTTACTATTTATTTTTATTACTTTCATTATGTCTTCCATATTTCCGGCAGCGTGTTGGTTTTCAAAAAGATGGTTAGCATAATTGGAATATGATTTATTATATTTGAAGGAATGAATGTGTCCTTTGTATCTGTCTGAGAATTTTCTACCTGTCTGACCGTAGTATTTCATATTACATGTACGACAAGATAGTTGGTAAATTCCGCTATTGTTGTATATATCATATTTTTCAATATTATTTCGAATTATATTTTTGGTTGTGTTTATTGTTTTATAAGCTATTTTAATGTTAAGTTTTTTGAAAATTTTTGTTATGGTGTAAGCATGTTTTCCTGTATAATTAAAGACTGCCCATTTTTCATTAATATTCTGCGATTTTTGGTGATTGGTGGAATTGCTTAAGTTATGTTTGATTTTGTTGTGTATCTTATGTATGGTTTTTAAATTGTAACCGTTGTTTGTTGCTATTTGTTTTATTATGTTATATTCGGATTTGTAGCACTGAAATATAGTAATAACTGGAACGCGCACTGGCCGCTCAAATGCGAGCCGAAAGAGACAGGAGATAGGTGGTATTCGCGTCTTTGTCTTTCTAATGGCGTAGCATTGCTACTACATGATAACTTAGATAGCTATGAAAAAAAAAGAATCTAACTGTCAAATGTCAAATTAATATATCAAAAATGATAAAAATACCTTTTATAGAGGAATTCCCCAATAAAATCTCATTACGTATCGTTTAGCCGATGCATTTAGCTACAATTTAATATGCAACAACATAAGATTGTCGCATTTTTACCGCAAGAAATCGCATTTGAATTTCAAATGCGCAGAAGTGTAAGACAGTGACAGATATACCACGTATTTCCTATCTCTCTCGGCTCGCATTGGCGCTACTAGAACACATAGGCAGTGCACATTCCAGTTATTACTATATTTCAGTGATTTGTAGTCATTTTTACTACTTTGACTGCAAGGAAAAAGTAGTATAGCGTTTGGTACGGTATCTGTAACATTTTCAAAAAAAAAATAAAATGTATAGAAATCCTTCATATAGCCTCTAGATGACGAATCTGAACTTAGTTTATGTGGGTGTATGGATGTGCGTCGTCAGCTCGCTCGCTCGCTCGGTCGTCAGACAAAATTTTGTGATCGCAACTCCTCCTAGACGGTTCAACCGATTATAATGAAATTTTCAGGATAAATTTGCCTAGTGCCCAAGATTGTCATGTGGTTTTGGTTTTTTCCAGTGATGCCAACTTTCCGAGAAAAAAATTTCTAAAATTTTTAAAAATTCATTGTGGCTACATTATTTATCCGATTTTGATCAAATTTTCAGAAAAGATTTCCCTAATGCTCCCATTAATTACATAATTTTATTAATATTCAGTGTTGCCAACTTTCCGAGAAAAAAATTACTAAAGTTTTAAAATTTTTATTATGGCCATGTTATTCAACCGATTTTACTCAAATTTTCACAAAAGATTCTCCTAGTATTCCTATAATTTATGTAATTTTAACAAAATACAGTGTTGCCAACTTTCCGAGAAAAAAATTTGTAAAATTTTTAAAAATTTATTATGACCATTATATTTAACCGATTTTCATCAAATTTTCATAAAAGTTTTTTTTAGTGCCTAAATAAATTATGCAATTTTAACAAAATATAGTGTTGCCAACTTATCGAGAAAAAAATCACAAATTTTTTTAAAAATTCATTGTGGCTACATTATTTATTCGATTTGGATCAAATTTTCAGAAAAGTATCTCCTAATGCCCACATAAATTATAATATTATTAAAATACAGTGTTGCCAACTTTCCGAGAAATGTCAAAGTAGTCTATATATGGGTTTATCCATATACTTCTAATCTTGTTATTTAATGGTGTTGTGCCAAGTCTGTATAGCATGTTTCTAAATGCTGCCATTTTGTGTTGTGTAGGATGATTTGAATTAGCATTTATGATGGTATCCGTGGTTGTTTCTTTACGGAAAATTTATAAGTTATTTTGGGTGTTGTTTTTATTAGTGTGAGATCAAGAAAATTAATTTGGTTATTTGTCTCAATTTCAAGTGTGAATTTTATTGTTATGTAATGTGTTTAAGTAGTCTATTATTTCGTTTGGGTTTTGGTGTTCTGTTATTATAAGTGTGTCGTCAACATATCTAAACCAATTTTGTATTTTAAATTTTTGTTTTAGATCTGTCATGATTTTATTTTCAAAGTGTTGTAAAAATATTTCTGATAGTATACCAGAAAGTGGTGAACTCATTGCTAACCCTTTATTCTGATGGTAGATTTGGTTATTAAATTGAAAATAATTTTGTTTCAGGACTGTTTCTAATAAGCTCATGAGTTGAGTTATGTATTGTTGATCATATTGTTTGTTTTCTAATGTGTTTTTGATTATGTCTAATGTTTCATCAACTTGTATATTTCTATATAAATTAGTGATATCTGCTGATAATAATTGTGTATTTTGATTTGTTGTTATTTTGCTTAATTTGTTTATAAGATCTTTGTTATTTTGAATTGTTTGTTTGTTTTCTAAGTTTATTATGTTTTTTAGTATTTTAGCTAATATTTTAGAAAGCTTATATGCTGGAGCCGGTTTATTGTTGACTACTGGTCGGATAGGTATATTTTCCTTGTGTATTTTGGGTAGAGCTTTTAGTATGGGTGGTTTTGGATTCATGTTGATTAATTTGTATATTTGTTCTGGTTTGATAATTAATGGTGTGTTTTTAATTGTTTGTTTAATAATTTTTTGGTATCTGCTTGTGGTATCTTTATTTATTAAAGTGCAGTCGTTGTTATCTATAAAAGAAAGAGTTTTGTTGATATATTCGGATTTGTTTATTATTACTATTGCGTTTCCTTTGTCACTTTTTGTAATGATGCTGTTATTGCTTTTTAGTTTGTGTTTTATTGTCTTTATTATATGTATATCTGTATTATTCTTGTTTGTATGTATGGATTTATCCACTTTGCTTATTTGTTCAGCTACTATGTGTTTTATGTGTTCTTGTTCATTTTGATCTGTTACGTGTTTCTGTATGGCATATTCAGAGTCTATTATTAAATTTTCAATAATTTTATTTTTGTTGGTTTCTGTAAAGTTGTGTTTGAGCCCTTTTTCTAAAACCTGGATTTCTTTATTATTAAAATCTATGTTGGTCATGTTTTTTTACTCTGTTATGGAATTTATAAATGTTTGGTGTGGTGATTTTATTTGGTGTGGAAAGATTTTTGATTTTATTTTTTAATTTTCTATATTTTTGTTCCATAATGACTGATATGTGCTCATCAATGTGTTGAATGTAATTTGATGCAAATTCTGCAAATTCTCAACGCAGAATCTTAAAACGTTAGGCGTAACGACAGCTACTCCCTACACTCCTTACTATTATCTAAATTACTATTATCTAAATTTTAAGCTGTGCATGTATATACAAAATTTTGATACAAGTATTTTTATAAAATGATATCCAGTAACTGCAGTAACATTAATATATGAAACGTTTTATTAATATTATTTTGTATTCAATTATAATTTAAATTTTTGATAACTAATAATAAACAAAAATTTTGTTTTACCTAAAATTAGCTTTATATTTACAATTTGGTTAATACAGAAAATAAAAACAAAACAAACAAAAATATTAGGAGTATTATAATTCTAACTTCAATTTTTAGCAATAAATTAATAATTTTATTTAGTTTGTGCATACATTCCTTAAAACCAATTTATATCAATTAATTTTTTTTTCTACTTAAAATTTTATTTTATATTTTGTAAATTGCAATGCATTTGCATTCAATGACTTAGGTACTTCAAAGTTAGCTTTGAAAACAAAACAAAAAATTCAGTCATGTTTAAATCCACTGAAATATAGTAATAACTGGAACGCGCACTGGCCGCTCAAATGCGAGCCGAAAGAGACAGGAGATACGTGGTATTCGCGTCTTTGTCTTTCTAACGGCGTAGCATTGCTACTACATGATAACTTAGATAGCTATGAAAAAAAAAAGAATCTAACTGTCAAATGTCAAATTAATATATCAAAAATGATAAAAATACCTTTTATAGAGGAATTCCCCAATAAAATCTCATTACGTATCGTTTAGCCGATGCATTTAGCTACCATTTAATATGCAACAACATAAGATTGTCGCATTTTTACCGCAAGAAATCGCATTTGAATTTCAAATGCGCAGAAGTGTAAGACATAGATAGACATACCACGTATCTCCTATCTCTCTCGGCTCGCATTGGCGCTACTAGAACACATAGGCAGTGCACATTCCAGTTATTACTATATTTCAGTGTTTAAATCACGTTTAAATACAAAAAATTATCTTTTCGCAATCTTTAACCTTTCTAAGCAATTACTTGTCCGACAATATAAAATCAATGAAATGGTTTAAGGGATATTAAATTTTTTTTCAAAATATTAACTTTTTGTTTCGAAATTTTAAAATAAATTTTACTTTTTACTATTATTTTATTTTTAGTTTTTATACATTATTGTATTAATTTTTTTGTAGCACTATCATATAAATTACACATTACGCTACACATTTTCTTTAAGAATTAAATAAAAATAGAAAAGGATGATTAAACAGAAAACATAAAAATTAAAATTAAATTTTATTATAAATGAAAATAATATAAAAAAAATATCACATATAAATAATATATTACAAAGTTTTTTTCTTCTAATAATTTCTCAAACCTTTCTCTCTGATTTTGTTTAATTTTTTTTTCTTTTTTGCTTAACTTCGGAGGAGGTGTTAAAATTAAAAGCTTGACCTGAACATATTCCTGCAGATTATAGGATGGTACTGCTGGTTCAATGTCCCAATTTTCTTCATAAACTATATTTTCATAAAGTTTTTTTGCTGCTTGTCTACATACTCAAGAAAAATTTTTAACTAATAACAAATAAAATATTTATTGTAGAATGTATCTTTTTTCAAACGATTCAGATTTATTTTTGTTTATTTATTAAAATATTTTACTACACAGGAAGGTGTTAATTACTTATTTACAAATTTTTAACGCAATTGAATTTATAATTTGAAATGCAAAAACTTTTCGTATGATTTTACAAAATAAATTGAAGGCGTGGTAAAAAATCATTTAATGTATATTAAAAAACAAAATTTATTTTACATTTAAAATTATTTTCTCAGTTAATGTAGTGTTTCAAGTTAATATAAAATTTAAACTTCTTTAAGTTCAACAAATTTGCATACTATTTATTATTCGTGTTCAAAGATCTCTAATATTATTTTGAACACTTCTTAATCAATGTCTTGATAAATATAACATTTTTTTTTAATTTTAATTGCTCATTTTATAAAATTCTTCTAACATTAAAAAAGATATTCTTTATCATTTGATGTTTTCAAATGATAAAGAAATGATAAGGTTTGTTTCCAAGTCAAATTTTTTTGAAATTAATTAAATTTATTATTGAATGCAGTTAATTTTTTCATAGCTATTAATTAAAAAGAAATTAAACTGATCTGATTTTTTTACCTGGATATTTAGTTGTTCCGCGATTTTCTCGTGCAAGATTTCTTCTAAAACTACATTTTTACAAAGTGGTCTTCGTTGGCTGTCTGCTGAATCTGCCATTATTTTTAACTAATAACAAATAAAATATCTATTGTTGAATATATTATAACATAAATATTTTATGCTACAAGTATTAGAATTAAAATAGTAGTGTACGAAAATAATTGTATTTTATATATCTTCTTTCAATCGATACAGATTTATCTTTGTTTATATACTGGGTGTCCGAAAAGTTTGGACTGGGTCAAATATCTCGAGAACGAAAGGTTGGATCAACACGATTGTAAAGGAACGTTGTTTTTGACACAATTATCTACCGAATTCTGTTGTAAAAAACCACCCCCACCCCTTCTAAGAGGGTGAACGTAAGGGTAGTTTTAAAATTTTAAATGCAAACCCCCAATTTTTTTATTTTTGGATTCCTTGACAAATTCTGTGTATGGCCCCAAAATTTTACACCCAACCCTTGCCACCCCTCCACAGGGGATGAAAAAAATGATTGAAATAAAAATGATACTGAACAGTTTAAATGCTCAACTAAATCCACAACGAAAATAAACATGTCAAAAAAAACATGTAACCCCACCCAAAATTTTACCCCCAACCCCCGCCACCTCTTCATTTTTATTTCAATCATTTTCTTCATTTTTTTCCACCCCTGTGTAGAGGTGGCGGGGGTTGGGGGTGAAATTTTGGGTGGGGTTACATGTTTTTTTTGACATGTTTGTTTTCGTTGTGCATTTAGTTGAGCATTTAAACTGTTCAGTATCATTTTTATTTCAATCATTTTTTTCATCCCCTGTGGAGGGGAAGCGAGGGTTGGGTGTGAAATTTTGGGGCCATACACAGAATTTGTCAAGGAATCCAAAAATGAAAAAAAAATGGGGGTTTCCATTTAAAATTTTAAAACTACCTTTACGTTCACCCCCTTAGAAGGGGTGGGGGTGGTTTTTTACAACAGAATTCGGTAGATAATTGTGTCAAAAACAACGTTCCCTTACAATCGTGTTAATCCAACCTTTTGTTCTCGAGATATTTGACCCAGTCCAAACTTTTCGGACACCCAGTATATATATATATATATATATATATATATACAGGGTGTAACAGAATAACTATTCCTAATTTTAACTGGAGTATCCTGGACTCAGAATATGAAGATTTAATGCAAATCACAGAGATAAAATGTGGCTCCTTACTGAGCTACAGGGTGTTTTATATCAAAATTTAAAAACTATTTTTGCCCAGTACTTTAAAACTATTTGACGTATTTTTATCATACTTGGCAGGAAATGTAGGTACCGTACACCATACTAAATTATGTTAAATAAAAGTTTCTGGCTACTGCCAGTGGCGTACAACAGGGGCAAGTGAGAGGTTGATCCTTCCTAAATTCTACGCCACTGGCGGAATTGTCATTTTAGCACAATTTTTCGATTCTCCAATACTTGCTGTGTAAAAAACATACTCTTCCTTTGTAACGATAAAGTCACTGTTTTTCGAGATATTTAAAGTTAAACATAAGCTGCACCCTTGGAATTTTTTCAAAATTTGCTAAAAAAATCTGAAAAAATTCAGTAAAATAGAGAAAAAAATTAGCTACATAATATCTAAGTAACTTTTTCTCTAACTCATTTTGGTTTGGCTGGAAAAATTATTGAAAATTAATATTTTTGCATTTTATTTTTTTTATTTTCAATAATTTTTACAGCCAAATCAGAATGAGTTAGAGAAAAAAGTTACTTAGTTATTATGTAGCTAATTTTTTTCTCTATTTTACTGAATTTTTTCAGATTTTTTTGAGCAAATTTTGAAAAAATCCCAAGAGTGCAGCTTATGTTTAACTTTAAATATCTCGAAAAACAGTGACTTTATTGTTACAAAGGAAGAGTATGTTTTTTACACAGCAAGTATTGGAGAATCTAAAAATTGTGCTAAAATGACAATTCCGCCAGTGGCGTAGAATTTAGGAAGGATCAACCTCTTACTTGCCCCTGTTGTACGCCACTGGCAGTAGCCAGAAACTTTTATTTAACATAATTTAGTATGGTGTATGGTACCTACATTTCCTGCCAAGTATGATAAGGATACGTCAAATAGTTTTAAAGTACTGGGCAAAATTCTTTTTTAAATTTTTATATAAAACACCCTGTAACTCAGTAAGGAGCCACATTTTATCTCAGTGATTTGCATTAAATCTTCATATTCTGAGCCCAGGATACTCCAGTTAAAATTAGGAATAGTTATTCTGTTACACCCTGTATATATATATATATAAGTAATTGGATAATGGGTATTTGCAGTCAATTTTGGAAAAAGATGATTAAATAAAACTCATTTAAGTTTTTTAATTAAGCAAGCTTTCGGATATATTTTTATCCTTCATCAGGCCTAAAACTAACAGAGTAATTGTTACAATTTATTTTTATACACCATGTGATACAATGCATCAAATTTAGATACTGGATAAACTTTCAGATTATGTATGTAACCAACAAATATAATATCTAAGTTATAAATTAATTTATGTTTTTTTATTTATAAATGTCGTTGTTTAATTGTAGAGATTGATTATGTAAATATTCGTAAAAATATATGCTAAAAGTCAAATAATAAAATATTATGTCAAAAACAAACGTCACGTCTGTTTCAACAATGAAGTTATGGGATATAACTAAACAAACAGATATATATATATATATATATATATATATATATATATATATATATATCTTTGTTGCAAGTCGATTCTCCAATCACTTGAAGTGACATATAATTATGATTCACATCATTTTTTTATGTGTAAAAAAACTATTTTCTATATTAAAGAATTTTACACATTTTTGACTACTTTATGATGTATAATATGAGTCGTATAGATGCAAAACTCACTATTTGCAAATTTTAAGTTTTGAGATATTTGCAAAAAACTGTTATAGCGTAGTGTAATTGTATTTTGATGATAAAATCTTGTTACTAGATGGCAATACTTATTTAAAATCGTGAATCATTGGTTTTATACATCATTAATTCATACAAAGTAACTGTTTCAATCTAAACTATCAACGCAAGTTGTGAGTTTTGCATCCAACTCTAAACTTTAAAGAGTGTTTCTCATATTAAATACTGAGTTTTTTTTTCTAACTAACCTAACTATCGTATTCGTTGTAAAATTCTACGTCCAAATTTCGCATAATCTCATTTTTCACTTTTTGTCATATAGTGAGTTTTGCATCTATACGCCTCATATAATATAAAGTATAAAGTTAACTACCATATTAATAAATAAGTTTGAAAAATAACGGCATAGCGGTAAGTGGGAGATGAAATTAATGAAATCTAACTGACAACGATAATCTAAAAATATTGGTTGTACAAAACAATTATTACAAAAATTAATTAATTATGCCAACATACTAAAAATGGATAAATTTACTACAATCAATAATTATTCTTCTTAGTCAGGATAAAAATCTTTTTTCTGCGCTATTTTTAAATTATGAAATATTTGATTTGCATATTTTTGATCAATTTTCCTAAAATTATAAATTTATAAATTACTGTGTATGTGGTTATTTATAACTTGTTTTTACTTAATTGAGTTTAATTGAAAATGTGAAAAAAGTTTTACTACTTTAAATTTATCAACAAAAATAATTTTATTTTCTGACATATTGTATATTATTTTATCTATGTATAAGTATTTATTTATTTAGTATTTTTAAATTTTTACTTACATACGTTTTTAATATTAATTTAATAATTATTTAAATATTATTATTTTTAAATTTTGTGCCCAATAATGTGTTATAGAATTATTTAAAATCGTTTTAATTTTTATAACAACAGCTATTTATTTCTAAACATACATGTAAGTTTGTATTAGGGCTGGCGATATTGAAATTTCAAATTCGATATTTTATATTCAAAAAATATCGATAATATCGATATATCGAAAAATCGATATATCGATATATCAATTTATCGATATATCGATAAATCGATATATCGATATTATCGATAAATTGATATATCGATATATCGATATTTCGATATATCGATAATTTTTATTTTTAATATCAATTATCGATATATCGAGATTTTTTCTCAGCCCTAATGCTACTGGATAATATAATTTAATTTTTAAAATAGAAACACTAACAGAAAAATTTTAAATTTATAATATGCTAACAGTATGAATATGAAATGAAATAATCGCCAAACATTTTGTTATTTATTTTTAAATAAAGTGAATGAATGAAAATTTTATTTGAAAATAAAAATGATTATCAACATTTTGGAATATTTAATTTAAAAAATAAATAAAACGTTTCATAATTACTTTGACATATCATACTTATACTTGTGAACTAATTATAACAAAAATTTATAGATAGATAATTTTAATTTTATCTGATTTTAAAATACACTTTATTATCAAGCGCAAATAAAAATGATTAATCTTGTATATTAAATGTCGTTATTGTAAACCGTTATATATTTCAATTAAAACCAATCATTTTTATTATGTCTCATCCATATGCGAGATCAAATATTTGTAGCTTACAAAGAGGATATCATCTATCTTAAATATCGATATATCGAAATACCGATATATCGATATATCGATATTTTGATATATCGATATATCGGTATATCGATATATCGATATTTCGATATTTCTATATTTCGATATATTGATATATCGATATATCGATATTTCGATATATCGATATATCGATATTTCGATATATCGATAATTTTTATTTTTAATATCAATTATCGATATATCGATATACAGTAGAACCTCGATTATCCGGGCCAGCCGGGACCGAGCCTTCGCCGAATAATCGAAAACACGGATAATCCAAAGACCTCATTTTTATTTTTTTTAATAATTTATTCAGACAAATACATGTGTCAAACGAATGTCTGTTTACGTTTAACTAACGAGTCGGTCGGCAGTTGGCGATTAAATAATAAGTAAACACATAAACGGAGGATTTCTCGAGCCGAACTCGGGTATTCCCCGAGGCGAACGCCTGCACGGTGCATTCAGCGTTCATGCGCCAACCTCTGGCCGTCAGCCACGGATAATCCGCGCACGGATGACATTTTAAAAATGCCGCACGAAGAATCCGCCGCCCGGATAATGCGCGCACGGATAATCGGGGTTCTACTGTATCGATAAATTATCGATATATCGAGATTTTTCCCAGCCCTAGTTTGTATACATTAATATAATTTATATCTTCATTGGAAAATTTGTACAAATAATATATATATATATATATATATATATATATATATATATATATATATATATATATACAGTGTGTCCCCGGATGGACCTAACTATACTTGCAAACTTTCTTATTTCGCATTTTAGGAAGAAAAGTCATACTTCATAAAAAGTTTTGCTTCTTCTAGCAAGTTCCAATCCACTATCAAAATTTCGAAATAACATACAGGGTCGTTAGAAAACGATAAAACGTAAAATTTGGTTAAGAGTAAAGTACCTTTTATTTGAAAGGAAAGTCAAAGAACTGCTGGAAAAAGATATATGAAACGTCAATACAAGCTCAAATATCTAATCTGAACATTGTATCTTAAAATTGATTTTTTGCCTTTATTATGATTATCAAGTAATAGGTACTTATTAATTTTGCCAATGTGATTGTCATAGTTATCTAATAAAAACAAATGCAACTGTGACAAATGACTAATTTCATGTCAAAAAATTGTCAGTCAATGTTTGAATAATGTTGTCTCTAGAGCATAGAATTTATTTAGTGAAATGTTACGGTATTGGTGAAGTATCATATCGCTATGCAATTGAACTTTTTAATAGGAAATATCCGGGAGTATACGTTTCTGTAAATTGTGTTCGGGAGTTAGTAAGAAAGTTTGATCGAACAGGCACTGTAACAGATTTGAAGAAGGAAAAGCACATTCTTGACGAAAATGATGCCGCAACATTGATCGCTATTGATTCTGTAAGAACTTTCCCGAAGAAGTCGTTACGAAAAAGGGCACTTGATCTACCTATCAGTAAAAGCCACTTACAGAGAATTCTATCACGAAATAAAATTCATCCTTACAAACCGGTGAGACTACATAAACTTGAACGAGGCGATGATGAGCTTCGTTTAGAATTTTGTTTATTGATGGGAGAACGGATTATGATGGACAGATTGTTTTATAGACACATTATTTTTTCTGACGAAGCAACATTCACAACAAATGGAGTCGTTAGCAGCCAAAATTGTAGGTATTGGTCGAAAGCAAATCCAAATTTTTGAATTATAACAAATAGTCAGCGATACAAAAAAGTTAATGTTTGGTGTGCGATAATGTACGATAAAATTATTGGTCCCTATTTTTTCGACGGAATTGTAAACCAGAACACATACATAGAAATGTTGGAAAACTTCTTTCTTCCTGCTCTAGACGAGGTGAACTTGCAGAAGAGACAGGCGCTTCATTTTCAACAGGACGGTTGTCCAGCTCATAAAGCAATTCGTGTTAGAGAGTGGTTAAATAGTCATTTTCCTAATAAATGGATTGGACAGTTTGGTCCTATTAAATGGCCTCCTCGATCTCCAGACATTACTCCATTACACTTTTTCTTATGGGGATATCTTAAGCAAAAAGTTTATGCGACTGATTTCCAGGATGATGAAAATATTTTAAAACAAAAAATTACAGAAGCTATAGCGGAGATAAATAGAGAAACCATTCGTCTAGTGTTGAAAAAATTTAGAGCAGTTGTTGAAAAATGTATAGAACTAGGAGGGCAACATGTACAATAATTTTTCTTTGTTTTTGTGTTTTGTTCTAATTGTGTAATAAATTGAAGTTTCGCTAAATTTGTGTAATCATTATTATTTTAATTAGTCATTTGTCACAGTTGCATTTGTTTTTATTAGATAACTATGACAATCACATTGGCAAAATTAATAAGTACCTATTACTTGATAATCGTAATAAAGGCAAAAAAATCAATTTTAAGATAGAATGTTCAGATTAGATATTTGAGCTTGTATTGAAGTTTCATATATCTTTTTCCAGCAGTTCTTTGACTTTCCTTTCAAATAAAAAGTACTTTACTCTTAACCAAATTTTACGTTTTATCTTTTTCTAACGACCCTGTATGTTATTTCGAAATTTTGATAGTGGATTGGAACTTGCTAGAAGAAGCAAAACTTTTTATGAAGTATGACTTTTCTTCCTAAAATGCGAAATAAGAAAGTTTGCAAGTATAGTTAGGTCCATCCGGGGACACACTGTATATACAGGCTGATTTATTAGTAATTGGAAATATTTTAACTGGACTATCCTGGGCTCAAAATATAAAGATTTAACGCAAATCACTTAGATAAAATGTGGCTCCTTACTGAGCTACAGGGTGTTTTATTTAAAAATTTAAAAACGATTTTTGCCCACTACTTTAAAACTATTTGACGTATTTTTATCATACTTGGCAGGCAGTGTAGGTACCGTACACCATACTAAATTATGTTAAATAAAAGTTTCTGGCTACTGCCAGTGGCGTACAACAGGGGCAAGTGAGAGGTTGATCCTTCCTAAATTCTACGTCACTGGCGGAATTGTCATTTTAGCACAATTTTTCGATTCTCTAATACTTTCTGTGTAAAAAACATACTCTTCCTTCGTAACGATAAAGTCACTATTTTTTGAGATATTTAATGTTAAACATAAGCTGCACCCTTGAAAATTTTTCAAAATTTACTTAAAAAAATATGTAAAATAGAGAAAAAAATTAGCTACATAATAAATAAGTAACTTTTTTCTCTAACTTATTCTGGTTTGGCAGGAAAAATTATTGAAAATAAAAAATTAAAATGCAAAAAATATTAACTTTCAATAATTTTTTCTGCCAAACCAGAATGAGTTAGAGAAAAAAGTTACTTAATTATTATGTAGCTAATTTTTTTCTCTATTTCACAGAATTTTTTCAGATTTTTTTTGAGCAAATTTTGAAAAAATCCCAAGGGTGCATCTTATGTTTAACTTTAAATATCTCGAAAAATAGTGAGTTTATCGTTACGAAGGAAAAGTATGTTTTTTACACAGAAAGTATTGGAGAATCGAAAAATTGTGCTAAAATAACAATTCCGCCAGTGGCGTAGAATTTAGGAAGAATCAACCTTTCACTTGTCCCTGTTGTACGCCACTTACAGTAGCCAAAAACTTTTATTTAACATGATTTGGTATGGTGTACGGTACCTACACTTCCTGCCAATTATGATAAAAATACGTCAAATAGTTTTAAAGTACTGGGCAAAAATCGTTTTTAAATTTTTAAATGAAACAGCCTGTAGCTCAGTAAAGAGCCACATTTTATCTAAGTAATTTGCGTTAAATCTTCATATTTTGAGCCCAGGATACTCCAGTTAAAATATTTCCAATTACTAATAAATCACCGTGTATAACAAAACGGCTGATATTTTGAATTATTTAACCGTTTTGCCACCAAATATGATACAGAACGGCTGATATGTTGAATATCTCAACGCTCTGTCACCAAATATGTCACAGAACAGGGTAAAATTTACAATTACCAAGGAAAATTATTTGAATTAATCACTAAAAATTATTAAGTACCACCGTTCTGACATTTATAATATTAAAGAAGTTATAGTTATTAGTAGTGGTAATATTAATTGATTTACTATTAATAGCTGTTTTCCTGTACTTTCTATGCTACCACCAGCCACATTAAGTAAAGCTTAATGCGACAAAATTTATTTAAATAATAAAAATGCTCTAATTAACTGTGCTCAACACTAAATCTGAAAAAAATAGTCAAACTATGGGTTTTGATAATATGCGCTGTTTAGTTTAGATAAAGTTTTTATTAACAAATTAAAAATTAGAATCTATTAACAAAATAACAAAATTACAAGTTTAAAAATAAAAATAATTAATGAAAATATACGAAGTAAAATACGTAAAAAAATTTGTTTAAATGAAGTGATTATTTTGATACATTAAATGATAACTAAAAGTAAATAAAATTAACAAAATAACTTACAGAGAAGTTAAACTATCGGTACAATCACTTAAGATCTGAACCTTCCGAACTGACTTAAGTTTTTGTTTTCGATAAACGTAAAATTGACTTAAAACTTCTAAAACTCTGAACTTTCCGAACTGAGATTAAGTTTCAATTTCTGATCAACGCTGAATTTTAAACTCTATCTTAACAACGCTTTTTCTAACTCACTCTCTAACTTAACTCTGACTTCACTCACTTAACTGTGACTTCACTAACTTAACTCTGATTCTTGAACTGATTTCTAACTCAACTTTTCATTTTGTGTCCCTCTGATTGAACCTTTTACTGACTAGGTTTTTCTATCGTGTCGCCCTTTTTTAAACATTAAATGCTCATTTTCATGGCGGTGTTGAAAGTGTAGAACAGTGAAATACAGTAATGTCATTGGTGGATTCGATTCCCGCTTATACTTGAGTGTGGTGTTGAAGTGTCGTGTTGAATGTTCAAATATTTTAACTTTTGGCCAGACACTCACCGGCGCGCATGCGTATTTATCGTACAACTGTCAACTGTGCCAAGCAATTGACGTTTATAGGTTAACTATAAAATGAATTTCGATAAAAATTTAATAATTTGTGTTTAAGAAAGACAGGTTTTTTATAATTTTAAACATGTACATTACCGAAATAACATTCTGAAAGCACCATTCATTATGGTATGATACAGCTAAAAAAATAAATTTGGATTTGACATAAGCGACACCATTGCCGCTTCATAAACCGCAATGAAAATAGAACAGACACTTTTACACCTTTCGTAACCATTCATTTTATGACAGGGTCGACGCGAAGACCTTGTCCATCACAAAGCGAGTATCTATTGTATATTGTTACAAATTTTTAGAAGGTTTCACCCTTTTTAAAGAATAGAAAAAATAAAATATCTAACATCTTATTAAAAATTAGTTCCGCTAAAAGAAAAAACGAATAAATTTTAAATGTTATGTGTGATTTAAAGAAATTATCTTTTACAAATTCTTGACACTTTTAAAACTATTTTCAGATACATTTTATGGCCTAAAACTAACTTAAAAGAAAGCTAAAAATTCTTTCTGATAGAGCCCGCTGTTACATATATTTATATATATATATATATATATATATATATATATATACCGGGTGTTCGTTCGTGAAGTTCGTATGGGCGTTAAACATGTAATTTCGATAAATTGTGATATACAGAGCACCGTACTGATGAGGTCCTAAAGACCGAAACACGTGTCTACGGTTAAAACTGGCCAGTCATTGATGCATAGCCTAACAGCCGATTCAATGACTGATTATCTTTGTGAAATATTTGTGGATAAAAAATTTAAAATCTCAATATTTTTGAGTGTTATTACATTAAATTTCACAAGACAATACGAACATTTATTTGTTCAAATGTCCTATATTACATTATAATATACTACTTTCTCGAGTTAAATTCGAAGAAATACTTAGAATACTTTTCGATAGGGCATAAAAAGTTCTATAATTTGCTTTTTAATTTTAATTTGCTAGCATGTGCCGTTTGGGCGCTAAAATTGTTTTTTTGATTTTTTTGTTTTTATTATTTTCCTCAAAAACTATGAGGTGTAGGAAAATAAGCATGATATGAAAAAATACGGAATAATGATTACTATAATTTAGTAAATAAACCATTATTCTAGGATGCATCGTTTAATAGAAAAAAAAATTAGAAACTGAACTTTTGAAAATCTCTCAAGGGGGTAGGTACTCTTGGGATTTTTTCAAAATAAATTTTTTTTCAAAATTTGCTCAAAAAAATTTGAAAAAATTCAGAAAAAGAGAAAAAAATGAGCTACATAATATCTAAGTAACTTTTTTCTCTACATCATTCTGGTTTGGCAAAAAAATTATTAAAAATTCTAAAATGTTTTTTAGAATTTTTAATAATTTTTTCTGCCAAACCAACATGAGTTTGAGAAAATAGTTACTTAGCTATTATATAGCTAATTTTTTTCTCTATTTTACTAAAATTTTTTCAATTATGACAACATTATTTATCCAAAATTAGTCAAATTTTTACAAAATATTCTTTTAGTACTCACAAAAATAATATAATTAAATGTTATACAGCGTTGCTAACTACCTAATGATGTCCACTAATCTTGTTGATTTTGCACCAAGACAATAAAGAAAATTTTGATAGTAGCAAAGTCAACAACTTTTTGATCTAACATGCATAGATGTTTTAAAAAATTGTATTTACTGTAAAAAGTATTTATATACTCTCAGAGCATGTTGATGTGTGTTGTAGTGTAACGACCGCCTTATAACTAACTACACACACGATAAGATGTTGGAATTCTATCAAATATACTGAAACAATCAATTCAATAAAAAAAAGCATAGTAACCAATAACTGAATCGTTTTCTTCAAGAATAATGTCTTTATCTCTGCCCCAATTCACGCTACTTTTTTCAAAAAATATATTTCCAAATAATTTATTATTATTAATTTTTTTTTCTATATATATATATATATATATATATATTTGCTTTTATTATATTATTACATTACTTTGGTATTGCAGATTATTTTCTTCCACTATTTTTTATAAAATGAGATAATTCATGTCATTGATATAAATTTTTGTTTTGAATGTATTGTATAACCAGTGTCTGGATTTCATTGTAAAATCAAACTCATGTTTGTATTTATAAAAAAAAATACAATAGGTCAAATAATATCATTTAGACGAGTGACAATAAACTATAAATGCAAACAAATAAATTTGATTTGCAACAAGTTTGATTGACATTAAGCAAAATACTAATATTTGCTTCAAAAGTAGTCGTATTTATATTGCCAGGAGTATTGTATTCTTTGTTTGGTTTCAAACAAAGTTAAATTTTAGATTTTGTGATGAAATTCAAATACAGATCATTGATAGAAAGAATTAATATTATAGGTCAGCATATAAATATTGTGTTGAATATTGATAAGTACATAGTTTTTGAGAATGGTCATTTGATTGACGATATATGTTTAAAGCAAATAGATGAATTTGTGTATTTGGATAGTCATTTTGATTGTCACTTTGATTGTCAGATTAAAAGAAGAGTTAATGCTGAGTCTAAAGTTTTTGGTGATTTGAATACTTTTACTAGAAAGGTAATTGTTTTAATAGAAGCCCGTTTGAGTATGTACAATGCTGTTTTAGTGCCTACGTTGATGTACGGTAGTGAATGTTAAGTTTGGTTTCAAAAATATGAAATTAAAATGACTGTTGTGTAAACGGGATTTTAACGTTACGTATGTGGTGTAACTTGAATGAATCGGGTAGGAAATAGATTAGTGTATAATGAGTAAAGCTGATATTATATGCAAATGCATATTTTGTGTTATCGATATGCCGGTGAAAATTTTTGCATTTGTTTACGATTAGTGTCATCTTTCATTTTGCATATTTTGCATATTTGTATGTTTCTGAGCATATTTGCTAGATTTTTGCATATTTGGTTATATTTAGCAATTATATTTAAGGGGGTACTGCTCGAAAATACACTTTTTCTATTTAGTTTTACCTCCATAATTATACGAAATAAATTATTGAAATTTTGTAATATTGTTAACAAAGGATAATTGTAGTTCCCTATCCAACATTTTTTATAAAAAATTTAAAAATAAGGGAGCAGCATATATTTAAACATTAACAATTTTCTCAAATTTGCCAACTTTCGGTTAGCTTTTGAGGCTCAGATTTTTGATCGATTTTTTTCAAATTTCGTAAACAATACGACAAAATATATCCATAGTTCCATATTGAGTAAAATTTGTTATATTCCATACCATTTAAAAAAAAAATTATTTCAAACTTTCCAATTTTCATATACCGGGTGTCCAAAAAGAATGGAAACTATTAAATATCTCGAGAACGGCACATCGGATTACAAAGTTACAAAACAAGTTTTTCTTTATTTTTGAAAATCTATTTAGGGGTGATATGTGAAAACCACCCACACCTCCCCTGGCGGGGGGAGCGGAGGCAAGTTTTAAAATTTAAATAGGAACACCCATTTCTTATTGCACAGTTGCATTCTCCATAAAAAACTGTTTCTGGATCTGCAAATTGAGCTCCCCAGTTCCACCCCCCTCGGAGCAGGAAAGGGAAGAATATTTGAAAATTTTGCAGAAACATTCATTTTTTATTGCAGTTTTGGCAATAATGGCAATAATGGTTGTGAGCAGTTTTAATCAGTTACATTCTTTTTACTTATTACTTTCTGATATATTAAAAACAGTATTATGCATTTTGTAATTAATTTGAATATCAGAAATTATACAAAATAAGTATTTTGACCATTCTACAATGAGTGTAGATGTTCTATAAGAAGTATATAGGCCTGTATAGTGATATCTATATATTTAAATTTTTGTGTACAGCGTATGACTACGTTGTGCTGAAATAGATAATAAATATAAATATTTATTTATATAACCCATTTATCTCAAAACTAAATTTATATTTTCGCGCAGAGCTGGTCGATCTGAACCGAACTACATATATGTAATTTTATGGGAAAATATGCTTTGCGAATTTTAACCAAACTAAACCTAGCTAAACATAAAACTAAAACCCACATATAAACTACTATGACACTATTTGTTGGCAACGTTAAATAACAATATAATTAAATAATTTTTGCGAGTAATAAAAAAATAATTTGTAAAAATTTGACTAATTTTGGATAAATAATGTAGACATAATTGATTTTCAAAAATTTAAGATTTTTTTCTGAGGAAGTTGGCAACATTGTATTTTATGAAATTTATATGGGTACTAAGAGAATCTTCTACGAAAATTTGGTTAATCACGGATAAATAATATAGCAAATTAGCAATAACACATTTTTAAAACATTTAGTGATAGTTAGAATAGCTGATAGCACTGTATTTTCCTTGAACTATATAATTTATATGGGCACTAGAAAAACCTTTACAAAAATTTGATGAAAACCGAATAAAAGATGAATTTTTAAAAAAATTGGAAACATTATATTATACTAAAATTATACTCCTATAATTTATATAAAACATTTTGGAAAAATTTGATTAAAATCGAATAAATTATGTAACCTAAACAATTTTTTTTTTAATTTTTTAATTATTTCGAAAATTTTGGCAACATTGAATTTACTAGAATTTATAGATAGGTATAATTTGGTATAATTTTACTAAAATTATTTAATGTATGCGGGCATTAGGAGAATCATTTTTAGAAAATTGATTAAAATCGGTTAAATAATGTTGTCATAATGAATTTTTAAAATCTTTATCAATTTTTTCTAAGAAAATTGATAACACTGTATTTTACTAAAATTATATAATTTATATGAGAACTAGGAAAACATTTTGTAAAAATTTGATTAAATTCAGACAAATGATGTTGCCATACTGGATTTTCAAAATTTTAGTAATATTTTTTTTGTAAAATTAACATCAAGCGTAATTATACCTAACAGGTTCACTGTAAAAATTGATGTTATTTGTATAAATGCTGATACACGACTCTCGTTTCTGATAAAATTGTGACATTCTCATGTCTGTATAATCTGTCCTTTCTCACCAAAATATCTCTGCCTCTCTTATGCAAAAATATCTAAAAAAAATTCTTATATTACACTCTTATGCTAAGCCTAAATCTAAGAAAACACTTAATTAATCATGGCCTTACCACTTTTTCCTTGCAATCAAATTTATAATAAAAGTAGTATGAATTAAAGTTAATGATAAAAAAAACACATGTATAAGAAAGTTAAAAATATTCAGAATAATGTATTTGTGCATCAAAACAATCAAAACTCCAATATTAAAATAAATTTAAATATTTCAAATATTATTTTACATAACATTTATGTGATATTCAAATTTTCTAGAAATTTGCAAAATACATATTGTTGATTTTTATTTTTATAAACCCAGACACAAAAATATTTATTTCTAGATATTAGAATATCTATTATGCATCAATGTACATTAATACCTAATAAACCTTGAACAAATAAATGTTCATATTGTCATTGTGAAATTTAATATAATAATACTCAAAAATATTGAGATTTTATATTTTTCTAAAAATTTCACAAGTTACTCAGTCATTGAATCGGCTTGTTAGGCTGTGCATCAATGACTGGCTAGTTTAACCGTAGACACATGTTTCGACCTATAGGGTTTCATCAGCACCGTACTGATGAGACCCTATAGGTCAAAGCACGTGTCTACAGTTAAACTGGCTAGTCATTGAACCATAGCCTAACAAGCCGATTCAATGACTGAGTAACTTGTGAAATTTTGGGAAAAATATAAAATCTCAATATTTTTGAGTATTATTACAGTAATACCTCATTTAATGTCAGAGATGCGTTCCTCAAGAACGTTACGTTACGTTACCGAATTAACGTTAACGGAGGAAGAAATAACACGCAAAAAATAAGGATAGATTACTAAATTAAAAAAAATACATTATTTAATTTTTTATTTTTTAATTAATAGATAGGAACAACTGAAAACAGCTTTTCTTGATAAAATTTAAAGTTTAAAATTAGCGGTTATATGTAAATAAACTGACAAGTTTTGACGTTTTTATTTTTTGAAAAGAACGAATCAAGGGCGAATTGCGTTGCTTGTCTCTTCTTTTCTCGTAATAGCCCACTGTAACATGTTAAAGTATTTAACACATTTCGTTTTACAGCACAACTTCGTGCAAAATCTGGATCATTTTCAGACAAAATATCTATCGAAGGAGACACTTGACTCAGGCAATCGGACAATATTTTTGTTCTTAAAGCTATTTATGTAACGAGTCTATAACAACTGCTGTGCAGGTTATAGTAAAAACACATATGTATGCACAAAATATAGGGAACATAGAAACATAGTGCACAATGTATAAAAATATAGGAATTACCGCGTCGCCCAGCAATAACGTTATAACGAAGTATCGTTAACGGAGGTAACGTTAAGCGAGGTATTGCTGTATTGTATATTGTTTGTTTATTTCAAATATTGCAATAGAACAAAAAAGCAGAATACTACTTAATTAGTTTTTGATAACCCATAAATAAAAATTGATTATTGATACTCATTTTTTATAAAAAATTATTGCTTCTAATTTTTAGTTGTTATATTTATTTCTAATAAATAAATTTGTTTCAAAAACATAATTATGAATTGTCAAAAATAGGCTATTTCTAAGGAAAATGGTTATCTTCAAAAATTCATAACTTTCTCTAGGTTACTGTTTGTTGTTGAGTACATGAAGTAGTTCAAATAAAATTAAAACTTAAGTATCTTTACTTCATTTATTTATTATAAATAAAATGTACATTTCGACCACACTGTGGTCATCTTTAGTTACGACTGACAATTTGTTTACAATTTCGGTTTTTTTCAGTTTTGCGTATAGTAATAATGTAATAGTGTATGAAAAGCGAAATTAAAAAAAAAATTGTTGTAAAATTGGTGTTAGTCAGTTAAGATGGTTCAGCCATCTTGAACGAATATGTAATGAACGTTTGTTAATAGCATATAATGTGAGTGGCATTGAAAGTATATATCTGCGTGGCCGTCCGCTGAGTAGAAGGGATGTGATTTGTCTGGATAAAAATAGTTGATAAAAAATAATTTCGTCATAGTAGAAAGAGTTTGTGTCACACCCTTTTAAGTACATGGCATGATTATATATATATATATATATATATATATATATATATATATATATATATATATATATATATATAGTTATTATTCAAATAATATCATAAACAAATAATCTGAAAATGAAAAATTCATATCGCCTCGACCTGGGATCGAACCAGGGTCCCTCCACTTGCCAGGTGGAAACTCTACCACTGAGCTACCGAGGACATTCCATATATAATTGATGTAACTATCATATAACCAGATTAATGTATTATATATATATATATATATATATATATATATAATAATTTATTAATATTTTTAAATATAGTTATATTGATAAATAATACTGAAAAATATTAACAAATAACTACTAGTTAGCTATTATTAGTTATTCAGGTATTTTAAAGTAGAAGCATTATAATTTTTAAAATGCAAAAAAAATGTTTCGGTATGTAGAAATCAAAATCAGGATAATAATATAGTAAAAAAACATGATAACCATTGTGCCACTGACAACACAAAATGTGATTTTGCAATATGTCATAAATAAAAATTATATTCAATAATTTATTTAAAATGTAAATTTTTCAATAATGATAAATAATGATAAAAAAAAAATTGAAAGGAGAGTAATTGCTGGTTGTACGGTTTTGGGTGCTTTGGGAACTTTTGCTAGGAATGTAAATGTTTCTAAAGAGGCCCGTTTCAGTATATACAATGTAGTTTTGGTGCCTACGTTGATGCATGGTAGTGAATGTTGGGTTTGGTTGCAAAAGCATAAACGGAAAATGACTGCTGTGAAAATGAGACTTTTACGTGGGGTATGTGGTGTAAATAGAAGAGATCGGGTACGAAATAAATTAGTGTATGATGAGTGTAAAATTGAAAAAAATGTTGTAGCAAAAGTTGGTGTTAGTCAGTTAAGATGGTTCGGACATCTTGAGCGAATATCTAATGAATGTTTGGTTAAAGAGATTTACATGAATGATTTTAAAGGTATACTTTTGCGTGGATATCCGATGAGTAGTTGGAATGGTATGATTGAGAATGTTTTTGTGAGCGGAAGTTTCCAAGTGGTAGCAATAGAAGAGCATCTATGAGAGGAATTATAAATGTGGATAAAGCAAAAGTTGCTTGTTTGAATAGGAATGTTTGGAGAAGACTGATTTCGGGATAATGGAAAAAGTTTGTGCCACACCCTTCTGGGTACATGGCGTGATTGTGTATGTATGTATCTTATCACGTTAAATTTTCAAGAAAAGTACTAACTTGTAACATATGTCGTATAAAATTATTTAAGAACAAATAGCAATTTATTCTTGTTTTTTTTTAGATCAGGCATTACCAACAATGACCTTAACATACGAATGTCTAATGAACGTTTGGTTAAAAAGATTTATTTGAATGATTTTGATGGATACGTTTGCGTGGACGTCCGTTGAGTAGTTGGAGTGGTATGATTGAGAGTGTTTTGCGTGAGCGAAAGTTTCCAAATAGTAGGAATAAAAAAGAATGTATGAGAGAAATTATGAATGTGGATGAAGCGAAAGTTGCTTGTTTGGATAGGAATGTTTAGAGACGACTGATTTCGGGATGATGAAAAGAGTTTGTGCTACACCCTTTTGAATACACGGCGTGATTATGTATGTATGTATTACTTTTTGTATTTAGATGTTCCTAATGGTAGTTTCTTCAAATTCAATTCGAGGAAAATATATTTGGATATTGTTAATTTCCTATGTTAATTACCTCTGACAAACGTCACAATGTAACACCGTATATTATGAAAACTAAAACTTTACAAAGAGGTCCACAATGTTATTTTGAAACTTTTTCAAAAACTTTTATCAATTTTTTACAAATAGAGTGATATTTTATAATTGTTTGACTTATACCGAAAGTGATATCAATACTTCCAGCTAGTGCATTTTTAATTTTTAAACAAACACTAAACTGCCGTAATAACAATTTCTAAAAAAAAAATAATAATAAAAATTTTCACCATATGATGTAGAATTTTTATTATTTACCTTAACTTTCAAAAACAAATATAACAAAAAACAAATGCCTTGAATAAGCTAATTCGAAGCATTTGTTTTTTGTTTTATTTGTTTTTGAAAGTTAAGGTAAACAATAAAAATTCTAAAACCTACATCATATGGTGAAAATTTTTATTATTACCTTATTCATGTTTAATCTGTTAAAGCTCTGTTCTTCATTTGTAGCTTTCATACTGTATCTCTTAATTTCGTAAGAATTCCTTTATTCGAATCTAATTTGATTTCTTTTAATTCGAATCTTTTTCTACGTTGGATAAAGTCAATATAAGCTTCATCTGTTGATAATAAGAGCACTAACGCTGATCCTTGGGTGTTTTGCCTTACAGTTCTACAGTTCTACAGTTCGAAGTGTCGAATTCTAATAAAATTATACAGAATTTCGTCGAAAAAGCTTTTAATTTAATATATTGAGTTGAGAAATATTTGTTACTTTGTTAAAAAATATCATTTTATACCAAAAAAAAAAAAATTAAACAGTCTATATAAAAAGTTACGTGACGCGTCAATATTTCGTCTTCTAATACGTTTACAAGAAAAAGTTACAAATAAAAATTTTAGACACTAACTTGATAATAAGAGTACTAACGCTGATCCTTGGGTGTTTTGCCTTACAGTTTTACCAATATGATAAATAAAGCCGCTTACGCTAGAAGGTGAATTTCACTGAAATTCCCAGTTGACCTGTAAAAGTTTTTATTAAATTTTAGGTGATATTAAATATAAAATTTTATGCGAAATTACTGGAAGTGTCGAATTCTAATAAAATTATACAGAATTTCGACGAAAAGGCTTTTAATTTAATATATTGAGTTCAGAAATATTTGTTACCTTGTTAAAAAATAGGAGTAACATTTTATACTAAAAAAAATAAAATTAAACAATCTATATAAAAAGTTACGTAATGTGTCAATAGTTCGTCTTCTAATACTACAAGAAAAAGTATCAAATAAAAATTTTAGACACTAACTTGAACAAAAAATTTTAAAATATTTTTGAATATACTTTTGATTATACCGTTTTTGATTATTTTAGCTAGACGAAAAGACTAGCTAATAAAATCGTCAGTACGGCTGGCTGGCTGGCTGGCTGGCTGGCCGGCCGTGTACAGAAAATACGATAAATACGAGCATATACGAGTATATACGATCGTCAATACGGCGGTGTACGGAAATACAATACGGCCGGCTGTGAACGAAAAATACGATAAATACGAGTATATACGAGTATATACAGGTATATACGAGTATATACGATATATATTATATTTTAGCTAGTCGAAAAACTAGCTTATAAAATCAAACCCCATTCGACTAGCTCCATTCTCGCTTTGCGAGAATATTATATTGAAATTAAATAGTTTTGTGTTAATATTGAAAATAGTAATGATTTTAATACCTGTAATAAAAAAGTTAATAAAACTAAATATTGTCTCTTAAACGATGAACAATAAATTTAATAAAATAAAAACTGCTTTTGGTTCAAATTCTGTATTAAAATTTATTTATAATCAACGTTTCGACGACACTCAACGCTCGTCTTCATCAGCAAAATTGATACAAATATCATTTGTAACTCTTGAAGTTAGGCGAAAGGTTGAAACGATCGTCGAGTAATATAAATTATGGGAAACTAATCAAGTGTTTATTTCATACTAATTTTTATAATTATTTTTATTTCTTATTAATATAATGTATTTTAATACTCATGTTTCTGTAAAATAGAGTATGTTTAGTTTTTTACAATATTTTTTTCTTTCTTTTTCGGACTGTAATTTTCTAGAGAATAAACATGCAGTTTTCAAAATTCAATTTGTAATCTTACAGAGACTCCAAAACTAGAAAAATATACAGGTATGCCATTTAAAAAGAGTTAACTTTGGTGCATACCTTGCAAATGAATAATCATGTCTATTCGGCAATATTTCAAATTTGTAGTTCGAGTTACTGTCTAAAACTTTTCTATTTAAAATTTGTTCTATTTTTATAGGTTATTAATTTTTATAGGTTATTAAATGTTATTTATCTATTTATTATTTTAAAATTTTTTGCGTATATTAACATTTGATATAAATAAATTTTAAATTGTGTGTGTATTGTTTTCTACATATTTTATTTACGATGTATTCAACATCAAATATTTTTGTTTAATGTACATTTTTCGTAAGTATTTACTTTTTTATTTAATTATATTATTGATGTAAGATTTATGTAAAATATTAATGCTGCATTGTCTTTTCAATATAAAAATTATAGATTGCCGGAAGAAAATCGAAACTAGTCGTATGTAAAATAAAATAAAGTAGTTGTACTTAAAAGAAAAGTGACCTACATTCTTGTATAAGAAGATTTTTACTTATACGTATACATTTTCAAAAGTCGTTCAACTCAAATATTATCATTCAGTCAGGAAAGATTTCAAAGTGTTACGATGGGATTTCTAACAGATGTAAAAAATCATATTAATTTTTCACTCCGATGCAAAAATAATAATATATTTCCAAAACACATTCAATGTAATTTTAGATATAAGTATAATTTATTAATAGATAACAGTAGTTTTCAAAAAGATACTGATAATGCTATTACAACATTTAAAACATCTATTTTAAAAATAGAAATAGAAATAGAAATAGAAATAGAAATAGAAATAGAAAAAAATAGAAAACGGGACAAACACATCAGTATATCAAAACAAGATTAGAAGTATATGGGTAAACCCATATATAGACCATTTTGACATTATCACATAAATGATAAAAAATAGGAATAAAAAAATTTTTCACCGGAAGTTGGCAACATTTTATTTTGCTAATATATGCTAATATAAAATTTAATTAAAATCGGATAAATAATGCGGGCATAACAAATTTTTAGAAAATTATTAATTTTTTTTTCGGAAAGTTAGCAACACCGTATTTTATAATAAAATTATAATTTTTGAGGGCACTAGGAGAAACTTTTCTAAAATTTTTATCAAAATCGCATAAATAATGTAGCAACAATGAATTTTTTTAAATTTTAGTAATTTTTTTCTCGATAAGTTGGCAAATGCAAATTTTGGTAAGAATTGCATAATTTATGCGGGCACCAAAAGAATCTTTAGTGAAAATTTGATTAAAATCGGTTAAATAACGTGGTCATAATAAATTTTAAAAATTTTAGTAATTTTTTTCTCAGAAAGTTGGCAACATTGTTCTTGTTGAAATTATCTAATTTATATGGATTCCAGAAGAATCTTTTTCAGCGAAAGTTGGCAACACCGTATTTTATTAAAATTACGAAATTTATGTGGGCGCTAGGGGAATCTTTCTTGAAAATTTGATCAAAATCGGATAAATAATGTAGCCACAATAAATTTTTTAAAACTTTTTAATTTTCTCTCTCGGAAAGTTGGCTTCACTGGAAAGAACCAAAACCACATGACCATCTTGGGCACTAGACAAATTTATCCTGAAAATTTTATTAAAATCGGTTGAAACGTCTAGGAGGAGTTGCAATCACAAAATTTTGTCTGACGACCGAGTGAGCGAGCGAGCGAGCTGACGACGCACATCCATACACCCACATAAACTAAGTTCAGATTCGTCATCTAGAGGCTATATGAAGGATTTCTATACACATATTTTTTTTTCAAAATGTTACAGATACCGTACCAAACGCTATACAATTTTTTCTTTTTTTCCTTGCAGGCAAAAGTAGTAAAAAGAATGAAGCAATATTACAATGACTGCAAAAATTTGACGGATAAACCAATTTTCAAACATTGTATAGAAAATCAACATACATTTAATTTTGAAAATATCCAAGTCTTAGAAAAAGAGACACATCTTGGAAAAGTCTCTTTAATGAAATGGTTCATATTAAAATTAACAAAAACAACATCAACATACAACAAGTTGTGTACAACTTAAGTAAAGCATATAACAATATAACATATAAAAAAAAAAAACATAAAATATAAATTTATGAATACTGGTACCCACTAGAAATTTTCTTTTTATTATAGGTATCTACAGGATGTAACAGAATAACTATTCCTAATTTTAACTGGAGTATCCTGGGCTCAGAATATGAAGATTTAATGCAAATCACTGAGATAAAATGTGGCTCCTTACTGAGCTACAGGGTGATTTATATAAAAATTTTAAAACGATTTTTGCCCAGTACTTTAAAACTATTTGACGTATCCTTATCATACTTGGCAGGAAATGTAGGTACCGTACACCATACTAAATTATGTTAAATAAAAGTTTCTGGCTACTGCCAGTGGCGTACAACAGGGGCAAGTGAGAGGTTGATCCTTCCTAAATTCTACGCCACTGGCGGAATTGTCATTTTAGCACAATTTTTCGATTCTCCAATATTTGCTGTGTAAAAAACATACTCTTCCTTTGTAACGATAAAGTCACTGTTTTTCGAGATATTTAAAGTTAAACATAAGCTGCACCCTTGGAATTTTTTCAAAATTTGCTCAAAAAAATCTGAAAAAATTCAGTAAAATAGAGAAAAAAATTAACTACATAATAAATAAGTAACTTTTTTCTCTAACTTATTCTGATTTGGCTGTAAAAATTATTGAAAATAAAAAAAATAAAATGCAAAAAATATTAATTTTCAATAATTTTTCCAGCCAAACCAGAATGAGTTAAAGAAAAAGTTACTTAGATATTATGTAGCTAATTTTTTTCTCTATTTTACTGAATTTTTTCAGATTATTTTGAGCAAATTTTGAAAAAATTCCAAGGGTGCAGCTTATGTTTAACTTTAAATATCTCGAAAAACAGTGACTTTATCGTTACAAAGGAAGAGTATGTTTTTTACACAGCAAGTATTGGAGAATCTAAAAATTGTGCAAAAATGACAATTCCGCCAGTGGCGTAGAATTTAGGAAGAATTAACCTCTCACTTGCCCCTGTTGTACGCCACTGGCAGTAGCCAAAAACTTTTATTTAACATAATTTAGTATGGTGTACGGTACCTACATTTCCTGCCAAGTATGATAAGGATATGTCAAATAGTTTTAAAGTACTGGGCAAAAATCGTTTTTAAATTTTTATATAAAAAACCCTGTAGCTCAGTAAGGAGCCACATTTTATCTCAGTGATTTGCATTAAATCTTCATATTCTGACCCCAGGATACTCCAGTTAAAATTAGGAATAGTTATTCTGTTACACCCTGTATAGTTCTTATATGTTAAACTAGCTGAAATTTGTATTTTTTTTTTTGTTTTTTTTTTTTTTTTTAGTTTTTAATGTTATTTATCTATTTATTATTTTAATAGATCTGACATATATTAATATTTAATATAAATAATTTTTAAATTGTGTGGTGTGTTGTTTTCTATATAATTTATTTTTTATAATTTTTCATTCAAATATTAATATAAGATTTATGTAAAATATTAATGCTGTATTGTTCTATTGAAACTAGTCGCATGTGAAATGAAATAAAATAATTTTATTTAAGAAAAGTGACCTATATTCCTGTATAAGTAAGTATATACATTTTCAAAGGTCGTTCAACTCAATTATTATTTTTAGTAATTTTTTTTCGGAAAGTTGGCAACTCTGTATTTTATTAAAATTATATAATTTATGCGGGCATTAGGGGAATCTTATTTGAAAATTTTATTAAAATCGGGTAAACAATGTAGGCGTTATGAATTTTTAAAAATTTTAGTAATTTTTTCTCGGAAAGTTGGCATCACTGGAGAAAAACAAAACCACATGACCATCTTGGGCACTAAATAAATTTGTCTTCAAAACTTCATTAAAATGGGTTGAATCGCCTAGCAGTGATCATAAAATATTGACTGACGTCCGAGCGAGCGAGCGAGCTGACGACGCACACACATATACCCACATAAACTAAGTTCGGATTCGTCATCTTAGAGGCTATATGAAGGATTTCTATATAAAAAAATATTTGAAAATATTACAGACACCGTACCGATAGCTAGACCACATTTTCCTCGCAGTCAAAGTGGTAAAAACATATAAAAATGGACACATTTATGACACAAATAAATGTAAATGATTTTAATTTACTATATATATATATATATCTAATATATAAAATTTCTGTGTCACAGGTTTCGTATTTATACTCCTCTGAAACAGCTTGACCGATTTTGATAAAATTATATATATATATATATATATATATATATATATATATATATATATATATATATATATATATGTATTCAGTAGGTATGAGAATAGGTTTATAACTAATTTTTATACCCCTAAGTGTTAAGAGTGGCTCACCCTAAAAAAATTTTTTTCATTTTTTGGACAAATTTTTTTTTGGTAATTTTTTTGTGGTGTGCCATTAAAAAATACATTTAGTCCTAAATTTTTACTTTCCTACCACCAACTCCTACTTATTAATATCTAATATATAAAATTCCTGTGTCACAGTTTTAGTATATATACTCTCCGAAACGGCTTGACCGATTTTGATGAAATTTTATATGTATATTCAGTAGGTATGAGAATAGATTCATAACTAATTTTTATACCCCTAATTGTTAAGGGTGGCTCACCCTAAAAAAAAAAAATTTATTTTTTGGACAAATTTTTTTTTGGTTATTTTTTTGTGGTGTGCCATTAAAAAATACATTTAGTCCTAAATTTTTACTCTCCTACCACCAACCCCTACTTTTTAATAGCATTTTATATTTTTTAATCCCGGTCGATAGCTGATCAATGGGATTCCGTTTTGCAAAAATCCTCGGCTTGGGAGCAGCATAATAGCAAGTTTCATCGAGCGCAATTTTTCAAATACATTTTGAAAGTAAAGATTAAAAAGATATAATAAATTGGCTTAAAAGTTATTTACGAAAAAAAAAAATTTCAAATATATAATTAATTTTTCATAAATATTATAAATGTTGGATCATAACAAAGGTACAGTATTACTGTATTATAAATGTAAGTATTTTAAATATTATAAATGTACAGTATTACCGTATTATAATTTTTTTTTTCCTAAATAACTTTCAAACAAATTTATAATATCTTTTTAATGTTTACTTTTAAAATGTATTTGAAAAATTGCGCTCGACGAAAATTGCTATTATGCTGCTCCCAAGCGAAGGAGTTTAGCAAAACGGAACCCCCTTAACACTTGATCAACTATCTCCGCCAGGGGTCTACCGGTGTCACTTCTCACCCCTTAAACAGCACGGAGTAGGGATGGGAGCGTTCTCCTGTCTCTCTTGCAATAAGCTGTATCTCACTTCTTACACAGTTTTCGTAATAATTTTTTCTTTTTCTTACGAAAGTAACAGGTTCCTCCACACAATTGAAATTTTGAAAAACGCGTGTTAATACATATTAATTCATCTCTCTAATTGACAAATGTTTGTATGTATGTATGTATGTTTCTGCAGCATCTCCTCCTAAACCCCAGAACCGATTTTGATGGGAGTGATGTCATTTTAATTGGTTCATTCCCTATTTGAGAATAGGCAAGTTTCATCTTTCTACGATTTCATCTTGGTTCTCAAAAATTTGAAAAATTATGTTTACTGCTAACCTGCAAATGTCAAATGACATTGCGCAGCAACGCACAACGGGAAAGCTGCAGTTGCGCAGCAATGCGCGACAAGAAAGTTATCTTTCAAATACTGAATTTTTGCGCAGTTTCGCAGCAACGCGCGACGGGAACGCTACTATATATATATTTGAAATAATAAAAAAAAAATTATTTTAAAATAAACATTGTATAGGTTATGAAATATAAATTACAGACTAAATGTATTTATATTTTTCGAAACTAAGCAACTTTTCAAAAACTAAATGTCATATTATGCTCTGAGCCGTTCCAAACTAAATAAAATTTTCAATCACGTGATCGTCATTCAATAATTTTATCTGTACTCTTAAGGTATAATTTTGGAATGCACCCTAAGCAGATTATAAATATATTATGTATAGGCACCTATTCTTAGGGTACATATCCACATAAACGCATAAACCTATATATATATATATATATATATATATATATATATATATATATATATATATATATAAATTAAATACGGAAATATAATTATAAGATTACTTGAAAATTAGGTAAGTATTTTCAGGGCCGTATTTAGGATCTGTAGGCCCCTAGACTGAACCTGTGGTGCGGGCCTTTAAGGGTGGGGGGGGGTTAATTTTATAATTTTAAATAAACATAATAGGAAAATGCAAGATAAAAAAGGAATGTAACAAACAAGTAAATTTTACTTACATATATTTAATTAAAATAAAGTATTTAAAAAAATAAATAATAAACTTAGAAATGAAAATATCAAATAATCTTAGTGGCTAATTGGTTTGCGCCTACACTTACTACTAATGAAGCTGTCTGTGTACTAGTGAAGTGTATTGTCACTGGTTGCAAGTCGGGTTATTCGAATATTCTGTTTTATGAAAATTTAAGTAAAATACTTAAAAGATTATCGATTAAACAATTATTTACTTTAAATTTGAAACGTGTGGTGCGGGCCCCTTTGTGGTGCGGGCCCATAGGCTGTAGCCTATGTAGCCTATGCATAAATACGGCCCTGAGTATTTTTATTATGTATTACATTATCATGATTTAATAAAGAATAAGAATAAAGAATAACTAACTATTTACCGACCAGGCAGATAGCAAAATAATAAGTATAAAAATATGAACTTGAACATACATACATACATACATACATACATACATACATACATACATACATACACAATCACGCCATGTACCCAAAAGGGTGTGGCACAAACTCTTTTCTTCATCCCGAAAACAGTCGCCTCCAAACATTCCTATCCAAACAAGCAACTTTCTTTCTAAAATGAAATTAATACATAAACTTTGAACACTAGACATTAAGGCATTATGTTGCTAAAAAATGTATTTTTTAAAACAAAATTTCACCAAGAATTTAAATATACAAGCCCACTACTGCTGATTCTGCATAAATTGTTTTAAATTCACTTTTATGTAAAGATCGTAAATGCCTTTTCAATCTTGATGTATGCAAGCGATTATTTTTATAAAACTCTCGAGTGCGAGAATATCACTAGTCAAAGCTCTCCTAAAACTATCCTACAATGTATGATAATGATAATTTTTATTGTTTAATATAAACATAAAAAAATTGTTCTGTAGAAAAAATATTATATGTGGGAAATTTACAAACTATATTTTATTTTTTATTAAAAAAATAGTAAAAAACATAGTAAAAAATCTTTCAAAACTCACTGTATAAAATAAAACGGCTTCAAGTTTAAGTTCTGTAAATGACATTTACAGTAAATAATAGTACATAGAAACCAAAATATGTTCTGTTATTTACTGTAAATATCATTTTTATGTAAATGTTTATTCTTATTTAAAGAAAAAAAAAATTACATACAATCCCAAGCTGAAAATAAATAAGAATAAACAAATAATGTGATATACAATCCAGTTTATTCTAACACAATAATTAAGTTATTTAACAAAATCAAAACGATGAACCGTAAACAAATGAGATGAAATGTGTATGAATGAAATGAACAAATACATGTTATTACAATAAAAAAATAGGGAAAACAAGTTAAAATCAGCCCTACAATACCGATGACCTTGCTAACATGGGTAGTGGCGTAGAGATAATTTAAGTTGAATTCACAATAATTTTACAATATAGTACTTTACGTACGAATTATATATTATCAAAAAGTGCAGTAAATGTATTATTGTGCATAAAGTTCATTACAATAAATCATTACCGTAATATTCAGCCAGAACTTTAACTGCGATAGTCAACTTCAAAGTACGCCACTGGAATTTCTTCAAAATAATATTCACTAGCGACGTAGCGACCAAGCGCTGTAAACCGATAATGCACGAAAGTAATAGAATCAAGCGAGTTGATAGTTGATACGCGAGGGAAAACAAATAATGTTTTGTATGTTTTGTTCAGTTGTAAGTCATCATAGTTGTGTTTCTTCTGAATTATCATATTAAACTGTAAGTATTTATTTATTTTATTGTATGTGTTACATTGTTTTCGTATATAATTTTATTTATTTATTTTATTTACTTACTTTATAATATTTTTAGTATTTAACTTATTTTCAAACAGAAACCCATGTGTGAGGTTATGTTTTACTTATAGCGCTAAACATTTAAATTTGAATTTACCGCGATGTTATAGTTGCGTGCTAGGTGGCATGATGGTGGTTCCTGGTCGGTAATACAGTGTGTGTGTCAGAGAGAGTGAAGCAAGCTGGCGAGGTGTGCGTTTAATGGCGCGACATGTTAAATTTCACTACAACAATAAATCAACTAATATCTTATGTCTAGTGTTTTATTTCTTGGCCATCACTTACTACAGCTTCAGAAGTGGGATTATAAGAATTCAATCACCACGTTTATTTGTGTGTATTAGGAGAAATAGTGAAATTAACTCGAACCTTAGAACTGTGGATTAAACACGTGGTAGAAAAGGATAGTGAGATATAAATACTAGTGAGTGCGAGAGAGCACGATAGTGACGCGCTGTTTTGCCAACGATTTTATAAGTTTTATTTCTGATTATTTATTATGGGGGATGAACAGAATACAGTAACATTGATCGATATACCCGAGATCGCGAATAATATTAAAACTTCTCCAGCATCGGTAATTAAAGCATTACATAAGTTTATATTCGGAGTGACTGGCGATCGTTTAAATCGAAGCCGGTTACGTAAGTTTTCGGGATTTGAATTCGCTTCGGATTCTGAAGAATTCACACAGAAGGTTGAGTGGACAGTTCAAAATTGCTCTGTCGGTGATTTAACAGCCAGTTGTAATCTTTTACGAATAGACTATACGGGTACTCCTAAGGAAATCGCGCAAAGATTGTGTGAACATCTGACCAATTTAGATTTATTACAAGGTCGCCCCAGTGACGAAGACGTCGACACTGAAGACCCCGATGACGAAATCGACGAGGATCAAGATGAAATACGAAGTTCCGTAAGTCAACAACTTGTCAATACTAATGCCACTATAAATTTTAGAGATATTGAAGACACAATTCGATTGTTCGATGGTAATAACTATCCTGTTAAATTATGGGTGACCGAATTTGAGGATAATGCAATTTTGATGGGCTGGAATGAGCTACAGAAATTTATTTTTGCAAAGAAACGCCTAAGTGGATTAGCTAAACTATTTATTCAGAGTGAACGGGACATCCGATCGTGGAAACTCTTACAACAAAAACTTATTGAAGAATTCTCGTCAAAAACAACTAGCGCACAATTACATAAAATGTTACAAGATAGAAAAATGAAACGCGATGAGTCGGTGCAAGAATATTTCTTACATATGCGAGAATTAGCTTCAAGGGGAAGTATTGAAACGGATGCTGTTATACAATATGTTATTGACGGTATAACCGACGACCCGAATCGAAAAAGTATTTTGTATGGTGCACGTAACTTCAGAGAATTTAAGGACAAGTTAGAAATCTATACAAAGATTCGCGCATCATTCCATTCTTCATGGAAACGAACTTCGTCCGTTCCAAGCATTAGTCGATCGCAAGGAATTGATCGAAATGAAACAAGTAAGAAGCAGATGCCTGCCGAAGAAAAATCGAAGACCGACACTAACCATGTAAGATGTTTTAACTGTAATAATTTAGGTCATGTTGCAGCTTCTTGTCCCCGACCACGAAGGCCCAGAGGATCCTGTTATGGTTGTGGATCCACCGCACATTTGAAAAGAGACTGTAAACAAAATGGCAGAGAAGCACGTGGCTCCGCACCTGCTGACAATGATGGTCGTCAAACCGGTGAAACAAGTAATGCCTTCCATCTTATAGAATCTGCTCCAACTGTTGTGTTACCAGTTCCGAGTTATACGGTGTTACTTCAACTGGAACAAAGTGAGATATGTGCAACGCTAGATACAGGTAGCCCCATATCCCTTTTATTAGAAAGTAAGGTGCCCAAAAATGTGAATTTGAATACAAATGTAAAATCTCATAATTTTGAAGGTGTCAACAGTAGCAAAATTATTATATTAGGTCAATTAAAGTTAACTGTAATGATTAATGATATAGAATTATTAGTAAATTTCTATGTTGTACCAGATTGTACTATGAGTTGTTCCTGTCTATTAGGTAGAGATTTTATTATCCGAAACGACATTCAAATAAATTTTAGTAATACTGTTGAAATAATCAAAAAACCTGTTGTTAACATTATTGATAATTCGTGGGATAATGAGATTCTACATATTGCGACAGAAAATAATAACACAGTAAATTTAAACATTAATGAGAAAATTGATGTTCAATCAGGTGGTAAGGTTTGTGAGATAGTTAAAAAATATTATTTTGATGTTGAAAGACCAAACGAACCACAAACGAGTTTAGAAATGGAATTAATTTTAAAAAATAACTTCAAACCTTTTTATTTCAATCCTAGACGCTTGTCATATCAAGAAAAGGAAGCTCTTAAAGAAATTATAAATGATCTTTTAGCTAGGAAAATAATTCGACCGAGTAAATCACAGTTTGCTAGTCCGATTGTGTTGGTTTCTAAGAAATCAGGTGAATATAGAATGGCAGTCGATTACCGAGAACTAAATAAAATGACACAACGCGACATATTTCCGTTGCCAAGAATCGATGATCATATAGATAGATTAAAAGATAAAATATACTACACTCGTTTAGATTTAAAAGACGCGTTTTATCACGTTCGAATAAAAGAGAATTCAATACCTTTTACTTCTTTCTCCACGCATTTAGGACAATATGAATACGTAAGATTACCTTTCGGATTGTCTAACGGTCCTTCATTCTTCACTCGCTATATTTATGCTGCATTTCGTAAATTGTTAGACGAAGAAAAAATATTAATTTATTTAGATGACATTTTAATAGCGACTGAAACTATAGATGATAATTTAAACATTTTAAAAGAAGTATTATTAACTTTGACGCGAAATCATTTAGAACTAAAATGGGTTAAATGTGCATTTCTGTTAACGCAAGTTGATTATTTGGGGTATCGTATTGATGCCAGCGGAATTCGTCCAAATCCAGAAAACATTGAAGCCGTGACACAGTATTCAATTCCTAGAAGTTTTCGCGAATTGCATAGTTTTTTAGGATTAATATCGTATTTCCGTAAATTTATAAAAAATTTCGCAACTTTAGCCAAACCGTTATATGATTTATTAAACTCTAAAACCGACTTTCAGTGGAATAATGAATGTTCAAATTGCTTTGAATATCTAAAACGCATTTTGATTAATGAGCCAGTTTTAGCTGTTTATTCTCATACGACCGATACCGAGTTACATTGTGACGCGAGTAAGCACGGTTATGGATCTGTTCTGATGCAAAAACAAACCGATGGTAAATTTCATCCTGTTTGTTATTTCAGTAAACGTACTTCAAAAGCTGAAGCAAACTATCATAGTTTTGAGCTAGAAACTTTAGCAATAATTTATTCTTTAGAACGTTTTAGAATTTATCTACAAGGAATTCCATTTAAAATCGTAACTGATTGTAATAGCCTTAAACTAACGTTAGAACGCAAGGAAATCAATCCGCGAATTTTACGTTGGTCGTTAATTTTGAGGAATTACAATTATACTTTGGAACATAGATCGGCGGAACGTATGCAACATGCGGATGCGTTAAGTAGACAATTTGCAGTACTTGTTATTACGGAAAATAGCTTTGAGCGAAATTTAGCTATCTTACAAAATTTAGATCTTGATATTGTCAAAATTAAGAACGATTTAGAACATCGAGAAGATAAAAATTTTGAATTGCAAAACGGATTAGTTTATCGGAAAACAAAAAACAAATTATTATTTTATGTACCGAAATCAATGATAAATAATGTTATTAATGTTGCCCATGACGAGATCGCTCATCAAGGAACAAATAAAACCGTAGAATATCTCATGCGTGTTTATTGGTTCCCTGATATTAAGAGAAAAGTGCAAAATTATATTTCTCAATGTTTGAAATGCATTACTTATTCTACAATAGCTAATAAAGGTGAAGGTAGATTACATTGTCATGATAAAGGAAAACAACCATTTTATTGTCTTCATGTAGATCATTATGGTCCCTTAGAAAAAACGAATCATCGTTATAAATACATTTTTGAGGTTATAGATTCTTTTACTAAATTTGTTAAACTTTATGCCACAACTAGTACTAAAGTCGATGAAGTAATTACGCATTTAAAAGTTTATTTTAACCATTATAGTAAACCGAGGAAAATTATTTCGGATAGAGGTAGTTCGTTTATGTCCGACAAATTTAAAGAATTCTTAAACAATGAAAATATTCAGCATATTGCTATTGCTAGTGCAACCCCACATGCTAATGGTCAAATCGAAAGAATAAATCGAAGTCTGACGCCAATGTTAAGTAAATTATCTAACAGTTTATCCACATGGAATACCACTTTAAGCGATATAGAGTACGCGTTAAATAACACTATAAACCGTTCGATTGGAACAACCCCCGCACAACTCTTATTCGGAATAAACCAGATCGGTAAAATTAAAGATGATTTAAGCCAAGCTTTATTAGACCAACAAGACGTTGATCGTGATTTAATTTAAATGCGGGATGATGCTTCTAAACAAATACAATATACTGCTAATCGTAATAAAAATTATTATGATCAACATCACAAACAGCCGTATGAATATAAAATTGGAGATTATGTTATGATCAAAAATGTCGATGTTACTCCAGGAGTGAATAAAAAATTATTGCCGAAATACCGTGGTCCTTATGTAATTAGAAAAGTTCTAGACAATGATCGTTATGTAATTACGGATCCTGAAGAACATCAGTTGACTCAAAAACCATTCGAAGGAATATGTTCTCCGGAAAACATGAAACTTTGGAAGGAACATATTTAATCGAATTCAAATTGTTATGAATATATTTTACTTTAGTTATGTTACTTATTATCTTATGTATAACTTATGGTTAAGAAAATTATGTTACTTATTATCTTATGTATAACTTATGGTTAAGAAAAAATTATGACCAACCTTATGTATTTTAAGATTTTATGAATCATTTATGAACTTATGTCTTTAACAACAAATTTATGTATTTATGTATACTTAGATTATTTATGTACTTATGTCTTAACGACCGAATTCGTGTATTAGTTATGTGTGAACCATTTATGTTAAGTGTTCCAATGATATACGAATTTTGTTGTTAACCTACAGATGATTAGGGGCAATCATTGTGTCAGGAAGGCCGAACTATAGCGCTAAACATTTAAATTTGAATTTACCGCGATGTTATAGTTGCGTGCTAGGTGGCATGATGGTGGTTCCTGGTCGGTAATACAGTGTGTGTGTCAGAGAGAGTGAAGCAAGCTGGCGAGGTGTGCGTTTAATGGCGCGACATGTTAAATTTCACTACAACAATAAATCAACTAATATCTTATGTCTAGTGTTTTATTTCTTGGCCATCACTTACTACATACTAAAATGTCTCTAAAAATAGGATAATTTATTTGAGTATTAAACAAAAAACTTTATTTATATATATAATAAACGTGTATTTGATATACACTACAATGTCATATCGGTTCCTCAGACAAAAAATGTTATCAATAATGAACGTCAAATACGAGTACATGTTACATATTGAAGATTAATGCGGGCCTTACACAAGTTGTCCAGTGTACGGGAGAAGCGTGAAAATCGGGAATTGTACGGAAATTTTATTTGTCGATGAAATGTACGGGAATTGTACGGAATTTACATAATGTACGGGAAATTTGATTTTGAGGTTAAACCAAAAATATTTACTTATTTTATATATGCATTCATTTACTGCGTTTAAATTATCCTGCGCGTATGTTTGTGTCGAAACAGAGCCAAGCCGCGTAGTGCGACGCCACCCGTCATTTAGTAGTTTACACTATTGGTTGCTGGTTGCTGTTATATTTGTGTTAAAAAACTATACGGGAATTGTAATAGGATGTACGGGAAATGTACGGAAATTGTACGAGAATTTTTTTCTCACTTTGTTAAACACCTTGTTAAACGGTCAATCAGGAACGACAGTCTGACTAGAAAATTAGACTGTCATTCCTGACTTCAATTACGATGCCCCTACACTTATCAGTTAAACTGACAGTCTGAGATGAACTGGGACATACTATGGGATACTGGGATATTACTATGAACAAAAATTTTTTTAACATGTTGATTACTATGCTGACACCATATTTATCCAGAGTAAATACAGTTATGAGAGACAGTTATAAATACGGTTCGTGAGAGAGACTAGCGGTTACTTTAAGATTCTTTGCGACTGGGAGAAGCATTTAGACTGTCACTTTACTCTCCACTTTTCGTGATTGACGCTTAGATTTCAAAATATTCGGAAATCCGGCAATTCATTCATCAGGCTTGATCTTACATCTTCAATCAGAATGTTAATCTTCGGTCATTCGATCATTCCAAATGATTGTGTAAGGTCCACTTAAAAGTGACTATTAAAAAAATATATACTATTCAATTTTTACCACTTTGACTGCAAGGAAAATGTGTTATAGTGATCGGTACGGTGTCTGTAACATTTCAAAAAAAAAAATTATATAGAAATCCTTTATATTTATCTCTAGATGACAAATTCGAACTTAGTTTATGTGGGTGTATGAATGTGCGTCGAGCGTCGTACACTTCAATTTTAATGTGATGCACGCATTTTCAATTACTTTACGAAAGGAAGAGTTCAGATGAAGAGCTCCTATAATTAAACACGGTTCTGCATGCAGTGGGGATATAAATAATTATTTGGAGTAAGAGTAATTAGATTAGTATTTTATGTAGACGTTTTTCCTGTGTTTCACAGAGATATTTTCTAACTAAATGCTAAATTAGTTGAAAACTATACGCAGCATTTGCAGCATGATACATTGAAAACTAATCTGCATTGACAGTTCTGAATTAATTTGATGGTAACTTGGATAAAAACTTCTTTTAAATAGAAAAAAGAATAAAATAATAAACATATTAAGCATTAAAGCATTATATGGTACAAATAACAGTAAATTAAGCAAAATTTCCTAATGCATATTCTAATTTCTGGCTACTGTAGTTAACAATTTAGTAGAGTTTTATACAATTTCAAATATCTTATCCAAGCAAAAATAACCAAAATTTATTAACTGCTAAAGATCAATTGTTAACTCTTGGTTGTCAACATTAATTACAGTGTTCGCTCAAAATTAGAATAGAATTAAGAATTAGAGAAAAGAATTATGAGAAACTTTTTAGTTTATTTTTATACTGAATTTATATTGTATTTTAATGTATACTCGTATGTGCCTATAGAAGATAAATAAAAATATTTCTTTATTGTAGAAAAAGAGCGAAAACGCAAATAGAAATATGAACAAAATGGAATTGGATGAATTCACATCGGAGACGAGCGAAGATAAAACTGTTCACGTGAATGTATCTAGTGATAGTAATCTAAAAACAAATACCAAAGAGAAGCAATTTGAGACTGATAAGTCAGAAACAATATGTTACGGTAATGAAATGGATTTATTAGTCGAAGATGTAAATGAAATGCGGCATCTTAATGATAATGAAGATGACGGTGCATCGTCGTCAAGTAGTTCGGCGTCTCCATATCAATCGTTTGATGGTAAGTAAGTCTTCTATATTAATCATTTGTTGCTAATTGTTGATTATACTAATTACATTTATTTGTATGCCTAACATTTTAATATGATTTTTTTATAATAAGGAATACTATTGAATAGATGTTAGTCTTAATTATTGAAGCCATTTCATCATAATTTAAATATTTCTAAATGCGCAAAACGTTATTTTACCCATTTCCACCTAACTAGAAACTAGGGCTTCAAACTGATATATTTTTCGTTCCGGTTTAATTTAAAAAATATTTATTGGTTCGGTTCTGATTTTCGTTCCGGCACAAATACTTTTTTCGGTTTTCGGTTCAATTCCCAGTGATTATAATTTTTTAAAGGTTTTTACTTGTATTAAAAACTCATTTTCTACCATAATTTAGAACATTTTATTCCCACTGTTATAATAAGTATACCTACTAAATTGATAAATTGATACAATAATATATTTAATATGAATAATATTAATTATTAATTAATTAAAGTTATAATAATTAGAAGTATATAGTATATGATAATAATATAATTTATTATTCGAAACTTTTATAATTTGTATGTATGTTTTAATTATATAATAATAAGATAACATATGTTATCGTAACAAATTCTTGTATATAGGATTTTTATTTATTTATAAATAGAAAAAAAAATTAAAATTATCTCTGATTATTAAAATATTTTCCAACGTATTTTCACTTGAACTATTTAAAGATTGTTAAAAGCAAAATTATTATCAAAAAATAGACCTGCTTCAAAGTTATCCCTAGTTTCATTTTTAATTTCAGTAACTGAGTATTCATCTACAAAAAACAAACCAAATACTCTCTCGCGTAAGATGAGTTGCAACTTGCGACTACGCTACGAGAAAAAAAACGACAACTGACTTGGAAAGTTAGATTTGTGTTAACACGCGTGTTTCAACATGTATCAAATCGAAATAATTTTTTTTTTTTTCGGTGCAATTTCGGTTTTCGTTCCAGCAAAAATAACCGTTTTTTTTCGGATTTTGGTTCAGTTCCGGTTCGAAGCCCTGCTAGAAACATTTGTATATTTTCCAATAGATACGTATCCAACTGTTAAACTGATTTCCTGCGTCCACAGTATTCATAGATTTATTTTTGATTATTCGTTTCATTGTGTTAACAATTGTAGTGCATTTGAATATATTTATTTTATAATACTTGCAGTTATTGATTAACGGTTAAATTCTGCTTCGATGACTTTGTCGTAATTTGGTTTTCTGATTTAGATATGGTCGGTCTTTTATTATCAGTAATTTTATATTTGACAACCAAAAGAGTTAGGACTTTTTTTTTGTAAAATTTGAAATAATGACTAATTTCATTTGAAATAAAAAATGACAATTGAACTTTTTTAAATATTTTTCAAGTGAGTGATGAGATAATGTGTTTCGATTTGTATTAATTTCGAAATATAAGTTTCAAATAAAAGAAATTCAAATATGTCATAATTGCAAATTACCATAACACAAATAAATCGTAAATCGAAGACTGTCTATAATTTTATAATTACTATTCCATACTAAAGTATTTATATTACCGTTAAAATTATAGTCACCTGATCTTAAATTTTAAGAGTATTTTTTTTATACCAAATATGAAAAGTAAAGTGAATTTTTATTTAATTTTGTAAATTATTTCTTATTTAATATGAATCTATTTTAATATTATTGATGTTATTTTTAACCTACCAAGTGACTTTTATTTTGACAGCGATTATAGTTAGTAATCTGAGATTAATAATAATGAAAACACTTTTTTTGACAAGTACTTTTAACATCAATATTTTTATGTAAGATATATTACTTTAATGTATTTAGTTTAAAATATATTAATTCTAATATATAAAAATATAACAAAAAGTTTTGTAAATAGATTTTTGATTTCGAAAAATATTTTTTTGCTATTCTGTTTAGTTACTAATAATACTAACAATACTAATAATTTTCAATGTAAATCAAAATTTTGAATATTTACATAAATGTTTATATTTTAAGAAAAATACAGAAATAAACTATTTAATACTTATTAGATAAAAGAAAAATAATTTCTGAACGATCATTTTAAATAATTAAAATAACAGAAATTTTTACATTTTTATTATATTTTTAGGAAATGCAAATGAAGATAATAATGGAATCGAATTAAATGGAATTTTTGAACAATATAAAGAAGATTATTTAGAAAATAATGATAATGTGGATGAAACTACCATTCATAAAACGAATATTTCTTTGAAAAGAAATATTGAAGACGGTGATAAATCCGACGAAAACGAGTCAAAAAAACCAAAAATCAAATCGGATGAACAATTAATAAAATTTGAAAAAACTAAAATTCCAGAAAAATTCGTTTCATTGAAGATGTTTTGTGATTCCATGAAACAGAGAGGCTTACCAATATTAAGCAGCAGAGCTGATTTGGAATCGTTTGTCGAGCAGAAAATATGCGAGGTGATAGACGAGAAGAGCAAAATAAACGAACTAGTTCGTATCGTAAAAAAACAAAAACAATTACTCGAATCAATGCAAGAGAAATATGCATATTTAGAAAAACAGATGCGTGATGCAAATATTGTATATGCCATGCTACAACGAAAAATGAAACAAAATGTACCTATAAAAGACTTGCAGCGAGTAAAAGTTACTCGTTCTGTTGGAATTCAGGTAAATTTTTTTATTATTTTCAAAAAGAATTTAAGGTTATATTGCGAAATTTCAGCGAAGTGAATTTGGTGTATGCATAATGTGAAATTGAATAAATAAAGTTGTTGCGAGCTAACTGAGTAGATTCGGTCATTTTGAACGAATGTCTAATGAATCTTCGATTGAAAGATTATTTATGTGAGATATATTGAAGGCGTGCGTATGCGTAGACGTCCAATGTGTAAATGGGTTGGAATGATTGACTATGCTTTACGTGAGCGAAATTTTCCAAACAGTAGGAATAGAAGGCATGTATGAGAAATATCACGAATATGAATGAAGCGAAATTTGCTTGTCTGAATAAGAAATGTTATGGGTACATGGTGTGGTCGTATATGCATGTATGTTTATACAAGGTGATTTATTAGAATTATGATAAATTTTGACAAATGTAAGATGATTCACTTTTAAGAAAAGGAAATGATATGCACATAGATTCGATTCGTTTGAATTCAAAAGTTATAAACCTACGAAGATTTGTAATAAAGCTTGCCGACAAATTTTAATACCTGAGGAAAATTTCAAAAAATGCGCTTCCAAATTTTTCTAGACTAATATGCAATAAAGAAACTACAAATTATTTTTGAATAAGCTTATTTTTATTAAGATATATTTGTCTAAACCTTCAGTTTTTTAATAAATTTTAAAAACAATTTTTTATAATATAATTCTAATATTTGATTTAAAGAATATTGAGAAAAGAACTAGAATAATTATAATATATATTTTTTTTAATTATTTAATTGATTATAGGTGTCAATGGGACCCAAACCTAGATTCAGACAAATGCGATCTACGTTGATGTGTAACCCAGTTCCTACAGGTAATTACCTTTGTGTTTTTTATTAGAATGTGTCCAGTGTAAATTTGATGAAATTTTAAAAACTGAACAATTGTGTCATTCAACAATTTAACTTTTCTATATTTTAAATTATAAAAAATTTATTTAATAGTTTCAGGATCACAGGAACAAATCCCGGGTCTAACGTCGGACCAGACCGGACCATAAAATTTACTAATGTTGCCGGACTTAATCAGATTGATATATATTTTTAGAAATAAATTAAAGTTATGCAATAGATTAATACAAAAATTGATTACAAAGTTGTAACTTGCAACATTGATTTAGATGTTTCAACAGTATTTTAATTTTAAATCTAACGCTGAACAAAACTCATTTTTGTATTATTTTGATTTTTGTAATTTGTTATATATTCCTTGTCCTCCTGTTAGGCCTTAGTCTCTAGGACATTGTATTACTAAATAAATAAATAAAAATAAATATTTAAATTTATAAAACAATTTTTGCAAATTATATAATAATTAAATCAATTTATATTTAAATAAATTTTTAGTATTTATTTTATATAACAATAAAAATATTTGTTTATGCTATATTCGTTTTCTAAGTTGATATAGCCGATTAACATGGGAAATCGACAATATTCAAATACTTTTTTCTCGAACTAAATTTCGAGAAATTATTATTAGGATCATTTAGATATTAAAAAATAGCAATGATTCAGTACAATAAAACCATTTGATTATTACCAATTATTTGAAAAATACATTTTAAATAAACTATCTGACAATATTACTATTTATGACATGTAATCAAATTTAGGCAGTTTGCGACAACTTTACGTTGTATTCGTGGAAATTAGAAATCTATACCGGAATTGTTGGTAAAACAAGAGAAAAAAATCAAGGCGAAAATGTGGTAAAAAGACAGAAAATTCAGGATGAAATATTACATGCGATAACTTTTCACTTCTTGTTTTCTTGCAACCTATTTGCTCTTTAAAAACTTGACTATGGTTGGAATCATTCGCAAAAATAAAGAAAAGTTGCCTACTTATTTCACAAATATTAAAAGTCGGCAGACATTTTCGTCAATGTTTGAGTTTCAAAATGATATAATTATTCTTTTATATTGTCCAAGAAAACGGAAAAATTGTAACGTTATTGTTAGTACACTGCACGAAGAAAAAAAGTGGATAATACTACAAAAAAGAAACTCGAACTTATTCTAGACTACAATAAAACTAAAAGTGGTGTCGATACTATGGATCAAATGACCAGGTCATATAGTGTAAAAAAAATAATAAGAAGATGGCCATTAATCATGTTTTATAATCAGAGCCGTATTTATGCACAGGCGCATGAGGCGCAAGCTGGGGCCTCGTAGCTAAGGGGCCTCAGATTTCAAATCAGATATCAGTCACTGAGATCAATTTGAAAATTATATTTTAATTTCTAGTTTCTAATTTCTAATGTTGAAGAACTGGTGTTGTCATTGTCAATAAGATTATTTAAGATTATTATTACATTTATAGCCATGTGTGTATTTTTCTTTTTCCTTATGTACCTATACATTATTTTGTTTTGATTTTGCTGATTTTTTTGATCTAATACCAATGTATAAACAATTTAAACAAATTAAAAACATTTTCATATAATAATAATAGGACTAAAACTAATTTTTTTCCACTGACAATTCTTTTTCAGTTGGAAAATATCTGCAAGGGGGCCTCATATTTCAATTGCGCCTGGGGCCTCATATTTCAATTGCGCCTGGGGCCTCGAAAGAGGTAAATACGGCTCTGTTTATAATATAATTGACACAGCTTTATGAATGCATTCATAGTGTGGTTATCTCTTAACAGAAATTGTAATAAAAGTTACGGAAAAGACGAAATTTTGAAATAGAATTAGGAAAGGAGCTCACCTGAACTTTTTTGTTATTTTATTTTAAATAAATTTTTTTTTTTATAAAATACAAAAATATATAGTTAAACAAGCATTAATTTAACAATTACATTTTTTAATATAGTAAAAAAATCTTTCAAAACTCATTTTATTAAAATTTTTAATATTATCTTGATGAAAACGAGTGTTGAGTTTCGTCGAAACATCGATTTTAAATAAATATTTACACAGAACTTTAACCTAAAGCAGTTTATTACAATCGACGATTCGACGAAACTCAATGCTCGTTTTCGTCAGGATATAAACTACTAATGACATTACAGTAAAAATAGATTAGTGTATGATGAGTGTGAAATTGAAACAAAGGAAAGGAGATAGCTCACCTTTCCTAATTCTATTTCAAAATTTCGTCTTTTCCGTAACTTTTATTACAATTTCTGTTGAGAGATAACCACACTATGAATGCATTCATAACGCTGTGTCAATTATATTATAAAACATGATTAATGGCCATCTTCTTATTATTCTTTTTACACTATATGACCTGGTCATTTGATCCATAGTGTCGACACCACTTTTAGTTTTATTGTAGCCTAGAAAAGAAGTCTAGCAAAGAAGAAAGAAGATTAAAAAAAGTAGAAGCTTCTACCAATAGTTCACTTGAACCACCAAAAAAGAAAAGGCGATGCAGTGTGTGTTCATCTAAAAAAATTAGAAAAACTAGAAAAACTTGTCAAAAATGTAAACAATATGTATGGGCCGAACTTTCTATAATATTATGTAATAATTGTATAGAATAAAAGTATTGTGTAATATTTACTTTTACAATATGTAACTGAATCAACAATACATATTTTTTTGTATATTATATAATACATACATACATAATACACCGTATTACCTGAAAAAATATATAATATATTGTTTAAAGTATATAAAAAAAACCGTATATTGCACACGGGTCCATTGGACCCAGAACGGTAATTACTGAAAGTTTTTTTTTTGCGGTAGACAGAAGGTTAAACAAGAACTGCTTTTTTTGTTTACTGCAGGATGTACTTTGAAAAGTTTATATTATTTATGGACACGAGAAAACGTTATTATAAACGACTTGTTCTATGTTTCATAAAACTAATGCATATTTTCATATTTTACTAATTCATGTATGTACGTAAATAAAGTGCTTAAAATGTTTCATAGAAAATGACAATAATAAATATTCATGAACTTTGCTTTTATAGCTAAAAATGATAATAAATCTTTGCTAAAGTTTGATACTATAAGGTGATTTTGATAGGTAATAAGGATAAAATTTTATTTTGTGGTAGAAGGAATTTTTTTTTATTGTAGGATTAGAATAGTAACAATGAGCTATTTTTAATGAATTTTATTTTAAGAATAATAATGAATAAAAAAGGAATACATATATGGTATAATTAGTGTGCGTAGAAAAAAGCTTAGAGGGGGTGCAGATGGTTGGTTTAGACATATGGTGGACGTTGAATACTCTTGGATTTGAATGTAATCGTCGTCGAAGATAAAGTGCAGAATGTCAGTTGAATCCTGGCTTTGGCGTAGTTCATTGTTTGGAGACGAGATGCAGAAAGTCGGATGGTCCTGGCTTTAGAGTGGTTTATCGTTGGAGACGAGATGCAGAACGTCGGATGGTCCTGGTTTTGGATTGGTTCGTCGTTGGAGACGAAGTGCAGAACGTCGAATGGTCCTTGCTTTGATTACGCTGTCATCATCGCTCGGTTAGCTGGAGGTGTAGAGTTTGACCGCATCTATATGCTTGTCTATATATATATATATATATATATATATATATATATATATACCGGGTGTCTACTTTTTTTTTGTTACATAGGGAATAAAATGCTAAAATTTTCATTTGGTGATAAATTTTCCCCTAATTATTATAGAACAAAAGTACAAATACAAAAGTTGTTTAGAATTCAAAAATGCATCAAATGATGCCAAATTTATCAATATAGGATGTTCTGATCAAGAATTAGAAGCAAATTAAAATTTCCATTTTTGCGCTCTTTACATCAAAGTGCCACGGAAATTAAACAAATAATTTCATTTCTTCTGGAGTTTGAGTTTGACAGATCGTATTTATTTTATTGTTACGTTCTGTATTATTATTATTATTATTATTATTATTATTATTATTATTGAAAATAATGAATAAACTTAATGTAAATGAAAAGCTATTAAGTATAAAAAGTATTAAGTATTTATTATTTATTACAATGAAAGGGTATTTTACTCGGCTGTACACTACGTACTAGCTGTGGTTTTAAATTGTGAATGTCTCCATTATAATTTTAAGTAATTGTTTAATTTATTTATTAACTTCAAGTTATAAAAACAATACATTTGAATTAGATGACTGGCATTATGCCTAATATATTTATTATAATAATTTAAACTTATCCCTGAGGATGCTGTAAGTTGTGCAGTGAAACGTCGGATAAGAGTTTAATAAATAGTAAATAGCTGAACTCCGTAAAACTTTCTTTATTTATTACAATATTCAATATACCTATAAAACAGAAAAATTCATGAATACAAGATATAGGAGAACAAAAACGAAACTAACAATTTAAATTAAATGTTCAAATAAATCGCCACTAACTGCCAAACAATAACCTAATCTGTTATAAAATTCGTGACGTACAGAGCTTAATTGTGTTTGTGTTATATTATTGCACTCTTCAACAATGGCATTTTTCAAATCAACAAGATTTTTGATATGTCGTTTATAAATTTTCTCCTTCAAATATGGCCATAAAAAGAAATCGCACGGTGCTAAATCGGGCGATCTAGCTGGCCAATTAATTGGACCACCTCTACCAATCCATGAATTTGGAAAACATTGATCCAAATATAATTTAATGTTGCAGCTGTAATGTGCCGGACATCCGTCTTGTTGATACCAGACAACATTATCTTGAGTTGCACACTCTTCTAACTGCGGACCAATATGATTTTGCAACATATCCAAATATTTTTCGTTGTTTAAATTATTTTCAATAAAAAATGGCCCAATTATACACCTGCCAAAAATTCCAGCCCATACATTAACTTTTTCTGGATATTGGGTACGTGTTGCTACCATTAAATGAGGATTTGTTTGGCTCCATATTCTAAAGTTTTGTGTATTAGGTTCGCCGTGTAAAGTAAACGTAGACTCGTCAGTAAAACAAATAGATTTCAAGAAGTTTCTGTCTAAATTGGATTTTTCCATAATAATGTTACTAAATTCGCTTCTAGCCATTTTATCCGCTTCAAATATCTCTTGGTGCGTGGAATATTTATAAGAATGATATTTTTCATTTTTTAGTACCTTATGTATTGTTGAAGGATGCAAATTTAATTCAGCACCAAGTTGACGCACACTAACATTTGGGTTTTCCGTTACACACAAAAGTATATTCAATGTATTTTCTTTAATTGCATTTTGATTTAAATTCTCCTCCTGATCTTCTGCGTTGATTTTTCTACAATTTTTACAACGTTTTAACACACTTCCAGTTTCTTCGAATTGTTTAATTATCCTACGAATAGTCATAGCGGAAGGTATGGGACGGTTTTCAAAGAAAGCGCTGAATAAATCTCTTACTCGTCGTATCGAATTTCCAGTAAAATACCATTTTACGCACTGAACTTTTTCATTTACCTTAAGTTTATTCATTATTTTCAATAATAATGATAATAATACAGAACGTAACAATAAAATAAATACGATCTGTCAAACTCAAACTCCAGAAGAAATGAAATTATTTGTTTAATTTCCATGGCACTTTGATGTAAAGAGCGCAAAAATGGAAATTTTAATTTGCTTCTAATTCTTGATCGGAACATCCTATATTGATAAATTTGGCATCATTTGATGCATTTTTGAATTCTAAACAACTTTTGTATTTGTACTTTTGTTCTATAATAATTAGGGGAAAATTTATCACCAAATGAAAATTTTAGCATTGTATTCCCTATGTAACAAAAAAAAAGTAGACACCCGGTATATATATATATATATATATATATATATATATATATATATATATATATATATACAATAATATATTGGTATTGTACAATACAATAGTTTACCAGAAGCGTTTAAATGCTTAGAATTAAATAAATTTAAAATGTATTAAAAAAATATTTAATGTAATAAATAATTTAGTAAATACAAATTTAGTGTAATAAATGATGTAAAAATGTATGTAAAATAACCATGGCTAAATAAAGTTTATTTTTTTATTTTTTATCTTGAATAGAGCCGCGCAACTACGAGGTCATATGCGGCTATAAAGTTTATTATTATTATTATTATTATTATTATTAAATATGTCTCTCAATTTTATTTTTAGGCCAGAATAACGTACCGGCATTTTCCCATTTATGTGGCACTATAGTTAAATTTAACTTACATTTCTTAATGGTTTGTACAATTTTAAATGACGTTCTGGAAATAAAATATATTATAAAATCACTAAAATTTTAAATTAGTAAAATATTTACCTTAGTTTTTTTCAATATGCATCCACTTCTTTCGTCTTATTTGTTATATACTTTTTCCTTTCTATAATTATATCAGTAAAATACCTTTACGTGTGACAATTACAAACGTTTTAACTCAGACCGGTACGATTATATAATATTATGGGGACTACAGTGGCGTAGCGAGGGGGGGGCAAGGGGGTCTATCATGCCCCGGGCGCCACTCGCAGAGGGGCGCCAAATGGTCCCCAAGACAAAGAGGATTTTCCGGAAAATTAAAATTTTAAAAAAAATATTTTTCTTGTCATAATAAAATTATTTTGAATCGTTATGTAAAAATATCGTAAAATTTAACATTATTTTGTTATTCTTCGAGCAAACTTAAAAATGTGAAAGGCAATTTTTTATCTTTGTCGTCATTCATTCGGTTCCACAACCCCGCTGCAAGGAGGCCAGACGCCAGACCCTATTTACTAGCGGTCGGCTCTCGGCCGGCTAGCTAGGTATCTGCTATTGTACGTCGCCAATAAAAGTAACATCTGGAAACAATTTCCTCTGTTTTGCGAATTTTATGTATATCTTTAACAACTATAGTTATCTACTTTTAGGGATCTTTATAAAAATTCTGTTTTAAATAGTAGTTGCAATTGCAAACAGAAGACTGCGTCAGATTCAATTATAAATATTCAAAAATATGCGTTTTGTCACGTACTGATTATACAATATAGCAGATATTCAACATTTGCGACAACATAAAATATAGTTTCTTTAAAAATTTTTAGTCCAAAGTTTTATTGCTTTGGGAAATGTTTATTTATTTCCGCTTGTTCTCTAGTACTCTTTAAGTCTGGGCACCCCACCCACCCTCTATGGAAAACTGACCAATTAGATTATCTTGCTGTAGTAATAATTTTTTTCTATCCAAAGATGATAGATTTTAGAAATTCATCACTTATCAGTCATCCTCTTGTTCGCCAAGTTGAGTTGAAACTAATTTTCTTAGTAATCCTCGTTTGCAAGTTTTAAGTTTTTATTTAATTGTGAGTGATTTAGTTTTATTTAGCAGCCGACAAGTTCAAAAGCAGGTGAATCAAGTCAATCAGTGCGATAGGGATGTTGGCACAAAACATCTACTAGACAATTCTATTATTCAGTAAACTGTGTATGAGTGAAATTATAAACATTGTTCAATAAAATAATTGAAGAAATAGACAATATTCAAATTTTATTAGTATATTGTTTGCAATTTGCAATAAAGTAAGTTCTTTTTTTATATTTTCAGGGTTACCACTGGTTACCAAAATCTATTTTTCTCGTATTTTTCCTGTGTTATTATCACTTTTTCCTGTTTTAAATTTAGAATTTTATTATGACTTATACTCTTGCATTGGTAATATTTATTTTTATTTTCATAATAATTTCAACTAAATGGCTCGTTATATGTTAATATTTTTTATTGAAATATATATTATAAAATCTAAATAAGATAAACTACATTTTTTGTTGATCACATTTGTAAATAATCACAGTTCATTAATGATTTTATTAGGTATAGGTTTTGAGTTATTTTTCCATCAGTTTTTGTCAGAACGTCTGAATAAATTAATATAAAATTATTTTTTGTTGATAAATACTTGAATCAGTTCCTGTGTTTATAAGATATTATTATCAATGTGTTATTAAAAATTGAATATTTTTTAATTAATATAATATTAAAATTATCCAAATTAATGTATTAATCTTATTTTGAAGTTTACTTAGAATTTCAATAAAAGTTTATACAATACATATAAAAGAGTTATTTTGTAAAAAAAAAAAAACGTATGTGATCAGATTTAAATAAATATGTATGCTTGAAAGAATTAAACAATTTAATTATTATGCAATGTTGCCAATTTTCCGTAAAAACTATTCAAAATTTATTTTAAGCATACTATTTGTAAGATTTAAAACAAATTTTTAAAATAGATTCTTTTTATGCAAAATAATTACAAAATTTAAACTTTGCAAAATGCTGGCTCTCTTGATGAAACAGTATAAATTGTTTATTCTCATTTCTTAGTATTTTTGTAATAATGTCAATGTATGGGTTTACCCATATGCTTCCTAGTCATGTTATTCTAATTTTTGAAATGCTTGAAGAAAAAATAGCATGTCACTCGGAGCAGAATACTGTTTTTATAGTAAACATTTTTTTCTTTTCTTTGTAATATGATAATCGTAGATACAAATAAACCTTTTTCCTATTTCATATAAAATTAAACTTAAATATTTTAAAAAAAATTTTATATATAAAATACATGTAAAATTATAAATTACTTTTTATTATTATTATGAAAAATTTGCTTTGAAAAATTATTTTAAGCGGTAAACCTTAGTTATATTCATCTATTGAATATATCCATTGTATTTTCTGACGTAGAATTTGTAATTAACTTAATTAAAAATAGTTATTTAAAGATGATTCTTATAATTAATAAATGTTGTATACATTGCTAGTCTGTAACTTTGAATAAATTCGGTAAACCATAGATATATTTTTATTTCGAAAAATGCTTGGGCACTTCGATTATTTTTGTTACTTTTTAGCCCGTTTTAAAAATGTGCTATATTAAAAATATTTTTTTTTATTTAAATATTTTACTGCGTATTTTTAAAAAGCATATCAAATTATTCGTAACTGCCAAATTTCAAATTTTTATTTTTATTTTTGTATAAGAATCAATGAGTGTAGGTTTAATTTCCCCCGAAATAATTAGAAATGTTCAAAACGAGTTTCAATCCCGTTTAGGGAACTGTCAGATAGTGAATGGACAGCATTTTGACCATTTATTGAAATATGTAAACTATTAATGTGATAGATGTTTCTTATTATTTTCCAATTAAAATTAATTTTTTGTTTAATATTTTGTAAATGACAAGAAATAAAAATTTTAAATTTGGCAGTTACGAATAACTTGATATGTACTTTAAAAATACGCAATAAAAAACAAGGCTACATTTAAACAAATTAGTGATCACGTTGTATATCAAATTTGGGACACATTGAATACTACTTTTTTTTTATGAACAATGCCCTCAACTTAAAATACTAATCAACGTGTCCGAGCATTTTTTAAAATAAAAATAGATTTGTGATTTACTGAATTTATTCCAAGTTAGCACTGTGTGCATACATAAATTAATGCCGCCAATTCAGAATAATCGATAGCTCCAATACTACAAAAAAAAATTTAACGTGAAAATTTTTTTCTCTGTGTTTTGACTAAATATTTTCTACGATTCAAGTTCCCTGTATTTTTTCTGTTACCCTGAGTTTTCCAAAAAGTGGTCACCCTGATTTTATTTACAGTTGTTGTGTTGTTCAAAAGTAATATCTTAATTAATACAATAAAAATTTGTTTTTATTTAGACTATGTCAATGCCAGGAAAAAAACTTAGCGGTTCTCAGAATCGGAAAAGAAAACTAGAGCAAGAAAAAGAAGCTCAGAAATCCAGAACAATAATGGAATCATATTTAGTAAAAAAATCGAAAATGGAAAAACCAGAAGATAAGAAGGATGAAGAAGTAAAATCAAAGTCAGAATCATATTCAGGTTGTACTCCTACTGCTGCTAAACTTTTATGCTATAACACATCAAAACAAATACAAGAAAATGAAGATGATGAAGATGAGGGTCCAAGTACAGCAGAAGTTCTAAATCCATGTCCACATCTATTAAAAAGTACAGAAAATGCAACAGAAACCCTCACTGTAATTCCGGACGTTTTGGAGTTCAAAGATGTTGCTTATTTAAAATTTAGTAATAATCATCCAATAATATCGAACCAACTTCGCACAGAAATGATTATTCGTGGATTCCGCATATTTCAGAACAAATCCAGTCTAAATGCAGTAGCAACATCAGCTAATCGTCTAATGCCAAAATCTTGGTTTTCTCGACGGGTCGGTAATGAAGAAGAAGGAATAGAAATTACCCGATCTTGGTTATTATATTCACCAAAAAATAATGCAGCGTACTGCTTTTGTTGCTTACTGTTTATTACATCAGATTCCGATACACAATCATCTTTCGTAACAGCATCTGGTTTTAATAAATGGAAGAAAAAAGATAAATTGATTAGCCATGAAAAAAGTCCAAAACATCGGAAATCGTTTACAACGTGGAAAGAAACAGAAAGAAGATTAATTAATAAAACGGGAATCGATGCATCATTAGAAGCAAATATACAGTCCGAAAAAGAACGGTGGCGAAATATATTGCAACGAATATTAGCTTGTATGAAGTATCTGATTATACAAAATCTTCCTCTACGTGGTCATGTTGAAAATCTAGCGCTTCAAGATAGTACAAATATCGGAAACCTATTATCTTTACTTAAACTTGTAGCTCAGTTTGATCCTCTACTAGCAAATCATCTTAAAAATGCAATAGAAACGCCAAGAACTGTCTCATACCTGTCACCACAAATTCAAAATGAATTTATTCATCTTCTAGCTTCCACAGTTCGAAATCAACTAATAAATGATATCAAAATAAATAAATATTATGGACTTTTATTTGATTCGACTCCTGATATCGCTCATCGAGAACAAATGTCACAAGTTTTTAGGTATGTAGATATTGATTTTAAAAACAGAAAAGTTTCTATCAAAGAATCTTTTTTGGGATTTATAGAAATGCATGCTAAAGATGCAGCCTCAATTGAAAGTACAATTTTAAAAAAATTAAATTCCGATCAGATTTTATTAACAAACTGTAGATCACAATGTTATGATAATGCTGCCGTGATGTCAGGTCACATATCTGGCGTTCAACAAAGAATTATGACAAAAAATAATAAAGCATTATTTGTAAATTGTGATAACCATTCATTAAATTTAGTAGGAGTTACTGTAGCTAAGCAAGATCCAGTCGTTGTAACATGTTTTGGCATAGTTGAAAACATATATCTCTTTTTCTCACGGTCAACATTGCGATGGGAATTATTAAAAAATGCTTTAAAAAGAACTGTTAAACGTGAATCTGAAACACGATGGAGCGCCAGAGCACAAGCGGTTAGCGTTATTGTCGATGGGCTGGATGAATTAGTAGAACTGTTAGAAAAATTAGCAGAGGACAGTACTACCACAAGTGACACCAGAAGTGAAGCTACAATTTTGTTGCAAAATATATTGAATTTTAATTTTATAACTTTAATTCATTTCTGGCATGAAATCTTGAGGAGAATTGATCGTGTGCAGCTCAGATTACAAGATCCTAAAATGAATTTTAGAGAAGCGTTCCATGATCTTCAATCATTAGCGACTGAACTTGCAGAAATTCGAGACAAAATCTGTGAAGGAGCAATAGAAAATGCTAAGTCTTTTTGTGACAAATGGGGTATTGATAAAACAATCCGTATTAGAAAACGCCGAAAAATGCCCGGAGAATTGGCTAGAGATGTTGGCCTTTCCGCAGAAAGTGAAATTTCTCGCATTATGAAAAGCGTTCTTGATCGTCTGCAGCAAGAAATAAGTACAAGATTTTCACGACTGAGTGATCTTAATTCCAAATTTGGATTTTTACTAGACGTTGAAAATTTGTTAAACAACAATAATGTTGATAACGATCTTGAAAAGAATTGTAAAAATCTGGGTGAATTTTACAATACAGATTTTAATGGATCAGAACTCTATATCGAAATATGTGACTGCAAGATGTTACTCCGCAGTAGAAAAGAAACTAAACCTAAAACTCCGTTAGAGTTTCTTACTTTTATAATCTCGTATGGAGAAGATGTTTTTCCAAACTTAAGAGTCGCACTTCAAATACTCCTGACTATTTCAGTGTCAATTGCTAGCTGTGAACGTTCGTTCAGCAAATTAAAATTAATTTTGACATATCTACGATCGACTATGGGACAAGATCGCTTAAGTGACCTAGCATTTTTAAGTGTGGAAAGAGAAAAATTTGAAATGATTGACTTTGATGAAGTAATTGATAAATTTGCTGCATCGAAGGCAAGAAAAATGTATACCTAATAATTAATTGTATTATATTATATTATTATTATTAATAATAAATACATCTACTTATATATAATATACATTAACTTTTTTCATTGTTTAAAAATAAAATGCATAATATGTACTGAAATCCTGTTGAAAGCGTTAACGAAATTAAAATAAAATAGTTTTTTCTTCCTGCTGAAAAGTTTTGCAAAAATAAGTTGTCATGTTGCTTTTTAGACGATGATATTCTAAATATTATATTACTATATGTTATTCGGGGGTAGGGGGGGGGGCGCGAAAAAGGTATCGTGCCCCGGGCGCAAGTTATGCTCGCTACGCCACTGGGGGACTAAGATGCTTTGTTACGGTTCTTTCAACTATATTTATAAAGTATAAATGTTTTGTATCATCTGTACTAGTTTTATAAAAACTAATTTTTCAGTCATGTCGAAAATTAACTTTATATTAATGGAGGCAAAAGAAATTTTCATTTAACTAATATAATATGTTAAATATGAGTTTAAATGTAATGATTTCAAGTATTCTGCTATTTTTTTTTTTTTTCAAGTTTAATAAAAGCAAAAACAAAAATAATATTTTTAATTATTCCACATTTATTAAAATTTCTCCTTAAAATCTTAAATATTTTGAAGGCGCATGCAAATAATCTAAGCACAACAAAATTTTACAGAGAATTTCCTATGGCAATAGATTTTTGAATTACCTCAGTGAGTTAATCGAAAATGTAATTCGAATTTATTCTTGAACGGTAGATGAATATTCCTATATATTTAAAATACCTAACACACAACACAACATTACACAGAAAATTAGTAGTACAATACAGCAATGTTGGAACAAATTTGTGTTAATAAAGTTGCATGAAATACAATTGTGAGATAAAATTTTGTCATAATGCCGTACCGTCCAAAAAAGCATTTATAAAATAAAATCGTAATTTTATGTGCTTTATTGTCATCAAACTGTAATACTGTCAAAATGTTTATAAAACTATATGCTAAAACCAGTTTTGTTTTATAAAAGCATTTAAATAGTGTTAATAAAGCATCTTTTGGTTTTATAATCTGCGCCTATTTCAATCATATAGATTATATAATATTATTGTAAGAATGTCGTGGATGCTAAAATATGCAACAAAACTGCATTTGATACACTGGCTGTGTTTTTCAAGGTGAGCCAAATCAACAAAAGTTCTTCATGCACGAAGCACTTTGAATCAAATGGTCATCTGCTTTTTCGGAAGAACTCCTACCTCCTATAACAAATAATTTTTTAGAACATAAAGAAAAAAAAATTATGCAGTGGAGAGGGACCTCATAAAAAAGTTGCACTTATAAAATATGTCAAAGATTTACGAAATATGTAGTGAGAAAGTGCTTCAAACAAAATAAATAATTAAAATACACATTTACATTTAATCTCACTATAAAATTACAGTCAAACCTGTTTTTGTGCGGAAATGGGACCGAATAAAAAAAACCGCACAAAAAAATTATTGGGAAATTTCATAAATACTTATAACAAAAAATTTTTTAGAAACATATTAGAGAGAAAAAGTCCAATAGAGATTAAATGTGCATTGTCGGGAAACTGTTGATATCAAATGAACATAGCGCGTACTGTTTTCAAATACTAAAACATGATTTATTGCATAAATAATAAATAGACGTGAATAAATATTAAAAAGTCTGCATAATCGATAATTTGTCGAAAACGATAACACGTTTTCGACTTGAGCGACCTCTAAATGTTAACCGATTTGGGTCAAATCCGGCATACTGCCATGTTTTTATGTATTGTAACATACTAAAAGAAGAGCGAGAAATAAAAAAAAATTTTTTTTTTGGCACAGTCTAATATATATATATACAGGGTGATTTATGACGTCAGGGAAAAACTACACCTACAACACAAACACTACTGTAGTACATCAAAATGTCGACTTTTTTATTAAAATATAACAGAACGTAAATTCTTTTATTTCAATGTAATATATAATTTTAAAACATTGTAAATCAGTGAATATCAAAGTAATTATTTCATTGAAACCAGCCTGTAATCACACAGAATATGATTCAATTTTAATTACTTCAGAAATGTCTACATTTATTTATTAAATAATGTAACCAATAAAATCTTTTAACTTCAACTAAACTAAAATTTGATAGTGTTAATAATACTTACCATTATGAATCACTAGTTGCATGGTGAAATGGCAAATAATTATTATTTGACAATGTAGATAGCTACAAAATATCCCTGCTATATTATTTTGTTTGATAACTGATATAAAATCTAAATTTACAAATTAACAATAAAATAAAATAATTTATTACTAATACGGTAACAAAATAACAGCTAATTAAAATATATAATCATTATTTAATATTAAAAATTTTAAAAAATACTTGCTTAAAGAAATTTTCAAAATAACAATTTAAAAAATGTGAATTATGTGAATTACCAAATTAAAAATATTTAAAAAATAAATTTTAAGTTAGATCCACGACCATTCATACATAAAATTAAGTCAATAATAAAATAAAATAACATTAAAACAATAGCATTTTAATTATTTCACATATTTATTTATTTGTAAAAATACACATTATAAAACAATAAAAATAATTCACAATCTAAATCACGTTAAGTAAGCAGCAATAGATGAAACATTAACAAAAACAAAAACAATGCGAAGAGTACATCTAAAATAACTATACAATTAAAAAATGTTGAGACAAATCTTTTCTTCATATATTTATTTCTAAAAAAGAATGTACATTTCGACCATCCTGTGGTCCTCTTCAGCTAAGACTGACTGTTTTGGGTTGGTTTACAATGAGACATAAAATACTTCACAGATGTTATTCTAAGAATTATTTTAAGAAAGGTTTATGTATTACTAGACTCAGAGAAATTTCAACAATCGGTTTTCTAATGGTGAAAGATCGGTGTTTAATAAATTTGTTTTATTTTTATGCATTTGTATTGATTCTAATATATTTAGGTTAGGCAATTCAAATTCTCTACTGAAAAGTTATGTCCTGTTTCATGTTTATGGAATGCAAGTGATGATTTGAAAATGTTTTTATTTTTTATGTGATATTGGTGTTCTTTGAATCTAGTAATAAATTTACGCTTTGTTTGGCCTACATACACTTTTGGACAATAAGAGCATTTTATACTATAAATACCTGATTTTTCAGAATTGTTGATCGGATCTAAGTTATTATTTAGGAGTAATAAATTACTTAATTTAAATTTGTTTGTGAAAGCTATTTTTATGTTATGATTTTTAAATATTTTTGTTATTTTATTACAGCTTGGATATAACAAAAGACTTGCTCACAATGAATATTAAATTCCTGTTAAAATTACATACAAAGATTTTAATAACTTTATCCTGAAAGTTACATAAATTATTTTGAAATTAAAGACAACATTGCTATTTTCGAAATACATATTTAAAATAAATTCGTTTTATTTTTAAAGTTTACGCTATTTTTTTACATATATACATACACAATCACGCCATGTACCCAAAAGGATGTGGCACAAACTCTTTTCATCATCCCGAAATCAGTCGCCTCCAAACATTCCTATCCAAACAAGCAACTTTCGTTTCATCCACATTCATAATTCCTCTCATACATGCTCTTTTATTCCTACTATTTGGAAACTTTCGCTCACGCAAAACAATCTCAATCATACCACTCCAACTACTCATCGGACGTCCACGCAAACGTATACGATCAAAAATCATTTAAATAAATCTTTTTAACCAAACGTTCATTAGACATTCGCTCAACATGTCCGAACCATCTAATTATTAATTTAACAACAATTATAACTTTCATATTGTTAAAATTTATGAAAATCTTATGTCATATACGTTATATTTAAATGTACGTCATGCATAAAATTCTCTAATAAAATGTTCTAATTTTTTTTTACAATATTCTTATAAAATTTGTAATATGAATTTTGTAATATTCAAATTTCTTGACTGTAGTCATCACTGGCAACATTATTCACAATGGTGACGCTAGTTGCATTGGCTTTAATTGTTGATCGAGTACTTATCTGTCGCTGTAGAAGATTTATTGCACCATCTTTATCTGTTCTGCCAAACGTTGTTAAATTTTGTCCAGCTGTGCGGCGTGACGTTGGATGCAGAACCGAACATAGAAGTAATTCTCGCATTCCTCTGTAAAAAATCTTGTTATTGTAAATATAAGTTTTTTATATCTAATTGCCTCTAGTGCAAAAAATTTTAGGTCCAGAAAATTTTAAAATGAGAAATTTACGTATTTATTAAATAATTGTATCTGTAAAGAATTTCAATTTTGTTATAAATACAGCTGCTGTTTATTTTTGTAATGTCGCTAGAACTAGACTCTTTTATCGATTGTAAAAATTTGTTCTTGCGAAAGGATCTGGCGTAATATCTACACTCTAAAATTGTGATTCATATTATTTTAACGAAACTAACTAGCTAAAAATCAATAATGTACACGACCCACACAAAATGTTATTCAAGTTACAATAATTTAAATTCTAAAAATAATACGAAAAAAAATGGAATTTTATTTTAATATTATTATATTATTTTCTTTCAGTGTACCACATATAATTAAAAGTTATCGTTATTTTGAAACTTATGTTAACAATTATCAACTATTTTTATTTTTTGCATTAAACACCATTAATTTTATATTTATTTATCTAATTAAACATTAGACAATTTTTAAATTAAAGAAAAATGCATTGGCCCTGCCGGGGTTTCAACCCGGGACCTTTAGGTTTCGCGCCTAATGCTCTACCAACTGAGCTACATGGCCACTACGACATGTCAATGCATTTTGTTTATTTGACTGGTCATGATAAACTCATGAATTTATAAAAATTTAAAAAATATCATTGCTAGATGTAAATATTTCAACATCGTATTTGCCTGGATAAATTCATGAGTTTATCATGACCAGTCAAATAAACAAAATGCATTGACATGTCGTAGTGGCCATGTAGCTCAGTTGGTAGAGCATTAGGCGCGAAACCTAAAGGTCCCGGGTTCAAACCCCGGCAGGGCCAATGCATTTTTCTTTAATTTAAAAATTGTCTAATGTTTAATTAGATAAATAAATATAAAATTAATGGTTTTTAATGCAAATAATAAAAATAGTTAAACATTTACACCACAAGAATTTATAAAAATTTAACAATTATCAAATTTACGTAAATGTTTTTCGAATAGAATCCTCGAAAAATCTGGTTTTTCATGATTTCATAATCACCATGAATTTATACTCTTACATAATGGATCGGTATTTTTCATTTAGAAATTTTTATTCATAGAATTGCATTACTGTTAATGATGTTCTATAAGAAGATATTATAAATTAGTTTATAATTAGTTATTCGAAATTATTGTAAATATACCTATCTATTTCAATACTCAAAATAATATTCTGGAAAATTTTATTACTAGAATATATATTTTTTCATATTATCAAATTTCCATGTTTATTTATTTTACTGCAATAATTATATCATATTTTATATTAAATTTAATTATGGAAGAAGGCGAAAATGGATCAAGAATAAACACAATATCTACATCGTTTTATGTAAAAATAAAATCAGCTGATGATGGCAAGTGCTTTAACTGTCGAAACGTCCACATGTTATGAATATTGTGTATATTTTTGATCCATTTTCACCTTCTTCCATAACTGAAATTAATCATAGAGAATTTTAATATTTCGTATTAAAAAGAAATTCCTGTGGCCACAACAGAACCGAGCGTCATCGTATTAAATAAATTTATGGAATAGAAAAATTTGTATAACAACAATTATTGTAGTCATGGTAGATAAAAAAATGTCTTGATATAAATATGTTAGAGTATTTTATATATATATATATATATATATATATATATATATATATATATATATACGTATGTATGTATGTATTATAAAAATATGAAAAATTATTAAAAAATTGTTTGGCCGTATCTAAAACTTTTGAAAAAAAAGTTTTTAGTTATAACTTGTTCGACAAGTTTTGAGAAATAGAATTTTTTCGAAACATATCTCTGGTGTGAAATATTTGTAAAACATCTAAAAGTGACATCAGTAAATTACCACTTCTGGTTGGCAGATTGTTGTTTGCAGAAGTTGATCAAGTTGAGATATTCACATATGCGAAACCCAACTAAGAAATTTTATAATAATCCGTTCAGCGGAATTTACCCTACCCGTGCCCACAGACCGACAGATTCTGATTTGTAGATTATTTTATAGTAATTTTATAGTATAACAAATCTGAATTTTTTAATTTGTATGTAAAACACACAAATATTAAGTAGGTATAATAATAAACATAAAATCCCTTAAAATTTCGAGAAACACTTATTTAAAAATTAAATGCGAGTGACACAGATATAATTTTATCATTAGTGTCCATTTTTCTAAGAAAAATGTTATATATGGTAGCTATATTTTATTTTAAAAAAAAGTCCATATATTTTGAAAAACAACTAAAAGTTTTTTAATTTTATTATTTAAAACAAGTATCATTTTTCTAATTTGAATCAATTCGTTAACATTTTAAATCATTATAATTAAATAACATCGAACAAAATTGTTGATGCATAGCTTAACAGCCGATTCAATGACTCAGTAACTTGTGAAATTTTGAGAAAATGTCTCAACTTTAGAATATTATCATTATAATTGTTTAAATTGTATGTATCAATTTATATTGACACTAGGATCGCAAAAGGAATTAGAGAAAAGGAGCAAGACAACCTAGTACATCGTGAACTGTAAGCTTTGCACGATAACCTGCGTACAAGTGACCAATTAAACAAAAAAGCGTCTGCTTATGCGATTAAGCGCTAGTATTGCAATATGCATATCATATGTGCGGCATACTAGTAATTTAATCCTGCTAACAAGCTGGTTTAGTTCGGACTACTTGGTGCTATTCAGTAAGGGCATGGTGCACAAACTTTTGCCAAAAAACACTTGATAGTTGGTATGAGAATTGTTACCGCTCACGATGTAAGAGAGCGCCGTGCTTCGCTTCTGCTAAAACTACTCGTTGTAATCGTAATAATTTCAAAACACATCTAGCTACTATTAGATTGAATTTGAAGAACAATTTAGAATGATAAGTGATAAAATTAATGATGTAGGCAGTGGCATAACCAGGGGGGTTTAGGGGGGGGGGGGTTAATCCCAAGAACCTGAACGACCAAAAACATACGTATGTAAAATATGAAATATGTTATTTTACTTTCATTTTTATAAAAATAATTTTTATTGCTCTTTATTTTTTATACAAATTATAGTATTATCTTTATTGATTAATATTATATCATTTCTTTAGTAACAGCCCCGCCCCCCCATGACAAGTTTCTGGCTACGTCATTGGTTGTAGGTAAAGATATAAATCTTGTGTTGATAAGTACAAAGTATTAGTTATGAGTTCATGTAGGTATGTGAAAAAGAATATTATTACATAAAAATTAAAATATTCTTACCTTCTAAAATTTCTTGAAAGAAATGCATATAGTAACGGATTCACTCCAGAATTAAAATAGGTGATGAGAAACGTCAAAGGAGTGAAGAGTGTACTAAAGTTACTTGAACCTTGATATCTAAAAAATATTTTTAATTATCAGAATAAAATTAATAGAATAATTATTATAATATATAATATTATATATTAATTAATAAATATTATATTAGAATTTTTAGGGAGCTCTGGTAATTATGAAATATATTAAAATAATAATCAATTTCATTGAAAATATAATGTGCAGATCTGTTACGTTATGAGTTAAAATTTCAACATGTTAGAAATATAAAGTTTTTTTTCTTTAATCGTATTATAATATTAATATTAAGTTACCATATTGTCTCCATTGTAAAAAATTTATATAAATTTACATATTCTATAAATGTATTTTTACAGAAAATATAATATTATATTAATTATCGCAGTAAATTACAAAATTAGAAAATGCTGCTATTTTACTGTTAATAGTTATGTAAAATTACATAAATATATATTACATTTTTTACCGTGTATGTGAAAAAAAGTGATTATATTATTAGTACAATAATGGCATTATTATACAATAGTTAGTTACTATATACATCACTGGTGGCAGCACGAAAATTAACTAAAACGTCGAGCTTATTGGCGACCATATTGAAAATTATTATGTCAAGTTAAGTTAATTTAATTGACAATTACATTGTATATTGTCGCCTGAATTTTAATTTGATTATTGAAAATGTGTGAAGAAGTGCAAGAAATGCATTGTGCACCTGTTTAGGGTGGTCAGAAACTGCATATTCGGCACAGTCAAGTAGATTTAATTTAACGTCTCCGACGACTATATTAAAAACTATTAAGTCAAGTTAAGTTAATTATCAATTGCATTGTTTATTTTCGCTTGAAGTGATTGAACTTGATTATTGAAAATGTAAATAAAAGTGCTAGAAATACAATGTATACCGCCCAGAGTGATTGGAAATTTTATATTCGACCAAGGAAAAATTAATTATAAAAACTCAAGCAATAAATATAATATATATATATATATATATATATATATATATATATATATATATATATATATACATACTATATACATAGTATTCTACAACATTTAATAAAGTTAAGGTTACTTGGTATATATTTTTATTTATTTTCAGTATCATTTAGAACGCTTGAAGATATTATCATCACTTGAAATAGAAAGCTCTTTCCATATTTCACCCGGATTGCTTGACCACGGCTACAAATATCAGAACTTAATACAATAATCATCGCTTTCTACTGCTACATAATATACTATTATTTAAGTTGTAATTGAGTAGAATAGCAATAAAATATATCGCTTTTACATTTGTATTTCTTTTCATTGCTACGCTATTCAAACAATAAATATAAATAAAAATTGTACAACATAGTGTGTTACCATTCAAAATTATATAAAATAAAATAATTTTTTATATTTTCGTAATTCAGAATTTAAATTACAAACCTGTATAATAACTAGAGACCGAATTAATATGCACAAAAACACTTAAAACAACATAAAATGTATTAATAAACAAATTGTATGATAATCATAATATATAATTAATAATCATAATTAATTCATTAAACTATAAAATGTAGGTATTAAGAAGTTATACATTTTTATTGTTCAATTTTGAATATTTTATGCACATATGCAAAGACGTAGCCAGGGGGTGTTAGGGGGGGTCAACTCCCCTCCCCAGAACCTGAACTACCAAAAACATACGTATGTGAAATATGAAATATGTTATTTTATTTTTATAAAAATAATTTTTGTTGTTCTTTATTTTTTTTATACAAATTATCATTTCTTTAGTAACCCCCTCCTACCATGACAAGTTTCTGGCTACGCCACTGCACATATGTGTACAGGTCAAAAACAATATATTGTAGTAAGTGATGGCCAAGAAATAAAACACTAGACATAAGATATTAGTTGATTTATTGTTGTAGTGAAATTTAACATGTCGCGCCATTAAACGCACACCTCGCCAGCTTGCTTCACTCTGACACACACACTGTATTACCGACCAGGAACCACCATCATGCCACCTAGCACGCAACTATAACATCGCGGTAAATTCAAATTTAAATGTTTAGCGCTATAGTTCGGCCTTCCTGACACAATGATTGCCCCTAATCATCTGTAGGTTAACAACAAAATTCGTATATCATTGGAACACTTAACATAAATGGTTCACACATAACTAATACACGAATTCGGTTGTTAAGACATAAGTACATAAATGATTCATAAAATCTTAAAATACATAAGGTTGGTCATAATTTTTTTCTTAACCATAAGTTATACATAAGATTGGTTGACATAATTTTCTTAACCATAAGTTATACATAAGATAATAAGTAACATAACTAAAGTAAAATATATTCATAACAATTTGAATTCGATTAAATATGTTCCTTCCAAAGTTTCATGTTTTCCGGAGAACATATTCCTTCGAATGGTTTTTGAGTCAACTGATGTTCTTCAGGATCCGTAATTACATAACGATCATTGTCTAGAACTTTTCTAATTACATAAGGACCACGGTATTTCGGCAATAATTTTTTATTCACTCCTGGAGTAACATCGACATTTTTGATCATAACATAATCTCCAATTTTATATTCATACGGCTGTTTGTGATGTTGATCATAATAATTTTTATTACGATTAGCAGTATATTGTATTTGTTTAGAAGCATCATCCCGCATTTGAATTAAATCACGATCAACGTCTTGTTGGTCTAATAAAGCTTGGCTTAAATCATCTTTAATTTTACCGATCTGGTTTATTCCGAATAAGAGTTGTGCGGGGGTTGTTCCAATCGAACGGTTTATAGTGTTATTTAACGCGTACTCTATATCGCTTAAAGTGGTATTCCATGTGGATAAACTGTTAGATAATTTACTTAACATTGGCGTCAGACTTCGATTTATTCTTTCGATTTGACCATTAGCATGTGGGGTTGCACTAGCAATAGCAATATGCTGAATATTTTCATTGTTTAAGAATTCTTTAAATTTGTCGGACATAAACGAACTACCTCTATCCGAAATAATTTTCCTCGGTTTACTATAATGGTTAAAATAACTTTTTAAATGCGTAATTACTTCATCGACTTTAGTACTAGTTGTGGCATAAAGTTTAACAAATTTAGTAAAAGAATCTATAACCTCAAAAATGTATTTATAACGATGATTCGTTTTTTCTAAGGGACCATAATGATCTACATGAAGACAATAAAATGGTTGTTTTCCTTTATCATGACAATGTAATCTACCTTCACCTTTATTAGCTATTGTAGAATAAGTAATGCATTTCAAACATTGAGAAATATAATTTTGCACTTTTCTCTTAATATCAGGGAACCAATAAACACGCATGAGATATTCTACGGTTTTATTTGTTCCTTGATGAGCGATCTCGTCATGGGCAACATTAATAACATTATTTATCATTGATTTCGGTACATAAAATAATAATTTGTTTTTTGTTTTCCGATAAACTAATCCGTTTTGCAATTCAAAATTTTTATCTTCTCGATGTTCTAAATCGTTCTTAATTTTGACAATATCAAGATCTAAATTTTGTAAGATAGCCAAATTTCGCTCAAAGCTATTTTCCGTAATAACAAGTACTGCAAATTGTCTACTTAACGCATCCGCATGTTGCATACGTTCCGCCGATCTATGTTCCAAAGTATAATTGTAATTCCTCAAAATTAACGACCAACGTAAAATTCGCGGATTGATTTCCTTGCGTTCTAACGTTAGTTTAAGGCTATTACAATCAGTTACGATTTTAAATGGAATTCCTTGTAGATAAATTCTAAAACGTTCTAAAGAATAAATTATTGCTAAAGTTTCTAGCTCAAAACTATGATAGTTTGCTTCAGCTTTTGAAGTACGTTTACTGAAATAACAAACAGGATGAAATTTACCATCGGTTTGTTTTTGCATCAGAACAGATCCATAACCGTGCTTACTCGCGTCACAATGTAACTCGGTATCGGTCGTATGAGAATAAACAGCTAAAACTGGCTCATTAATCAAAATGCGTTTTAGATATTCAAAGCAATTTGAACATTCATTATTCCACTGAAAGTCGGTTTTAGAGTTTAATAAATCATATAACGGTTTGGCTAAAGTTGCGAAATTTTTTATAAATTTACGGAAATACGATATTAATCCTAAAAAACTATGCAATTCGCGAAAACTTCTAGGAATTGAATACTGTGTCACGGCTTCAATGTTTTCTGGATTTGGACGAATTCCACTGGCATCAATACGATACCCCAAATAATCAACTTGCGTTAACAGAAATGCACATTTAACCCATTTTAGTTCTAAATGATTTCGCGTCAAAGTTAATAATACTTCTTTTAAAATGTTTAAATTATCATCTATAGTTTCAGTCGCTATTAAAATGTCATCTAAATAAATTAATATTTTTTCTTCGTCTAATAATTTACGAAATGCAGCATAAATATAGCGAGTGAAGAATGAAGGACCGTTAGACAATCCGAAAGGTAATCTTACGTATTCATATTGTCCTAAATGCGTGGAGAAAGAAGTAAAAGGTATTGAATTCTCTTTTATTCGAACGTGATAAAACGCGTCTTTTAAATCTAAACGAGTGTAGTATATTTTATCTTTTAATCTATCTATATGATCATCGATTCTTGGCAACGGAAATATGTCGCGTTGTGTCATTTTATTTAGTTCTCGGTAATCGACTGCCATTCTATATTCACCTGATTTCTTAGAAACCAACACAATCGGACTAGCAAACTGTGATTTACTCGGTCGAATTATTTTCCTAGCTAAAAGATCATTTATAATTTCTTTAAGAGCTTCCTTTTCTTGATATGACAAGCGTCTAGGATTGAAATAAAAAGGTTTGAAGTTATTTTTTAAAATTAATTCCATTTCTAAACTCGTTTGTGGTTCGTTTGGTCTTTCAACATCAAAATAATATTTTTTAACTATCTCACAAACCTTACCACCTGATTGAACATCAATTTTCTCGTTAATGTTTAAATTTACTGTGTTATTATTTTCTGTCGCAATATGTAGAATCTCATTATCCCACGAATTATCAATAATGTTAACAACAGGTTTTTTGATTATTTCAACAGTATTACTAAAATTTATTTGAATGTCGTTTCGGATAATAAAATCTCTACCTAATAGACAGGAACAACTCATAGTACAATCTGGTACAACATAGAAATTTACTAATAATTCTATATCATTAATCATTACAGTTAACTTTAATTGACCTAATATAATAATTTTGCTACTGTTGACACCTTCAAAATTATGAGATTTTACATTTGTATTCAAATTCACATTTTTGGGCACCTTACTTTCTAATAAAAGGGATATGGGGCTACCTGTATCTAGCGTTGCACATATCTCACTTTGTTCCAGTTGAAGTAACACCGTATAACTCGGAACTGGTAACACAACAGTTGGAGCAGATTCTATAAGATGGAAGGCATTACTTGTTTCACCGGTTTGACGACCATCATTGTCAGCAGGTGCGGAGCCACGTGCTTCTCTGCCATTTTGTTTACAGTCCCTTTTCAAATGTGCGGTGGATCCACAACCATAACAGGATCCTCTGGGCCTTCGTGGTCGGGGACAAGAAGCTGCAACATGACCTAAATTATTACAGTTAAAACATCTTACATGGTTAGTGTCGGTCTTCGATTTTTCTTCGGCAGGCATCTGCTTCTTACTTGTTTCATTTCGATCAATTCCTTGCGATCGACTAATGCTTGGAACGGACGAAGTTCGTTTCCATGAAGAATGGAATGATGCGCGAATCTTTGTATAGATTTCTAACTTGTCCTTAAATTCTCTGAAGTTACGTGCACCATACAAAATACTTTTTCGATTCGGGTCGTCGGTTATACCGTCAATAACATATTGTATAACAGCATCCGTTTCAATACTTCCCCTTGAAGCTAATTCTCGCATATGTAAGAAATATTCTTGCACCGACTCATCGCGTTTCATTTTTCTATCTTGTAACATTTTATGTAATTGTGCGCTAGTTGTTTTTGACGAGAATTCTTCAATAAGTTTTTGTTGTAAGAGTTTCCACGATCGGATGTCCCGTTCACTCTGAATAAATAGTTTAGCTAATCCACTTAGGCGTTTCTTTGCAAAAATAAATTTCTGTAGCTCATTCCAGCCCATCAAAATTGCATTATCCTCAAATTCGGTCACCCATAATTTAACAGGATAGTTATTACCATCGAACAATCGAATTGTGTCTTCAATATCTCTAAAACTTATAGTGGCATTAGTATTGACAAGTTGTTGACTTACGGAACTTCGTATTTCATCTTGATCCTCGTCGATTTCGTCATCGGGGTCTTCAGTGTCGACGTCTTCGTCACTGGGGCGACCTTGTAATAAATCTAAATTGGTCAGATGTTCACACAATCTTTGCGCGATTTCCTTAGGAGTACCCGTATAGTCTATTCGTAAAAGATTACAACTGGCTGTTAAATCACCGACAGAGCAATTTTGAACTGTCCACTCAACCTTCTGTGTAAATTCTTCAGAATCCGAAGCGAATTCAAATCCCGAAAACTTACGTAACCGGCTTCGATTTAAACGATCGCCAGTCACTCCGAATATAAACTTATGTAATGCTTTAATTACCGATGCTGGAGAAGTTTTAATATTATTCGCGATCTCGGGTATATCGATCAATGTTACTGTATTCTGTTCATCCCCCATAATAAATAATCAGAAATAAAACTTATAAAATCGTTGGCAAAACAGCGCGTCACTATCGTGCTCTCTCGCACTCACTAGTATTTATATCTCACTATCCTTTTCTACCACGTGTTTAATCCACAGTTCTAAGGTTCGAGTTAATTTCACTATTTCTCCTAATACACACAAATAAACGTGGTGATTGAATTCTTATAATCCCACTTCTGAAGCTGTAGTAAGTGATGGCCAAGAAATAAAACACTAGACATAAGATATTAGTTGATTTATTGTTGTAGTGAAATTTAACATGTCGCGCCATTAAACGCACACCTCGCCAGCTTGCTTCACTCTGACACACACACTGTATTACCGACCAGGAACCACCATCATGCCACCTAGCACGCAACTATAACATCGCGGTAAATTCAAATTTAAATGTTTAGCGCTATAATATAAACTGAATTGTGCGCTCTCTCACAGGCAAGACAATAGCGTACCTGTACTAGCCCGTACATCATCGATTTTACTCGAAGTATCATGTTTTTCCTGCGTGTGAAACTAATTATGAGTGTGACACAGTGCCGTAACCAGAAACTTGTCATGGGGGGGAGGGGGTTACTAATATTAATCAATAAAGATAATTCTATAATTTGTTTAAAAAATAAAATGCAATAAAAATTATTTTTTATAAAAATGAAAGTAAAATAACATATTTCATATTTCACATACGTATGTTTTTGGTAGTTTAGGTTCTTGGGGGCGTGGGGTTCAACCCCCCCCCCCCCCTAACAGTCACCTGGCTACGCCACTGGTGTGACATAAATAAAATTTGGATTTAATTTGAGTACTGAATAATTTAGTGTGCAAAAAAATGTGTAGTAAAAACAAAATTTAACTCGTGACCGAAAAATGAATGGTAGATTGATCAGGTAAAAGAAATGAGAGTGAACCTAGCAACCGATTCGTAGCAGCCGATTGGCGAGCGTACCACTGTAAACGTGGTAAACGGAATACAAAAAAGTTGCAATACATGTTATCAGAAAAAATTAAAAAATAAAAATTTCTAAGATGTGTCTCATTTTAATTTTTTTATAGTGGATATATACGCTCTTATAAAACATTTTCACTATATCGTTGATATAGCAGCACCCGTACGAAACTCGGGATATCGTAAAAAATTCAAAGTGGTAATATGCGAATACTAGGAAAAAAATAATAAAAAAAAAATTCTAAGAGGTGTCTCATTTTAATTTTTTTATAGTGGATATCTACTCTCTTATAGAACCTTTTCACCATATCATTGATATAGCAGCACCCGTACGAAACTCGGGATATCGAAAAGAATTCAAAGTGGTAATATGCGAATACTATAAGCAAAAAATTAAAAAAAAATATTTCTAAGAGGTGTCTCACCTTAATTTAATTATAGTGAATATCTACTTTCTTGTAGAACGTTTTCACCATATCGCTGATATAGCAGCACCCGTACGAAACTTGTAAAATCGAAAAGAATTCAAAGTTGTAGTATGCGAATACTAAACAAAAAATTAAAAAAATATTCCTAAGAGGTGTCTCACGGTAACTTTTTTATAGTAGATATCTACCCTCTTATATAACATTTTCACCATATCGCTGATATAGCAGCACCCATACGAAACTCGGAAAATCGAAAAGAATTCAAAGTTATAATGTATGATAAGGACGAAAAAATTCAAAAAACAAAAATTCCATTTTGTACGGGTCCTGCTATAACAAAGATATGGCAAAAATGATTTATATGAGGGTAGATATCCACTCTAAAAAAATTAATATGAGACACCACTTATTAAACTTTTTTCCAATTTTTTCTGTATTATCCTATAATACAACTTTCAATTCTTTTCGATATCCCGAGTTTCGTACGGGTGCTGCTATATCAGTGACATTGTGAAAATGTTCTATAGAAAGGTAGATATCCACTATAAAAAAGTAATGTAAGACACCTCTTACAAATTCCTCTAAAAATTTTTGTCTCTATCACGTTTTGTAACAACTTTGAATTCTTTTCGATTTCTCGAGTTTCGTACGGGTGCTGATATATCAACGATATGGTGAAAATATTTTATAGGAGGGTAGATATTCACTATAAAAAAATTAAGGTGGGACACCTCTTAAAAGTATTTTTTTTTTAATTTTTTCTCTATTACGTTATATTACAACTTTGAATTCTTTTCGATTTTCCGAGTTTCGTACGGGTGCTGCTATATCAACGATATGGCGAAAATGTTCTATAAGAGAGCAGATATCCACTATAAAAAAATTAAAGTGAGACACCTCTTAGAAATATTTTTTTAAATTTTTTCTGATAACAAGTATTGCAACTTTTCTTGTATTTCGTTTAACTTTAAATTAACTTTTATTTAATATTATTAAATTGATTTTTAAAAATTGTTAATATTATCTGTATTTACATTATTTTTAATAATTATAACGAGTTTTATGTTAAATATACTCTCATGTAAAAGAAGCATTTGCTGAGAAAAAGGATGTCAATCTGATTTATCTGTGTGCTAAAGATTCGTATGGTAGTTTTTGTGATAAAGGTAATTATAAATTGAAATTAAAAATAAATGTCTTAATAGAATATTTAATAATTGCAAAAAAGAAATGCAAGAGAAAGTTTGTGAAAGGTTGATAAATGATTTCAGTACGAATAGGCGGCTGTTTTGACTGAATATGAAGAGAAAGAAAGGTGTCAGTTTGAGAACCATTAAGGCAGTTAAGAGGGCCAGTTTTGATTTATTGTGAGATTAGTCGGATGTAAAGTATAGATGGTGTAAATTTTTGAAAAATTTTTATGCTGGTAATAATACTCGTAATGTTTCTGTAGTTTTGAATTGTAATGAAGTTGATCATGACATTGGTGAAAGCGATGTGAGTGATGCGCTAATACGTACAAACAGTGGTAAGTGCAAATATCTAGTGACAAATTGAATTTTTTTGCCAAAAAATAATGAATATGAAATGGCCATATTAATGTAAACAATAAGTTCCATTTAACCAAATGTGCAGCTATCATAATTCAAGAAATCTCAATGGTGAAATTTGAATTTGGTACAATACCATAATTTTAAATAATCAATTAAAATAAATATGTTGCAAAAATAAACATATTTGATGTGAAATTTATATATTTCGTATTTCCGTTACAAAACTGAAAACAGAAAATTATATTTGACCTGCATAACGTTAAAAATAAATATAAAAAACCAAAAAACTTTAAATTATTAATTAAATTAATTTTATAATAATTTAAATTAAGAAAAATTATCTTGTTTTATATACATACACAATCACGCCATTTACACAAAGGAGTGTGGCACAGACTATTTCCATTCTACCGAAACCAGTTATCTCCAAACATCCCTATCCAAACAAGCAACTTTACCTTCAGCCACATTCATAATTTCTCTATTCTTTTTTATTCTCACTACTTGAAAATTTCCGCTCAAGCAAAACACTCTCAATCAGACCACTCCAACTACTCAACGGCCGCCCACGCAAACGTATCAAAATTATTCATTTATATTTATTAACCAAACGTTTATTAAGTGTTCGCTTAAAATATCTGAACCATCTTAACTGACTAATACCAACTTTTGCTACATTTTTTCAATTTTACACTCATCATATACTAATCTATTTTGTATCCGATTCCTCCTAGTTACACCACATACCCCACGTAAACATTTCATTTCCACAGCAGTTATTTTTCGTTTATGCTTTTACAATCAAACCCAACATTTACTACCATACATCAAAACAGCATTGTATATACTCAAACGGACCTCTTTGGAAACATTTATATTCCTAGCAAAAGTACCCAAAGCACCGGAACTCTTCTTTCAATTTCACGATCAAAACGACCATCTTTAGATAATAAACTATACAAATACACAAATTTATCTATCTTCTCTAATCGTTCACAATCAACAGATACATTACATTTATGCCGCTATTCTGGTCAATAAATTTAGCTTAAATCTTTAAATTTAAAGAACTTTAAATAATTTTCAATTCTGATCAATATTTAAGTGTAAAACTTTAGCTTAAATTCCATTAAATGTAAATGTCCATTGGAGGTGATGATAAATTTAAAGTTAAACTTCTTAAGTTAACAGAATTAGTGTGAAAAATATTTGCATGAATATGAATAATAAAAAAATGTTTGTAATTTTTGATATTTAGATGATTTTTTGAAAGGTAAGAAACTAAATATACACTGCAAATAAAGAAATAAAAAGTTTGAATTAGTTACGCTTAAAGATGAATGTTCAGAATTACTTTATCTACATTTCTTTAACTTAAAGTTTTATTTAAGCTAAAGATCTTTAAATTTGAATGTGATGACCAGAATAGCGGCATTAGTCGTCAAATCACACTTCTCGAAAACTAAAACTTTGCACTTACGAGTATAAACATACAACACAAGATTCATGTTTTTACTAACAACATTAATTCTATCAATCATCCTTTTCAGATGCTCTTCTGATTCAGCCGAAACAACCACGTCACTAGCATACGCTAAAACAGGTACAACAAATCACCTATACGTATACAATCATCACCACAGAAAGCTTTCCGAAGAAGAACATCCACATATAAATTAAATAGCCAAGGAGATATTACACAGCCCTGTTTCACACAAACATCAATACGAAACCAATCACTTAAGCAATCATCGATCGCACAGGAGTCTCACTTCCATCATGCAGAGCTTGAATTTCTCTTAAGATTACCCGTAACACCGTATATATATATATATATATATATATATATATATATATATATATATATATATATATATATATATATATATATATATATATATATATATATATAAGTAAGTAAATCACGCCATAAGGCTAAATAGTATAGTTTAAATTGAATAAATACCATTA